>KK116929.1:162159-197715 GCA_000611955.2 Stegodyphus mimosarum
AAACAGCTTACTACGAAACTGTAGACATTTAGCCATCTTGTACCGTCAGGCTATTATTGACTTGCTTCTAATCGGCCTATGGCCCTATAATACAGTTCTGCCACTGTTTTGCATAAGCTACTCGATGCAGTTTGCTTTTATTTGTAACATATCCAAATTCCGAAAGTTTTGAACTATTTTAGCCAAATTATCACAATTTTTCAACCTATAATTTAACTTTTAAAACTCAGCATACATATATTCTCATGCAATACCAAGATTTCTGTCAAAACTTATTTTCCCAACTGCTAGGTTTCCAGAATTGCGTCTTTCAAGCCAAATTTTAGAAATCTATCATTCCTCTTACCCCTTCCATATATTTCCAGAAATCTGGCCTTGGCTAGTGTCAGGAAATCTAAATGGACTTTGGCCTTTTCTTGGTGTTTTTACACAAATTTATTTGCATGACGATAACATACTTTATGAATTTTCTTCCAGATTACATTCGATGAAATATTACAGTACAATTTCTGTAATGTGGCATCCAGTGGTTTGGCACATCAAATAACCCGTCACTCTTTTCACTGTTATTCCTACCATAAATGATGCTATTAACATTTCATTCGGGAATATTCGGAAAGGCTCAGTGCATTTGTTTAAAATCTTTTCTGACATTTTCAGTATGTCTTTTGTTCAAAATTTAGCATTCGTGTATTATTTGCTTTCTATACATTTATTTATTTGTCATGTTTCCAAAGCTTGATAAATGACGGAAATAAAACGGTTTGCTTTATTGGTTCGTTACTTATGGCAGAGCACTCGAGGGCTGTTTTCCTAAGAGGAAGGATGCCTTCCTAAAGGGCTTTCTAAGGAAAACTGCCTCGCATATACCTTAATCATGGGGAAAACTACGAAAACGCCCATGCAGCCAACCCGCTCGCCGAGATTCGAACCTTGGACTAAACTACCAGTTTTCAGCGTCTTTACCGCTCGGCCGCTGAAAGGCCGAGAACGTGATTTTAATAATTCACCGGGAAATAGATTACATTAATCCCAACATTAAATCCAATGGGTATTCAGAAATTTAAATATAAATATAGGAATTCGTTTATGCAAAATTTAATAGGATGAATACAGCTTCAAAAACTTCTTAACTTTATTGAATACAAATGACGCAAATTTCAAGGCTGTTATTACTTGTTTTCGAGTAACAACATGAAGTTACAAAAACCTTGGTGAAAATTTTGCCGGATGCCACGAAATTAAATTCTGGCAAAGAAAGCGAAAATATTGATAATCCAGTGGCCAACCACTCTGACTTGCTAACAGCTGAAAGTCTTCCTTCGAAATTTGCCATTAATCATTCTTTCAGAAAACGAAGATGCAATATAAATATAAATGATGAAAGCAATATAAATGCAACAATTCCGAGAGATTTTTAAATAACAACTTTACAGTTCAAAGTGTGTTATATCCTCAGGTAGCAAAAGATATAGAAAGTGACGATGAAAAGTATCTAAGATCTTTTTGAGTGACGTGTATATGAAATACCCTAAGAATTTTTTTAAATTTAATATTCGAGAAATAATAACGAATGTTCATATTCTACGGTTTTAATGAGCGGAATCTGTGAAGTAAGTGGATTTTTAAGCTTTAGTGACTATAATACTATTATTACTAGTATATAACTTGTAATGATAGTAATAATAGTAGTACTATTATTACTAATAATATGTTGACTTAAAAATGATTAAAATAATTAAAATATAAATAAATTTACTTACCAGTGGTTAGTGATGCTGGCTGCCGTATCGTTAAGCTTGGGTTCGAATCCCGAAGAAGGCTTGGATGTTTGTAAGAGCATAGTGTCTGTTCAATGTGGCTAATAAATAGCATTTCAAATGCTGACGAGCTGAAAATTCTCTGTAGAGATGTGGAGAAAAAAAGGAATGAAGCTTCCCCTTTCTCATGGCATTTACAATTTAAGTCTGATTTTTTGGCATAATACAATTTAGTCAATAATCCGCCATATTTGATAATCTGACTTCTCTAAAACGCTATGTTTGATTAATTCCAATTTCGTATGTCTTTAGTTTTTAAAGGCTTGTTTCTGTACCAAGATTAAAAACATCAAAATTCAGGTTCCAGTTTGTTTCTAACCTTGAAAGATCCTAACGTGGTATGTAATTATAAAAATTGACTCAATAATATACTTTTCCCACCTGCGCTTTTATTGGTCTAATAACTTCGATTAATGACGTCATGTAATCTAATTTAAAGTATATTCTGTGTTGCATCCTCACACAAAACAAAAGCAAGAAAGAAAATGTCCTTGAATCTTCGCCATATTTTTGTAAAAATTTGGAGAAAAATGTTACTTTTAAGTGAATGCTGCAGAGATTTTAATGGTTTTCCGTGAAACATAGAAAGATCTTAATCTGCAAAAGAATTATGCTGCAGATTTTCTCAGTTTAGTACATATGACGGACATGATTTGGCTCTGTAGCTTTTCACGTGATATAAATATATATAGATAGATATATAAATTATTTGCTGTTTTTTCGATAGTTCTTTACTAAATATCATTTGGCTTTATGGTATTTGTGCACATTGAATTGGAAACATTTGGTGAAAATCCCGCTTTTTTATTAGCACTAAAGGGGGTATTAGTCTCGATCCTTGCTTTTATAGTGCTAATAAAATCGATATTGTTGTAAATTTCTGTAATTATTTAAATTCCATCATTGATGCTTCTAACTTATTTTCACTTTAGAGTCGAATCACTTCTGCCGGTGTATAACTTATTTTCATATCGTTTATGTCCCTTATAACTTATTTTTATAATCCCTTAAACGTATGAACGGTTATAACTCTCAAAAATATTATGTTAATTGGAACTTCCAAATTATTGCAAAATATTTGAATGATCAAAGAATATAATAGCCCAAAATATATGGATGAAGAACAGAAACTTTTTTGAAAGTATGCTCTCAGAAGTAAATATTTTGAACGTGAAGAAATCTATAGCCTTCTACTCGCAGAATTAAAAGCCGCGACTCATAATAGACCTTCTGTTTGCGAAATCTCGGTTGTCATCAAGTTTATCCATAACGTTTCCTCATTAAAGCAGTCATCTGAATTTTGACCTGCTGCAAACAATGCGCCTTTAGATAGTGTGGTAGATGTATATTCGCCGTTTCAAATAAGGTTGTTATCCATTGAAAGCATTCTGAATTGTATTATCGAGACTCATAAGGATAAATGTTAAATCTTTATTGCCCAAGTGCAAATAGTCATTGTGAATGAAATGACTGTCATGTACTTTTCCTTTTGTAAGTGCAAAGCAAATTTCTCCAAAAGATGCGAATAAAGTATGAGTGACTTCTTTATTTTACAATTACTTTCTGGAAAGGAAAGGTAGTATTGTAAAGAATTTATTGAATCAACCTTATTTAGAGTCTTTCAGGAATCTTTTTATTAGCCCTAGTTAGCGATTAGTTATATTTAGTCTTCAGGGATTTTCCATCGATTCACTATAAATGGTGAATCCCTTTTTAAATTTTTGCCACCAAATATTACCTCTCTACATTATTTAAAAAAATAATAATGAAGAATATGAATGTATGTATGTATGTATGTATGTTCCTCGCATTGTGAAAAAACGACGATAGCTGCAGTTGTCAAATTTTGAATAATGCAGTCCTCCACCCGAATATGAGCACCTGGAAACCCGAATTTTGAATTTCGAATTTGTTTTGTTATTTTTTCATATTTCGTAAAACTTTTAACGAATTTTTTATTAACAAACTCAGCAATCTGAAAGCAAGCAGTGGCAACATTATACTGAATAAAACATTTTTATTTCCAGCGCGCGAGACTGTCTCAGAAATTCTAAAGATATGCTGTTTTTAAATATTTTGCTGTTGAATTTTATGTGGGGCAAGTGCGAAAAACATAATCTGATTTAATAAAGTTAATGCACAAAACGTTAATAATAAAAAGACAGGTTAGGTTAGGTTAGGCTATTCAATTATGGCAAAGCACACGAGGGTTATCTGCCTAAGGGGATGGATGCCTTCGTGGAGGACTTTGTAAGGGAAACTGGCTCGTATACACGTTACGCATGGGGAAAACCACGAAAACGCCCATGCAGCCAGCCCGTTCGCGGGATTCGAACCTCGGACCGAACTACCAGTGTTCAGCGTCTTTACCGCTCGGCCGCTAGTGGGCCAATAATAAAAAGACAAAAAAACGTTCTGTAAGCCATCTTACTAAGAAAATTGAACATTGATATGATGACCTGAGAAAAGACTGAAAAAGAATGGAAAAAATTTATGCCAACACTTAGCTCTGTATCGGAATTCTAAACATATGCTGCTTTTAAAATTTTTATGATTTTTTTTGGGGGGGTTGTTGAAATTATATGGCGTAAGCGCGAAGAAAACGATGCTTAATATTAAAGCCAAAAGGACAAAAAAGAAAAAAAAAACGGGGTAGCAGGAGTGAGTGCAACAACAGCCTATTGAACTGCGAGCTTAGCAAGCGAGTAAAAAACCTTAACAAACCCTTTTAGGTGACCGTTCAAATCTAACACCTTTCTTATTTTACTTGTTGTTTTGTTTATCATTCCTAATAGTATTAATCTCGATGATTTCAATGTTTGATTTCAAAGACTATGTTTCAGTATCGATCCAGTACAACACTGCATGAGGCTTAAGTATGGTATTGATGATGTCATAGCAAGCTAAAATGTTTTGCATAGTTGGCTACAATAGAAACTATGTAGTTTTAGAACTAACTTTGTCATTAGCTTTGCTTTCCGTGATTAATTCTGACTTCAATGTTATGATATCATACAATGTGAAATCTTCATTTATACCCCTATTACCTTCAACAGAACCGCAATCTTAGGTCATGGGTTTATTTCTTATATTCCTTCGGTGTCAGAGGTCGATTTTCTTACGTTTCGGGGAAACCATATTCAATTTTGCTCTAAAATTTAAGGTTGGTAAATTAGTTGCATAGCTAACTAGAGTACTGCAACACATTTTCTTGTTATAAAAATTCATCTTCTGTTTTCAGGAATGTCAGATTGAAATTTTTTCGGAGTTAGAAGGAACTATCCATTCAACTTCTAAAAAGGAACAGCCTAAGATTTTGCTTATAATTTTGTTTTCGTAGACTCTAAATTTTTGCATAAAATTTAGGGGATTACAATGTTTCTGCAAGCAGTTCATGAAACATTTCTTTCCGGTCAATTTTCATGAGTTAATTATACTCAAAAGTTTGTCATCGATATTTAAATTACTTTCAGGCAAGATATAGTGTTCAAATTTTATACATACAACGTTTGAGGATGATAAAATATAGTGTTCCAATTTTATACATACAGTGTTTGAGGCTGATAAAATATAGTGTTCCAATTTTATACATACAGTGTTTGAGTGTGATAAAATATAGTGTTCCAATTTTATACATACAGTGTATGATGGTGATAAAATATAGTGTTCCAAATTTATACATACAGTGTTTGAGGCTGATAAAATATAGCGTTCCAATTTTACACATACAGTGTTTGAGGGTGATAAAATATAGTGTTCGAATTTTATGCATACAGTGTTTGATGGTGATAAAATATAGTGTTCCAAATTTATACATACAGTGTTTGAGGGTGATAAAATAAAGTGCTCCAATTTTATACATACAGTGTTTGAGCCTGATAAAATATAGTGTTCCAATTTTTTACATACGGTGTTTGAGGGTGATAAAATATAGTGTTCCAATTTTATACATACGGTGTTTGAGGGTGATAAAATATAGTGTTCCAATTTTATACGTACAGTGTTTGAGGGTGATAAAATATAGTGTTCCAATTTTATACGTATGGTGTTTGAGGGGTGATAAAATATAGTGTTCCAATTTTATACATACAGTATTTGAGGGTGATAAAATATAGTGTTCCAGTTTTATACATACAGTGTTTGGGGGTGCTAAAATATAGTGTTCCAGTTTTATACATACAGTGTTTGGGGGTGCTAAAATATAGTGTTCCAATTTTATACATACAGTGTTTGAGGGTGACAGTACAATGTGATGAAGAGATTTTTTCAAACTTCGATTTCGATTTCTTACATTTAATATTAAATGAAATCTCTTCGTTTGTCGGAATATCTAACATTTTTTATTTATAAAATAAAAAAGTAAATAAATAAATAAAGCATAAAACTAAATATAACTCCGTAACATCATAATAAAAAAATCTGGAAACTTTCAGATTTTACATTACGCCCAAATGGGCTTTTTTTAACGTTTTCTGTGTTACCTTCATTTATTAAATATCATGTTCTTCGCACTTAAACCATAAAATTCAGTTGAACAACAATATCGCAGAATAATTTTAAAATGAACATATCTTTAGAATTTCCAATGCACAGTCTCGCACGCTGGAGATATTTTTTTCCTGGTAGAGGTGTTGCCATCGCACGCTTTGAAATCCGTTGAGTTTGTAAATCAGAAATTCGTTAAAGTGTCACAAAATATGAAATCGATAATAAAACAAATTCCAAATTCCGAATTAGGGCTTTCAGATGCCCATATTTGATGGAGAATTACGTTATTCAAAATTTGATGGCTCTAGGTTCCGTTGTTTTATCACAATGCGAGAAACATACATACATGCAGATTCTTCATTATTTAATTTCTTTAAATATAATAAGGGGCTGTAATATTTTATGGCAGCAATTTAAAATGTGATTCGCCATTTATAATGAATCAACGTAAAATACCAGAACGAAATGAATAGTCCTTCTGGACAAATTGCCCCTTTCGACTAACTTTTTTTACCTGTATCTTTGTTTAACGAACAAACAAAATACCTCAGAAATTCATTGCTTGCTTCATCGGATAGAGCGAAAAAAGAACTTTCAAATGAAATTTGTATGAAATTTTTAACACGATTTTTGAATTTTTTTCGACCATTTGATGTTACTGAAATGTTGGAAGTGAAAGAATGAAATTCGTCCATTCGTCATGAAAACTGATTTTTCAGTTGAATAATTTGAGTGATAACACATAATTGAGACTAAAAAAGACGAAAATACAAAAATAAAAAGATGTGTTTATAATAAAATTAGCTTTTACTTAAAAATTGTAAAATCATTAATGAGCTAAAATGACAGAAATAATTTATATAGTTTAATGGGAACAAGAGATTAAACGATTCCCTTTACAAAATTCTTTTATAATTTTACATCACGAATAGTTAAAGCGTGGGTACCTAAATAACGAAATCAAATAACCGAATTATATTCTCGAAAATATGAGCTATTTTCTTTATAAATTTATCAAAGCGGCGCCCCACGTTTTTATTATTCCTGATATTAAATTGTAGATGAATTTTGTAAAACGTATTATATAATCTCTTGTTCCCATTAAACTCTATGATAAAATATTTTTCTCCTTCATTGATGATTTTATGAATTTTAAATAAAAGCGTATTTTATGACTTTTTTACTACTATTTAACTTCTATTCTTTTCTTTGAAAAATAACGTTAACCAAATTTCTGAAAGGCTCTCCTTCAGATCATGAACTATGAAAAACTAAATTAATATTTGGTTTAGAGTGTAGTGTTAGTATCCATTAACAGATCCGGAATATGTCTGGTTTTAACAGGGATTCTAACGGGGGCAGTAGAGCAGTTAATGGCTTTTAAAATCGTAGTGCTTTCATAAACTTGCAGCAGAGTCTTAACTGTCAAACGTCGGAGGGCAATGCACTGTCGTATAGGAAAAAGAAAAAGTTGTATTATGACCTCGTAAATCTACCTTCAGAGACACATTTTATTGCTTACGAAGTAACCTTCCCGAAAAGACATCACAGTTTCGAAATCGTATTCTAATCTTTCAGAAGTGCCTTTTACTTTACCCAAATCAGGAGGGTCATCCTTTTTCCTTTAGATTGCTCCATATAGTATTCCTTGTATAAATTTAATTATTTTGAAATATAACTAAAAGTAGGTATTCATCGCTTCCTTGTGATATAAATCAGCTGAGGTAACTGACGATTTCTTCAGGCAGAAATGACAAAGCTACTTAAGAGTGACAATTATATCCTCGACAATATACCTGATGCCAATTTGTATACGGCTTTTCCACGACTTGCTTCATGTATATGTGACCGGGAATGTATAAAAGTTGGCGTTCTGTAAAATACCTAAGTATAGTTCGACCGTCTCAAACGTAACCCTGGCTGGCATTCTGCCAAAACACATAAGATTCGTCCAAAAGGGGCGTTATTAGTTGCTACGACGTGAAAAGTCACGTGAAAGTCTTCTCTTCTTCGGAAAGAGATATGCTGGAGGAAAAGAAAATCCCCATCCTTCCACTCTATTTTGAGAATAATTCGGTCCGAATGGCGCATGCGTGTTTGCGCTCATGGTCGCGGATGAGGCGGTCGAACTATACCTGTAACAAAACCTCAGAGGTATCTCCCTAAGGGAAGGGATGTATTCTTGGAGGACTCTCTAACGGAAACTGGCTCGTATACACGTGATGAAAATCATGAAATCTTCCATGCAGCAAGCCCGTTCGTGGAATTTGAATCCCGGACTGAACTACCAGTACTCAGCGTGCTTACCGCTCGGCCGCTGATAGGCCGGAAACAAATCGAAAAGCTATGATTTTTATAATTCACGGGAAAATCTCTTCCTTCCCGTGTAGTGCTTGATGGCAGAATACAAATAAATAAATAAATAATATTAACTATATCTCCAATTTGTTTCGAATATCCATACATTTAATACATTTTCATACAGCTTTTCTTTAATAAGAAAGCCATAAATTTTCTTTTGTACAACTTCCATTTTTTATGCATTCTGAATAAAAAATTTTTATAGCAATATTTCATTACTTTTTCAAAATAAAATTTATATTTTTGAGAAGTGTACGTTTTCTAAATAAAACCTTATCATGACCTTTCTTCACACTTTGATTAAACAGCATTAATCGTTCTATTAATCGTTCTATAGGTATTATATACAATGCCTATGGGAAATATATAATAATTCTTAGAGTTCATACTTTGCCTAAAAATGCCAGGCATTCTATAAAATGCGTAGGATTCTATAGAATGCCGGCGTTTCATATACTGTTGCATATATCGCTAAAAATTCTTGTTTCTTTGAAGAAATTTTTCACGAAAACGCATGAATCTTTGATTAGTTTCTGCAATCTTCTCCAATGCAATGATGTAACCAGAAGTTTTGCCCCCTATCTCATTGCATACCAAAAGATTTATAACATGTCAAAATGACATTTTATAAGTCTAAAATAGAAATTTCTCTAAAATATTTATTTTAGATAAATAAATAAAAGTTTTGTATTTAGTTTTGGTAAACAAAATCTTAATGCCAATATTCTAATGTGCTCCTTTGTTTGTTTTACTGTTAACTTAAAGATAGAATTTGCCTCCAAATCCTGTAAATGCCCAATATTTTTTCAATATTAGAAAATAAATGTAAAAATATTTTTATAAATTCGTAACTATAAATAACTGAGTATTTAAATAGCATTGCATGCATAATCATCACGATTTTAACTGACACAGTGGAATGTAACGAGTCAAAATTTCCACACAGTTTTGAAAAACCTTTTTATGCCAGACACACAATAGTTGACCATTTTATACAGATGCAGTGTTAACACAATGAATCAAAAATTTCTTGCATTTTTAATCAGAGGGCTCAGAGATATCATGCATACACGCCGAAAAATTACATTGTTATGAATTCTTAAATTAAAAATGAAATTACTTTAAAATCTTGCTAAGCAAATTACTTGCTTAAAATTAATAAATATAAAGATAGGTATTATAATAAACTAAATTTTTCTCTCATGCATAACTATATATTTGCATAAAATTCCATGTAGAAACATTTTATATACACTTCAGGGGAATTAATATGAGAGATTTGCGTATACAAACAAACCTTTTACATTTTATTTCCTACTATAACTTTAATCAGCTTTCTTTTATGTGGGGTTTGTTATAAATGCTTGTAAGAAATCGAATTGCATTATAAAAGCCTAAATGATTCGAGTTTGTCGTTTAATTAAAAGTTTACTTGACCCTTTAAACTGCTTTAGCACATTTTGATAGGATGTTATTGAGCAAATTTCTCTTCAGTGCATTTCTAACTGCCTCGGTAATTTCCAAAATAGTGATAGAAATACTGAAATACTCTCATTTGGGAAAGGCTTATGAAAGAGTTCATTAGATTTATAGCTATCACTCAGGGATACAGTTTGAAAGCCATTGCAATAAGAAGTCATAAAATCGTGAAAGTTTTATGCACTTAATACAGCAAATTATAGAAATACTTAATTCCTCATTATTATTATTTGATTACTATTTGGTATCCGCTAAAGGGACGAATGGCCGGTGAAGTACTTTTAAGGGAAACTGTCTCATATCCACATTACACATGGAGAAAACCATACTCAGTTGCTATCAAAATGCTTTTTTGAGTTTTATCACTAACCTTGTTGGCAGGAGATAGAGGAGCCAGTTGCCAGAGGTTCGTGCTGGGTACGATTCCCATAAGTCAAGAATATTTGTAAATGGGGGCCACTTAAAATACTGTTGAGCCGAAAGCCCCCTTTGACAGGCTGGTCATGGGAAAAGAGAGGTAGGAGATTCTCGATTCCGTCCCTAAGAGCTTTCTCCATCAAAAGTGGGACAAAGCTAAGCAAGCTCAGACTGTCAGCTGCAAGGTGCTCAAAGCCTAGGCCAACAACAGGCCTCCTTGTCTATGGTTGAAATAAAATTTCATGGAATTAATCTGGCTGAGGTTCGGATCAGAAGTATTTGTAACAACAGCGAGTGTTATCAAGTAAACGTAAATATCTGTATTTTTTAAAATTAAATACAGGATGTTTCATAAAGACTTCATCAATACAAATAAATAGTGCACAGGATATTTCCTAAATATTGCACGATTAGAAGCAAATAAAATTCAAAATGTATTATTAAATCTGAACGACTATAATAATATACAGTATATTTTATTAAGACGTTATGTATATGAATAAATAATACAAAGAATATTTCATAGTGACTGCATGACTAAATATGATTTGAATAGGCTGCCATTGGTCCATGTCTGCAGTTTAAGAAAAGACTCAAAGGAGGCAATGGACCAATCTTTCGGAAGATAGATCTTTAAGTTTCTCTTGAACAATCGTATTCAGAGTGCATTATTTTGAATTATTCTTGTATCGCCATTTTGAAAAGTGACTTTTGTTCTCTTCTGAAAGCGGATGTTATAATAAAATGATACTTTATACTGTTTATTTTAGCTTAGAATGAAGCTAGTTAATCAAATCACGTAATCAATAACTCTTTCATTTGAAAATTATTCCTGTTTATTCACCAGACAATTTTATTCTTTTCAGCTGAGCAGCACCACTAAAACCCCCGGTAGCAGTGACAGTTCGGAACCGAAAACCAATTTTGTTGCTGTGACACAACTGGAAGAGGAGCAAGCTATCCGTGCTGTCGAGTTTCATCCTTCGGGCAAGTTTTATGCTGTTGGTTCCAATACTAAAACGCTCAGAATATGCGCTTACCCAAACTGCGCAGATATCAGGTTGGTAAAAGTTATTCTGCTGTTTGTCTAGTATAAAATTCACATATAGTAGGCGTCGTTTAATGTGGTCACGTTTATCCGCGGCTATTTTTTTAAAGCACTTTTGCCTACTTTAATACAATAAGACATATATAAATAAAATACTCACACAGAATATTAATCAGCAAAATGAAAAAAAAAAATACGAACTGTTCATAATATAGTTGAATAATAAAATTGTTCATAATATACATAACCAGGAATATGTAATATAACGCAAAAGCTCATTTATGAACTGTTCATAGTAAAATCAGAGAAATTATTTAACCGATGCCCCCCAATCCTAATACTCGGACGAACATCCTTCGAGGTTGAACAGGCCAGAAAGAAACTCCATCACGATTCTGAATCTGATTTTGCAACTGCTTCTTACATTTGTACTTCTGACTTGCACCAAACGTTGTTATTCTCTAAATTTACGACTTATATACTATTATAAAATATAATATAAAAAATAATTAAATATATCTTGCATGTAAATATTATCTGGCATATAAAATATCTTGTATAAAAAAATTAACATGCATCTTGCACATTAAAGACTATGATAAAATATACTCTCTTGTATATAATAAGTGCTGTTTACTACTATGTTATAAGGTATTTCTCCCGCCTTCTTCGCATGCCTTCGGGGTGTAGTGGTCAGCACGCGCGGCACCTATTCGAGAGGTCCGTGGTTTAAGTCTCGGTGAGGGCATTGCTCCTTTTTCATCTCTCCTGCTTCCAAATAAACCCTAATGTCTCTACAATGTAAAGTCGCATAAAAGGATTATTCCTTATTCTGATTGTTGCACAGGTCAGAACAGGAGTAATACCAAAGTGACTCAACTTTTGGAAGCTAGTATAAGAAACAGATATAAATTTAAATAACTGACAATAAATATAGGGCATTTGGCCATTAATGTTTACCCAACAATACAAAATTTGGTTTAATGAAAAGAATGAATGAAGGTAAATAATATTTGTTTATCAAAACATAACGTGAACATAACTAAAAATTATAAGAAAAAGACGCAAAATTGTAAGCAGTTTATGAATAGGAAAGAGTTTTGCAGATACATTGCAAAACGGAATTGTTTTATTTATCAAATGTTCTTAAATAGTTAATCAAAGTATTGTGCATGCTAAATACCTCTGATACTACAATAATCTTCTCAGGCTTCATTTTATGTTCAGTATTACAACAGAATTTGACTGCATTAAATGATGACTTCGTTTCAAAATATAGCTATCAATTTCATAATAGAGAACCATATTTTGAAAGTAACTATGTATTACAAACAACTCTCCTTTAACTGGGGCCAAATTAACTGAGCTCTGCTTAAAAAAAGTTTAAGTTTGTTTATTGTGGAAAGATGTAAAAATTGTTATTACAGAAAACAGCGTGTATTAAAACTATCTACAAAAATACAAAAACGAAAGGAAACAAGCGTTGGATAAACAATCATATCAAATAATGTTGCAGTATTTGGGAAGTTGTTTTTATCCACATCAGTTCGCAATATAATTGTACATAATTAGGAAGGAACATATAAACATTACACAGTGAAATAGACAGGGTTCTAACTCTTTTTATCCACAACATTACGTAATTTAATTGCACATAATTTGGAATATTTAAATATTGTACAATTAAAAGCACATGGTTCTAACCGTTTTTACGCTAAGAGTACGTAATGTAATTTTACATAACCAGGAATATGTAAACATTGCATAATAAAAAACAGAGAGTCTTTTGTCATTTCTTTTTAAAACATGTTTTTATCCGCAACCGTATGTAATTCAATTAGACATAATCCGGAGTATATTAACACTGTGCATTGAAAACGAGGGTTCTACATACTACGGAATACACATATACACTACCGACATTGAAAATGCAACACCAAGAAGGAGTGGCCCGAAATTTATGGAAATTTCAGGGTAGACGGAAGTCACTGAATTATGCGAATGATGTAAAATGAGCAGCTCTTCAGCGCACGTTGAAGAAGATATAAGGGAAGGAACTTGCAGAATGTTAAAATTTTCGCGCCGTTATTTCTGCTTGAGAAATCATCGTAGAAAATTTATTCTTGTCTCAGAGGACGCGTGTAATAGCAAAGAATGCCAGGCCGTCGTCAACGGAAGCAGTTCCAGCAGACAGATGATTTTACGAGGGTCATGGTAATTGGACTGAAAAGGGCAGTTGATCCATACGGCAAATCTCAGCTAACACACACTGGACGCCTCTACAGTGCACTTGCTGTGATGACTATGGTTGGAACAATGAATTGTGGCAAGTTCGACGGGTGCCGGTGCAGCCGGAGTCACGTAAGCTTGTTTAAATCGACTCATCAGCCGACAGACGGTAGCGCATCCGCAAGCCACTTCTACCTACATTCTGCAGCATGTTCAAAACATCCTGGATGTTCCTCCATTTGCCGTCGATTGGCGGCTAGTGGCCTTCACTCGTGGTCCTGGCCACCATTCTCTCCTGATCCGAACATATTTGGGATGTGATTGGACGCCATTTGCAGACCCTGACATTGCCGCGTTCAGAAGACGAACTGTCGCAAATGGTTGACAGGAAATGGAGAGCCATACCCCAGGACACCATCCTAGTCTCATCGATTCTGTACCTAGAGGTGTTGCTTCGCGTATTGCCGTCCAAGGTGGTCCTACAACCTACGTATCGTATATTAGAGTAAAATAACTATTTAAATGCTTCATGTACCCTAGAAGAGTAAATGTATGTTGTGTAAATGTATTCAGCATAATGTATCATATAAATGTACTGGCTTCTCTAGATAAAGGTGGACGTGGCGCTATACTGATTAACCATAATGGTAAAGGGACAGTGCCCACGTCCTCCGTCGCTTATCGCTTAACCTACTGAGCCAACGCTGTTCTGGTTGTTTATTATGTACATAATTTCGAAATAAAGATCACTTATTGTTGGTTGCTGTCTCTCTCTATTTGCTGAGTTTTATCACTTTTTGGCCCTTCCTTCTTGGTGTTGCATTTTCAGTGTCGAGTGGTGTATTACAGTAAAACACAGAGTGTGCTTAACCGACTTTATTGGGCGAGTTTGAACTCGGTGGCATTGTTCAAGTTCAGTTGCACGTATCATTCCTTAATTCCATAGATTAGTTTTAATTTATCAAGCGTTCCTTTTATTTAGATCACTTAAATTGATGTAACCAAATGGATTTATTTTCCGTATCAAACTGCTTGAAAATGTAAGAATATTCTGGATAGTATTTCTTGTAATTATAGTATGGGTTATTTCTCTTTTCTGTATTTTACTACCGTCGGATTAACCATGATTTTGAACTAACCGTGGATGTTACCTCAAGTACTACTGTGTATAAGGAGTTGACTATCCTAATACAACAAAAACAATGGACAGTTGTCGCCTTTAAAGTACCAGCTTTTCATTTACTATTTGTATTTCAGACACAAGCTGACTCATATAGTTTAACAGGAAACACGTATTTGAAATATTTTTAAATACATATATGAGCCATAAAATATTTTAGACGGAACATTATATTTTTGAATTATGTTACCAATGTACTCTGATTTGTTTCAGGACTGATCATGAACCTCGGGAGCCCACAGTTCTGTATAAGAGGCAGAAGCACCATAAAGGATCCATCTACTGCATGGCCTGGAACGCTACCGGAGATTTACTGGCCACGGGTTCTAATGACAAGACAGTGAAGTTAATGAAATTCAGTCCAGCCACGTGTCAGCTAGAAGGTCTCTAACATGTCTGTCTTTTACTACTAACTTTTCTTAAGCCGTCCGGGTGTCCGGTCCTGCTGTCACCTATCACCTACTAATTTTTCTTAGTGCAAAAGTAATTCCGATGTTTTTGTTATACAACAAAAACTACTGTTGGCAATCGGTAGTGTTGAAATTCACTGAATGATAAATATAAATGAAATAATTTGCCAGACTGATCGGAAACTGTTTGCAATAATGAAGTAATTACATTTATGTGTAATTCAGATTCTGATTACTCTGTTGTGGTGTTTGTGATTTTACTGCTAAAGCGTGTTTGCTGATTATTTCCAACTTACTTAGAAATTACCTTTACTCGTTAATTTCATTGTTTTTGAATATTTTGTTAGTGCTTTCTCTTAATAAATATTGCGATGCAACTTGTAATCTACTGTTTTGACCTACTGCATCTGTAATCTACTGCATGTAACTACTGCAATGTGTAATCTACTGCACGTAACATATTCTAGTCTAGAAATCAATAACTACCATAAAATTTCGATGAATCGGCTACACTTTTATGCGTTATACACAAGTATAGCGAACTGTTTTTTATTAGTGTGCCAGTTAAATTACGGTTTATTATTTTCAGGTGTCCACTGTGGCACTTGTAACTCTGCTTAGTTATTAACTTGCTTGTTTAGTTATTAACTCACTGTTTAAGTTGCTTGTTTAATTATTAACTTTCTGTTTAGTTATTAATTGCGCCCATGCTCTTTCTGGTTTCTGAATTCGCCTCTGATGGCCGCTAGTCTTGAAGATGGCTTTTTAGCCCAAAGGAGCGTTAGCTCCGAAGGGCTATTGATTTCGCTTTGGCATTTTGCGTCCATTCACTATAAATGGAGAATCACTTTTGAAATTGTTGCCACCAAATATTATCTCCCTTATTAAAGAAATTAAATAATTAAGAATCTGCATAAATGTATATATGTTTCTCGCACTGTGATAAAACGAGAGGCACGCGTGCCACAGGTTTACCATTCCTAGTCTAACAGAGACCAAGATCGAAAGTCTTGTTGTGGGCGAAATGAATGGAAATATCTGGAGTTGTATTTCATTTCCATTTTGACTGGCTTAATCATGTTTATTTTACAGTCAGTCTTGACGCTCGAAAAAATAAAACTGTAGGCGAACTATCCTTAAACTTTGTTGTTATTAATATTCCTTATCATCAGAGCAAACTGAATAGTTTGTGAGCTTCATAACGATTCCATTTCAACGCATTTAAATCTACTGGCAATCTGTCTCTTAAAAGCATTAAACATTTGTCTATAGATCAATGCCTCAAAGTATCAAATCCATCAAAATATTGTTGCGTGCTTACGGGTTCGTAATGCATTGAATGCACAAGTCGATAAAAAGTTAATAAAATTTATTCTTTTCACAAGAAATAAAACAAAATGCTAAAATATTTCCTTAGAGATATTCGTACAATATCTCAAACGTTAAACAGAACTCAATTCAAAGCAAAGAAACTAATTCAATCTCACAGCGAATTCGCTACAATCAATAACAGCATTAAGTAAACAAACAGTTCGCTTAAAACCACAGCAACTGAGCTGAGGTGTTTTAATTCGGCTTTTATAAGCTTTTTAATTATTCACGAGAACATTCTGGTAAAATCTATTTTCTCGATAGCAAGAGAAATTTCGAGATATTTATTTATTAAATATTAAATGCACGCGCTCTTGCATTTTTACTTTTCCGACTTAGCTTCTCCTTCAACATCGTCTGCGTTGCACGGGAAAATAAAGCAATTTTAATTACAGTTCTAAATAAATAGCTAAATAAATATGAAATCTGTAACAATATATATCGATCTAAGTGTCAGACCTATTAAAGCAATCAAATGTATTTAATCAGATTTTACAGAATTTTTATACTTTTGCGTTAAATGCATATTTGCCATTTTCAGGTTTTGCTTTAATTAAATCAAAAATGATTATGTAATTCACTGGCAAATAAAGTATTATGTTTTATGGAATATTCTTTGCAGTGTTTTTCATTAGCTTTTAATTGTATTGAGCGTGATAAAAATGAATAACATTAATTTTTAATATTTCAGATATTGCCCATCCTCTAACTATGCATGGCGGCACAGTTCGAGACATGTGCTTCATGGAAGACATTAGTAATCGTTCGAATATTCTAATCAGTGGTGGATCAGGAGACAACAAAATATACATCACTGACTGCGAAACCGCAATGCCTTTTCAGTCGCTAACCGGACATACTGGTAAGACTGTTGTTCTAAAGAGAGATTCTTTTTCCTTTTAAATTGCACTCTCGAAACCAAATCGGTGATTTTTAAATTGATAAGCCATCAGACTGTTCAGTTACCGCGGATTTAGATTTTGAAAATTATTAATCTTAATTATTATTTAAATGCCTCCAATAAGTAATTTTTGAACGGGTACTCAAATATTTGATGTGATATGCATATTCATCATTCACCGAAACTATTAACTGCATTTCTGTTGTCTAAATTTAATAAGCTTATTGCTATAACCTTCTATAATGACAGACATTCTACGGGACACCGTGGAGTGAGCTCCATCCTAATCTTAAAACAAAACGAGTCACACGAAATTCTGCGGTTCTACATTTCGTTATACATAATTTATGGAATGTGGATGGAACATGTAATATGGAATATACATCATCAAATTTGAAAAACATACATGCTTAATTAACCCACATATATACTTGATTAGGTACACATACATGTGTATATTTGGTTGTTTAAAGTGCTAAATAATCTGAATATCCATGAAATTGTAACAGGTTTACTACTGGCTTTTTAGAGAAGATTGTTGCATGATCAGAATAATCACCTCTGAAAATTATGGAGGCCTTGTACTTTTATGTTACGCAGACATAAATTTTCCTGAAGTCTGATGACCAGCCTTTACGAGCCGCAAGCTTTTTTTATTCAGCGGCTTTAGCTTTCGTAGTTTGTAAACATTTGAATACAGTTAGGACCTTATTTTGAATTGCACTTCAGTTGAAGGTAATGCTATGGCCAGGTGGATCTTCTAGCTATGTTAGCAATAAATTATTTTTTACTATTTGTGTGTTCACTAAAATAACGTTTAATTACCTCGAATTTGCCTTACTGTTCTTATATGACCAACTCAGCTCTCAACTTTATGTTGCCTTCTGACTTTAATCATTTTCCGAAGATAAATGAGGCGGCATGCAATTCTTCCGCTTTCCTTGCACATTAAGTTCATTGCACAATAAATCATGGCTTTCTTTCACCGAAAGAGTAAGATCGCTGAGTACCCGTTCGCCATGTTCGATGTAGAATCAAATCCTGTCTTACGGGCTTGTTGCAGAAGTATTCCTGCGATTTCTTTTAACCCTTTGACAGTTGCAAGATTAAGCAATTCTTTCTGTTCAAATATGCATATCCGTCAGTCGAAAAATCCTAATATGAGCTGCTTCCTTTGCACCCACTGTGGTGAGCTCGTTTGTGACCATCAAAAGGTTAAGAAACGTTTCGGAGAAATGAAGTCCTCGCAGCATTGGTTTAAACGGGAGGGATTCTAGCCGAAACAGTCCCGCCTGAAACGATGTCCCTACTACATACTTGGGACATTTTGCGACGCCGGTGAACAAAGGTTCCCCCCCCCCAAAGAACTGATTTTCGCATAAGTCAACCATCAGATATCTCGAAGGCGAATATTTCTAGAAATATTTTTTTCGACGCGCTCTCACGGATAGTTTCCAGGTCTGATGACTGTTTTATGGATAATCCGAATCTAAATCAGAACAGTCTTCCCGAAGGCATTTCTTCCCTTAAGGAGAAAGTCCTTGTGCGCTTTGCCGTATTCAGTTAAACCCACATACACTGTTAATTGTCTTAATTTCAATATATTAGGTTGTTTCATAATATTTCGCGATTCTGACAAGGCTTTTTTGCAGATCCGTTTGCAACAGACACTATCAAATCATACTACTGTGAAACATACTCTATGTTGAAAAAATAACTGTTAAACTTAACTAAAGCATTTATGACTCGATAGTATAAAGTGATATGAGATCACCATTTCCTTGAATTTCCAGAGTTTTTCCGTGAATTCGGAATTGAATGTAATGTGTCCACGGCGATTGTAATACCAATAAAGCATGGTTTGTCAGCAGTGAGTGATATAATCTTCTTTGTACACTGTTTCTAAAGTTCCATGCTGGTTATGTTAACATTGATCATATGTTGGGAGTAAGATGTTCAGCTCGACTGGAAATTTAAGTCAGAATTATGTTCTGACAAAATAGCTTGAGGAAGGGAAAAAAAGCAGCTTTAGCATTACATGAAATCTGGACCGAAAGTGTTGTATCATCAGCAGTACTTTACGGACACTTGACAATTGTAGGTAAAGATAAAACTGCATACCTGTAGATAAGATAAACTCCACACGAATTCACGGGGCAGCAACAAATACAGCGTATGGAAATATACATTTTCCCCCTCCAAAAACATGAGGCTAGCGATCTCTGCTTCAGATTCATATCGCTGATAATAAAGAGGGCTTTACAACAGAAAGCGAACATGCTCAGGATCAACAAAAGGAAACCACAGAAATAAATATTGCCGCCCCACTGAACTTTCTTATCTCTGTGTAATGAACTTCCAAAGACATGACTGGAATACATTATAAGTTTTTGCGGCATAGCCATGAAGCGACAATTCCTTAGCCATCAGGTGTTTCAAAATAACATGCAGGAATCTTAGCCTTGGGAAAATTCAAATTTATGGCACGCCTGTTTCTTGTTATTATATTCTCAATTCCTCGACTCTAAGAGGGAAAGGGATATTTTTATTATTTTGTTTATTTATTTATTTATTCTGGCTGTTGATGCGGAGCACTGGATATTAAACATTAGAATTTCGCACTTTGTACTGTATATATATAAATTTAATTTGCACAAGTATTGAAACAATTCATGAAATGCAGAGTCTTAAAAATAAATGGATTTAAATAGTTATCACTTAAATATTTATTTAAATAAGTACAGCAAGAGTTCTAAATGCACAGAAGCCAACTGCTTTACACGAACCTGGTATGAGAATCGAACGGTCACAGAGAAGCAAACCCGAATTTAAATTCAATTGTTCAACATTGATTGCATTTTTTAATACAAAAGTGTGTACAACACTCTATTATGAACATAAGTATGAAATTGCACAGCATAATTACACAGCATATGACAATTGCAATGATTCATTTCATACACGTTAGGTTCGCTTTCAACGATTCAACATTATCGTCAACTTCAACATTTGCAGTAATTTTTTTTTAAAGAGTAAGTTTTATTTGGTGCGTCATTCTTCCCCAACTGTATCGATTCCTTTTACCTCGTTTCTCATAAAATGATCATATTATTGTTGCTGTGTTATGAATGCATAAATCTTTGCAGTTTTAAACGAAAATTAATTTTCTCATATTATAATAGCATCTATTTAAGTATTAGTGACTGCTAAATATCTGCCTTGTTTGAACTAACGATAGCTATCTACGATATCGGTAATAAAAGAGAACATCGACGAATAGAATTCGTAATATTAACGTATTTTCTCTTGCTTGTGTTTTCTTTTATAAGAAATGCTGGTCTCTAGCATATTTATTGTAAGAATACGGCATATAAATATTATGGTACGTGTTAATTAATTATGCTGTCGGTAAGTTTCCACTCCGCAATAGGTTAATAATACTTAAGTGTTTGGAGAGACAAAAATTAAACTTGGATTCACAACGGTGCAGAATACTGACGTCTCTATACCCAGCATAATTCATTGGTAACCTTTAGAAATGTGCAATGAATTCAATTGACTTGCTCAAAGCAGGTTTGTGAAGACCCAACAGTTTGAAAAGAAGCCCAACATGGGAAAACACAGTAAAACAAGATTTCTTGAACGCATTTTCACTGACTTATATCATGTTAAAGAATTTTTCGAAAACTATTCCTGTAATTCTATTTCGAGCAATATTATTGGAGTATGTTGCATAATCAGAATTGCTTTGATGGGCAGTGAGCGTGCTTTGATGGACAAAGAGCGTATTAACTAACATATCTGCTCCAAGAGGAAAACATGAAATGTCATTCAACCCTATAAATTTTTGAATGGATTTTTCATGAAAAATTCTCTGACAATGGGTATTGTCCTGATATAGCGTCTTATTCTGTAATTTCGGTATTCAATGTTGTTGAATGATTGTGACGAAATCAATTATTTTCGGTAAAATTTCCTTCGCTAAGCTCAATGTTTGTGAATGTTTCATGTCAATGATATTCTGAAAAAGAGGACTTTAAAAAATTCTCTTTACAAAACCGAAATTTTTACATAGCATTCCCTATTTACTCATACATTTTAACCCTCTTGCCTCCTTTTCCCTTTACTTTTTTACATATGATTTAGAAATTTTTCATTTATGGTAGCAATGAAAAATGTATGTACAAGCAGAAGAGTGAAAATAATAAGTTCTTTGAAATGCATAATATAATATTAATATGTCTCTATGTATGCTTTTTAATACGCTATGTTTATCATTTAAGCCGTCTCTTCAGAAATAGCATACACCATGTATTTTTTCTCTCTTGGTTTTCAAGCGGTAAAATTATAGGAGAAAAGGGAAAATATCCGAGTAAATACGATGTATTAAATAAATATTCTTGGGTAGGAAAATTCTTCAGAAAACATTTTGAGCTAAAAATAGAAGATGCGGGGATTTCATATTTTTATTTGTTGACTTCTTATGAACTGTTACGCAACTTGAATTCCCGCAATATTTTTGCAAAAAATAGCTCCCGCAGCATTTTTGTTTGGTCCCAATTTAAGCAATATAAAATAAAAATAGAAATGGTCATATTTTGTTTACCTTAATTATCTTACTGAACGATTCAATAATGATTTTAGCTATTTCTTTTGTCATAGAATTATTTTGAATGTCTTAAACAGTATTAATAAAACTTAAAAATTCTAAATAAAATCGCATGGATTTACTGTTGTTTTATTTGTATGTAATTTCATATAATATACAATATTAGATGTATTAATAATGAACATTTTAATTTATTAGTTCTTTTTATAAATAGGAATTCCAAAACACGAACACAATTACTAGCAGATTTTGTGTAATGACGATTAAATTCAAATCTTTATAATTAATTTGTTCTGATCTGTGCTCAGTATGTATATGAAGTTATTTCTTTCATTGCACAAACTTTGATCTTATTGTAAAAAACAGCAATGCTTAAATGTGCAATTGTGTAAATTATTACACTAATATAAATATAATAAAATGTTCATTGTTATATTATATATAACTTGTGTTATTGATTATATAAATCCCATTCTTAGAGTAGTAGTGATGAGAATAAAAGTTAGAAATTATGATCGAGGATGTAACAGATGTTTAAGTAGCTATCTATAAGATTTGAAACATTTGTCAAAAGGGAGAATTACAAGTCACAAAGTAAAATTGCGGTAGTTGCACATTTAAGTAACTTATTAATGTTGTTGTTGTCTTGTCCAAAACTTAGCGTAAGAAAGGTCAATCCAAAAGTACCTAAAACAGCCCTAGCGACGTCAGCGATCCTCGAAGAATATAGGAGCTGGCATTCCAGTGGAACAAAATCATTTCTGAATCTGAAAAGCCTGGCTAGTATGGAAGGATAGTCAAATACGTGTACTTTAGAAAGTTGTGTACCAGGACAGTGAGGGCAGCAGTTATAACTTCACTGACCATCAGGGGATATTTTTAATTCCTTTAAAGTGTTTTGTTCTCAATCTGGCTATGGTAACTGATATAATTCAGTTGCAGTTTAGCTGGAGTTTTTCTTAGCTTGTTGGAAGATGAGTCTTCGGCTGAGTGTTGCATCTGCATCAACAAGGGTTAAACTGTTGGAAAGTTGAGTACCATTTTGAGTTTCTTTAGTTCTTTTTTCAAGTAGTCGGCTTGCTCATTGCCAGAAATGTCGACGTGCACTGGAATCCACTGTAGGGTACAGGCTTTTGGAGTTATTATTATGTTTATGAGCACACCAATGTCTTGGGCTAGTTAAGAGTTGCCCTTCTGGATCGCCTGGCGCGCAGATTTAGAATCAGAAAAATTATGATGCCAATGGAATTTTCAAATGCCTTGGAGTGAAAAATATCTAAAACACCCTTGATAGCTACCAGTTCGCAGGTATATACTATGAGGCAATTTCTCCAACAGAAATTTTATGAGAATTGAAAAATTATGTTCGCAGTTTGCATGTATAAAATAGATGCCAGCATCTCCCTTTATTGAGGTCGAAGTCAGAAAAACCATCTGCGTAGGCAATAGCTAGGTTATGAGCTGAGTTTAGCTCATTTATGGTGTGGCTACCTTTAAGTAGTGAATTGTTTTTTCGGTGTAAGGTTGTAAGAAATTTAAGTTGGTAACTGCCGGTAGAGAGGGACGAATAAAAAGTAGAGATACTTTAATTATATCAAAAGCTTTATGCTCTAAGCCGATTTCTGTCCTGATTTCATGATCCATTTGTAAGCTGGAGCATCGTTTTGAGTCTATTGTTTCCACTCCACGCTTTGAATGTTTTGTCGGAGATGTAATTTATTAATGATTCGGGATATTCGACCCTCAAAGAAGTATCCAAGTTTTTAAAATGCAATTAAGATTGAAAGCAAGTAAATTAATAATACGCAGTCGCTAAATGTTTAAACATTGTTCTTCAAGGTGAATAGATTAGTATAGAAAACTATTGAAATTCGTTGTGGAATTGAAACCTATTATTGAGAATTAGGGATTAATAAAGTTCTCTTTCAACAATTACAACTAATAAGCAAGAACAAATTTACATTATAGATTACTTAAGAGGAACGTAGAAATAAATAAAATTCTTTTTAAAATGCAAGGGATATCGCAGATCAGCAAAATCAAAGACGTATATATAAGGTTGCCCGGTACTTCTTGAAGATTCATGAAAAACCGTTCCTGAGGCTTCGAAAAGAAAACTTCTAGCATGTCGTGGAAGACGCCAAATGTAACCAATTTCAAGACAAAATTTGTCATTAAGGGCCTGTCAGGATAGTTTCTGTCCATATCTCAATAAAAATAAGTTTTTCAATAAAAGTTTCAATAAAAATAATTAAACTTCACGTACAATCAATACAAGCGCCAGAGTACACTAATTTTTAAAATGATATATGTGACTATCTAGTTTATCTTCGAGACTCATAACCTAGATCTACAATTTTTCTCTTGATAAAAAGTTTTAAATACGTATTTTTAAGAAGCTATTAAAATTTGTTGAATTACTGTACTGTCACGTTTGTTAACATTAAAATTTTTCTTAACTTTTTTTCAATTTTAGTCATGATAAACGTAAACATTATCTGAATTATAGAATGGAATTTCATGCTTGATATATATTTGTTGCAGGTCAGATCTTATCATTGTACACTTGGGGAGGTGTTATGTTTGTAAGCAGTTCTCAAGACAAAACCATTAGGTTCTGGGACATGAGATCAAGAGGATGTGTGAATCTTATTCCTGCACGACCATCAGGTGGCACGGGACCGGGTAAATGAATATTTTGTTATGATATGTTTCCATTATGTTTATAAACATTTTGTCTGATCTCAAAATGTGATGTCTATTCTGTATTAAATTAGCTTGAAACAGGATATCCTCATTCTATATGTAATTTGAACTAGATTTACCACCCTACTTGCAAGAAATCGGTTAATAAATGATCGAATTGGGGGCTCAAAAATCGCTCAAACTTTCGAATGCTTTATCAATGGAAAATTGTTCTCAGACACTTGTTAGTATTAGACAACGTCTATAGCAGGGGTTCTCAACCATTTTTTCCCCATGCACCCCTTTCACCACTGCTAGAAGATCACCCCCCCTCTTTTTCAAAGCTCGAAAAATAAATATATACCTTTAGGATTCTGAATTTAGATGACTTTTTAACGCGTTTTATAAATTAAACAATAAAAAGTTAAGAAAATGTTGATAAGTACCAAAATTTTAATAAAAGTAGTTTTTTGTACTCAACTAAAACTAAATTCTTAACAGTTAAATAAAAAGCTAACTGCACTCCCTGCTCCAAAACTACAAAATTCTTCCTTGGTTGAGAACGCCTAGTCTATAGAGTAAATTTAGAGTTAAAAAGCATCCTTGCTCTGTACAATAAAAAGAAAAGGAATTGCAAAAAAAGTGTTGAAAAGCTGCACAAATTTCCTCAATTTCATTAAAATGAATTTTAATGTGTCAATAAGAGGTGAAAACGACATATAAGACTTTAGTTGCAGCAATATGAACTCCATCCAAGCCAAAAATTTATTGAATTACAGCCATTAATGATTTTTCACTTTTTTTTTTAAATTTCTTAACGGCAAAATATCCTAAAACCCTTATTTATATTGCCCTAAAAATTAATTTTAAGTATAATTTCGAAATAATATTTATATCCGAAATTATTAAAAAATAGTACTGGGTGTGAAACAGAGAGTTGTTATTACCCAAAGAGAAATGTTGCTGTTCTAATAAGTAATTTTGCCTAACAGTAAACATTTTTTTCGGCTTTCATATGAAAATGACATATCATTTGTTAGTAATCTGTATAATGAATAATTTTCAAATAACACTAAGCATTCTTCGATTCTGTCGCGCAGGTAGTGCAGCAGCGGCAGTGTCTGTAGACCCATCAGGCAGATTACTAGTATCCGGCCACGAAGACGCCAGCTGCATGCTGTACGATATGAAGGGCAGCCGGATTTTGCAAACATTCAAGCCACACACTGCGGATGTTCGAACAGCCCGCTTATCTCCTAAAGCGTTCTATCTGTTGACAGGATCCTACGACTGTAAATTGATGCTCACAGATCTTCAAGGTACTGAGTATTTCATTTAATATTATCCCTCTCTCTACTCTTTTTAAAATGCACCTTGCATTCTTTTAATTGTTCGCATGATGACTACAGGGTATGTCAAAACTCCGCGTACTTCAGTAAGTAGAAAGCATCGATATTAACGATATTCACATAGAAAAGCAAAAGTGTACATGCCACCTGTAAGACATCGAAGATACATCAAAAGCACAGTACAGAAATCAGCGTAAAGAGTACAGTTTCACAGAAGCTGTTCAAATGCCGATCACCTGCAGTGATGCATGCTTGACACCGACGCCCCATGGATTGTCGAACACGTTTTGTTGAATACCTTTCTTAATGCATTCTTACAGCGGCTGGTGCCCACAAACGGCCGAGCAGTGAAATCGCTGAACACTGGTAGTTCGGTCCGGTGTTCGAATACCGGCGAACGGACTGGCTGCTTGGGCGTTTTCCCCATGTGTAACGTGTATACGAGCTAGTTTCCGTTAGCAAATCCTCCACGAAGGATGTAGAGTCATTAGGGTTTTGAAGCAAGAATCATGAAAAATGAGCAATGCCCTCGCCGGGACTCAAATCTGGATTACACCGCCAAGGCATGCAGAAAGGAGGGAAAGAATAAGGCATCCCTTTCATTAGGCAGATAGCTTTCGAGTTCTTTGCCCTAACTAAATAAATAAAACCAAACTTTACAGCAGCAAGAACACATAATCCATACAAAAGTGCATATTCGCCAACTCAGCGTTCATAAAAGCAATAAAAACAGCAACTTTGAAATAAATATAATGCTAAATTACACACATTATTATATTTTTTTAAAAATTTGGTGTTAAGCATCATGCTGTTTGTGAAAATTTAGGATACAGCCCTACTCCAGAAATATACGTATATTTTTGGAGCCATGCTGCTTGGGAAAGTATCTTAAATCTTGCACGGTGAATCTTAATCGAATAATGAACAACCTACATCTATGTGTATACATACGTATATATGAATGTTCTTTCCATTGTGTGAAAAGAGTCGCCAAATTTTAAGCACTTATAGTCAGAATATGGGCAGCTCAAGGGCCCGAATTCTTTATTTTATATTTTGTTCGAATTTAAGAAATTTTTAACAAGTAATTAATGAATTTGACTAACTTAGCGATTTAAAAGCAATATGTTGCCAATATTCGAAATAAATGTTTGATCTTTTTCGGGGGTGTTTTCTCATTCAGCAAAATTTAAGCTATTTATTTTTCATAAACAGACATAGCCATAGGCATTTAAAAGCAATGTGTTGTCATTGCCGGATATAAAATAATTTTATCTGGTTCGGATATAAATATTTTATCCCAACAATGCTTTGCTTTTGGCACAGCATTAGGTATTTAACTTTCATATTAATTTAATCTGTTTGTTACTGATTAACAAACTAAGCCATTTAAAAACAATAAATGCAGTTCTTAACGATTTTTTTTTACTTTTTAATCTGATTAAGTTAAATTAAAGAAGGCATTTGGTTGTCTTGCATATCTGAACTTGTGCTAATGATTCATAAGGAAATTCTTCAGTATTCCATTTATTTAAACCGTTTAGTCTACCGTTCAGTGTGATAATATCGTTTTAAACTTCTTTTTGCTTCCTTGTACGAAATAAAGGAAGTATTGTAATCACGAAACATTCCGAGTACCATATTTCAACAAAAATATCCATTTTGACCGCTATCGAATGCAGTTTAACGATGTTTTTGCTTGATATCTGTACATAAGAAGAGAATAAAGGAATCTTCTTCGACAAACGAATTATAAAACTGATTTAAAATGGATTCAGAAGCGATTTTTTTCGTGACGTACGTATGTATCTCGCATAACTCAAAAGAGAGTAGCCTCAGAACGTTGAAAATTTTGTGCATAGGACTGTTATAGCATGTAGTTGTTTTGTACATAGGACTGCTATAGCATGTAGTGATATATATATATATATATGCCCCCTCTGTTACTCGCCTCCGTGAGCTCAATTTTTTTATTCTAATATGTTGGTAAATCGTGCATTTTTTGCTTTAAAAATTATTGAATTATGTTGTTCTTATCTTCCGGTTAAGGTTTTTAAGCCTTTAGTTAACCTGCATGTTATAACTGAAGAATTATCAACAATTTAAAAGTTGTTTAAGTGCGGTTAAGCCTAATTTTTGTTTACCATAGCAGTCATATTTGTTTACATTTGAAATTTAGCAGAATAGTGGATTTGTTGCCAATCTAGAGAAACTAAGCTTCGCAACAACAAAGTAACGTCTTCTTTTACTATTGCGTATTAAATCATGCTTACTCCATTTTAAAATTATTATTTAAGTTATTAAATTATACCATATATTGACTCAGCATAGCGTTTACAACAAATTAAGTTAGTTTCTACGCTTCAGTGTCTTTTTGCCGAGTGAGACCAAAATTAAACTTTCAGTTTTGTGCACCGAAAAATCTGCGTTCTTGCCCACTGACCGAATTGCTTGTTTTTGCTTAGAAACTGTAATTTTAATTGTAAAATTTGTTTTCTTTAATTGTTTTTAACTGTATTTGGTGTTTTATGTTTTTCTATAGCATTCAGTTTTTGACATAGATATTTTGAGTTTTTATGTATTTTTGCCTTGTCGCGAAGTGAGAGCTGAATTAAGAGATATATCTCTAATAAAATTCGAGGAAATTAGTTTAAATGAAATGGAGGAAAAATGCGTGTAATTTAATATCACGTACAAGGAAGTCATGTGGTGTACATATCAGATTATTTTATTTTATTATTTTTTTCGTGATGTTTTGAGAAAAATTCGTAAAGCAGTGTTGCATAGGTAGAAAGCAAAAAGCAACTTTATTGTCTAAATAATATATGTATGACTGCTGTTACAGAATGACCACTGTGTCCCCTATCGTCGAATTCTTCGATAATAACAGAAGCAAATCAAATTAAACCAACTGATATTTTAGCTGATATCAGTATGGCCAATATGTGTAAGAAAAGTAGAATAGCATGCCAAATATAATATAAATATAGTTGACAGAATGTGAAGGAAAAAAATACGTTGATCCATATTGCATATTCCGCACCTATTTATTGAATAAGATTCTTTTGTACACTGGAAAAATGAAATGTTTTAAACACCTTTTCCTTCTAGGCATTTTCGTAGCGCAATCAGCTAAGTAACTACCAGATTATAAAATTGTACAAGAAGTTACAATATTCACTACGCAACTCAGCCGGAATATTGGTTAGTGACACTGAAGTGCCCGAGCTCGAATCCCGGAGAAGGCAGGGATGTAAATGTATAGTGTTTGTGCGGCATGGGGACATTTTAAATATGCGGCAAGCCGAAAGCCCTCTCGAGAGTTTGGTGGTGGAGGAAGAAGGGTGGGAGACCTTCGGACTCGTCCCCTTCGAGATGCTCTCTCTCAAAACTGGGAGCGGAACAGAGTTAAAGTCGGGCTGTCACCTATATGGTGCTCAAGACTCTTGTTAATGACAGGCGCATTTGACTCCTTGCCACGATGAATGTTGTAGGCTGTTGCTGACTATTGTCAGACAAGTAAGATTGGTAACAACAACAACAATATATTCACTACGCCGCTCATGGCATATAATTTCAATTGCATGTATGTCTATAATTGTTGGATTGGAATAATTGATTAAATTAATGTAATAATAAAAAACAATACTTTTGATTTATTATTAAAATCATTAAGTATTTGTATGAAATCATACGAGATAGCACAATTTACAGAGGGATCATTAAAAATAATTATATATATATTTTTTCTTTTTTATAACAGCTGGTTTAGGTTGCTTACCTATATTATATGTTTGTAATTATTACTAGAAAACCCGGCGGTCATACGAAATGACCGCTTTCTAGATATTATAAATTGTAATTAAAATAATTTGTGCAATGGTGTCTGATAATTCAAACTGAATTACCCAGGGCAGGCCGTGAGGACGCCCCTTTGCTTACTGCCCCACGGGGTTTCCCCCTTCTACTTGCTTAATTGCTTAAAGTAGAGTGCAATGAAAGAAACCGTTGGCGGTACATTTCTTTCTTTGCTCAATGGTTTCTTTTTGTTAAGAAAGCCGTTTTTTGTGCAGCTTTAGCTCCTTTTCTCTCCTCTTCAGTGCTGTATTTTCTAGGAGATTAAAAGAAATTATGTTAAGACGTAGTTTTTATGTAAAACAGATGATTGCCAATGCAAACAAATGTTCACCTTCCCCCTGACACGCTCAATTTGCGTTCAGCCTTAAATTGTTTCAAAAACAGATGATTGCTAATGCAAACAAATGTTCACGTTCCCCCTGACACGCTCAATCTGCGTTCAGCTGAAAATTCAGTTTAAAATACAATGTCGGAATAAAATCGGGCAAAATTTTAAATTCTTTACGCGAAAGGGTATTTAGCATAGGAGTTTGGGTAAACCTACTTGATACCTAAATGTACTACGCACAACTCGTTAGTTGGTTTCGTCTCCTTTAATTTCTCAGAGTTAGCAAGTTTCTAGGTAATTCATACGTAAATACAGTTAAATGCATAATAAGCAACAATTGTATGAATTAAAAATATTTAAATACCATGACAATTTAATTAAAACAATGATAACTATTGTGATAAAATTTATTTTTCTATTTGAATGCCGTGGCAACTTCACCCCATTGACTAGTACAGTTACGCAAGCAACCAATAAACTATCGGTGACAAACAGACACTTAAGCCGCATATAATAAAGATTTTAAGTGGCAAGCGGCTAACGTTTGAAGTGATTAGCCCCTTTCGTTCCCAATCATTTCAAATTCAAAAATTTCGATAATATGTTCGGCCCACCAGCGGCCGAGCGGTGGTAGCTCGGTCCGAGGCTCGATTCCCGCAAACGGGATGGTAACAATTTAATTAAAACAATGATAACTATTGTGATAAAATTTATTTTTCTATTTGAATGCCGTGGCAACTTCACCCCATTGACTAGTACAGTTACGCAAGCAACCAATAAACTATCGGTGACAAACAGACACTTAAGCCGCATATAATAAAGATTTTAAGTGGCAAGCGGCTAACGTTTGAAGTGATTAGCCCCTTTCGTTCCCAATCATTTCAAATTCAAAAATTTCGATAATATGTTCGGCCCACCAGCGGCCGAGCGGTGGTAGCTCGGTCCGAGGCTCGATTCCCGCAAACGGGATGGTTGCATTAGCGCCCTCGTGGCTTTCCCCATGCATAACGCGCATACGAGCCAGCCTCCCTTAGCAACTCCTCTAGAAAGGCATCCCTCCAATTAGGCATATAGCTCTCGAGACTTTGCCATAATCACATACACACACACGATATTATATTACATATGTGAGTAATTATTTTTTCAAATGATCTCCTAAGCAGAACTTATATTTAAATAAAAATATATTCGTAAAAATAACTGTGTACAAAAAGCTGTCGTTTTATACTGTGTATTAGCTTTAAATCTGCTTTATGTTTTCAGTCTACATAACTCTATATCTGGATGTTCAATTTCTCCTCGCAGTATTGATACTATATAAATTATAAAAGTTTGACTTATCTAACGGATGCTTACAGATGACCCTGTATATTTATCTCTTCCTTTTCTTATTTCCCAGGTGATTTAACTCAAACTCTTGCAACAGTTTGTGTGGCCGAGCATTCTGATAAGGTCATTCAAGGAAGATGGCATCCTCATGAATTCACATTCCTTTCAACCAGTGCAGATAAAATGGCAACACTCTGGGCATTACCAGCTACCTAACTTCTGTGAAGATGTGCTCACTCCACGAGACATACAAGAGAAGTTCCAAGCGCCATTTTGTTTCTAATTCCACATTCTCAAAAATTGTGATCATAATTTGTTTGAAATGTCAAATTTTGTCTATTCTATTGTATAATAATTGTCTCATTTTGTGAGAGCATTTCAGCAGTAGATTTTAGAGTGTGCTTGAAGATATTGTCAGTCGTTCACTTAAGTGAACGACTGTTTGCAATTATTTTCATTTCCTTCCACTAATTTACTAAATTTAAATTGTTAGTTGTAAGAAATTTGATCTTTTGGATTTTAAAGCAAAAATGTTCATGTAGTAGAATAGAATTCACGCTCTCAGTTTATTTTATTATTCTTTGGAAAAGATTACCTATGGCACGAAATAAGTACATGAAGTGTTTAAATGGCGAGATCTTTTTTAATAAAAAATACGTTCTTTTGACTTAATACTTTTTAAATTAACTGAAAATTTTATTAAAGTAAAGATAAATTTTTAAACATTTAATTATAACAAATATTCAAGAGCTTTTGTATTTAGTTTTTAATATCTTTTATAAATTAGAATTGCAGTTGTTTTTTTTTTTCAGTGTAAGATTTGAATCTTAATAATGAATAAGTGAGACCTAAATAAATATGAAAAGGAACCTGATATTCTTTAATAGTCTCACCTTTGTCGTATTAGTTTTCAGAACAATTTCAAAGTGAAATTGTATTTTCTGAAAACTTTTATTTTAATATAACTCTAAAATCGGTAATGTTAGAAGTCATTTGTAAAAAGTTAATCACGTAACACACTTTTCAGATATCATAGATCATACTTGAATGTTATTCACGTGATCTGGTAACTATACCATCATTTCTGCATATACTGTGTTTTCAGGAACGTTTACGTAAAATACTTCTGTGCCATGGTTCGCTTAACATTTTGAAGATACAAATGTTCATTAATTGCTAATAAGTATGAATTTTAATTTCCTTTGAAATATCAGTATTTAACTGCTAAAAAATTGTCATTTATGTTTCAACAGGTATGCAAATCTACTGCATAACTTTGGTGCTTTATTCCTTAAAATATTAAATAACCGTGGTTTAACATGGGCATATGATAATCCAAAATTATTCTTCAGACATTACGTAGATACGGAGTATAATATGCATTAAAGGAATATTCCATATATTGTCTGTAACAGAATTCAACATTGCCTATTTGAATAAAAACTTAAAATGTGATATGCAAGAAAATGCAGTGTGCATGAATATAGTTCCCTTGGACATAAAAGTAAAGATGCCAATTTTGTAAAACTAATATTGTCACTGTTCAAAAATGGGTATATAGTAATTCAGAAATATTTGAATTGGCAATATGGTTATAAATGTTTAAATTATTTGTATTATGCATAGTTACATTTTTAGTTTATCTATATTTCTTTTCCTTGGATTTTTTTTACATGCAATTTTCGAAACTACCATAATTCCTAATGCTGTAAAATCTTTTATTTTCTTTTTCTTTTCAAAAATTTAAGTACATGAAGTAATATAAATTCGTCTCTTTATAGTGACAAAACAATGAAGTAAATGCATGGAAGAAAATGATTATAAAATTGTATTAACCGATGCATATAAGAGAAGGCTTTCCTGTGATTTTAAAATGTTACACACATTACAAAAAGAAACAATTCTGTAGTTACCATTTTGTATCATTTTATGTTGCATTTCTAATAAATGTTATTAACTGATACTGTGCTTTATTCGATGGTAAACTTGTACACATTTTTGAAGAATATAAAATACTAAAAATGTGATCATATTGAGTTAATCATTGATTGGCAGACTGGTAACGTGATTACTTGATTAAACCAGCAATTCCCAATCATTTTTTTGCATCAAATCCCCTGACATTTTCTCTACAAAATACAGCACACAACATAATCATAATGAAAATAACTGCACATAACTAACTTTTCGATAATAATTAAGCTAAAAATATGAACAAAAACTTCGAAACAAATCATTTATTAGATTTATGTTTTATTGCTTTTGTGTTATTTTTTTAACTTTACACATATAAACAAGTTTTCAGGAATAAAATCACAGATCCTATGTAAGTTTGCTTTTAATTAAGGCTATAGCTGTGCTTGATGTATTGATGTAATATTTTTAATATTTAGTATGAAACTGCTTAGTTTTAAAATCATATTGTTTAAAATATTAAACCTGTTTTTTTGTTTTCCGTAGTAAATTACTGGCTTGACTAAAGGCAATGATAGTCATAATATTGAAAAGTCAATAATGTTGGTTCGGTAACAACTTTCATTTCGAAATATTTCTGTCAGATGACTTTTAAATTCCAAAATATAGTGTACCAAGTGTTTTGAATAAGACGTATGTTTAAACATCCTCCTTCAATCGATCTGCTTGTCCTGCATCGTAATATCAATAATTGCAGCCATACTGGCACATATAAATTTTTTCTGTGCCTTCTGCAAGTGGCTTTATATATTCCGAGAAGGTACAATCCTTTTGAATAGCGTACAATTATATTTAATTATTCAGCTATTATCAGTTTTAACGATATTAAGTTAGTACACGCTATGAAATTCGTTTTGACTCAATGTCCATTTAAAGAAGTCAATTTTAGAACAAAAAGTTGTGACTGTGACTTGAACAAAAAGTTGTGACACTTCCTTGCAGTGTGTCTTGTGTGGCATTGACCAATGAATATACCTATATAGTTAAGTTTTATAGTTACCTATCAGAAAGTTTTTTTTAATTTTATTAACTCTATTGTCATAGGGTTGTCATAACATTTTTTAATCAAAGCGATTTTGAATGTGCCGATCAACTACCAGTGCATATTCAGTTATATCGCTTTTCAGTCGACCCCCAAGATGTCAATGCCGAACCCGTTTAGAATCCCTAGGTTACGAACATTCTTTTCTATGTATACAGTGAGAAGTGTTGGATTGTAATTGTATGTACCTAGTGCGTCTGCAAAGGAGGGAGTATCTAAAGGACTAAAATAAATTCCATCAAATCTGCCAGACGATAATTGACAACACTTATTACTATGACATCTACACTTGCTTTTTCTAGAATATCTTCTGCTTGCGAAGAAAATTTTCAATTCAGTCTATCGTTTGCTTCGATCCAGTCAACATCTGCAATCATATATTGAAAAGTGAGAAAAGAACAGCAATATAGTTTCGCTGCAAAACCGGCATTAATTCTGAATATTTTTTCAACAAACTGCAACTGGAGATGAAACTTGGTGCTTATCTTATGTTCCTGAGAGAAAATGGCAGTCATCTGCTTGGGTTAGAAACTTCTGTCACAAACTTTGTGACAGAACTTTGTGACAGAAGTTCAACAGAAACTTCTGTCACAAAAATCTTGATCAAAGATTACGATGGTGATAACTTTTGATTGGAAAGGGATAATTAATAAGGAATTTGTTCCTTATTAATTATCT
>KK116929.1:207916-225935 GCA_000611955.2 Stegodyphus mimosarum
TATATGTAAATATATATCCACTCTGTAACTCGGCTCTGAGAGCTCAGTTTTTTTTATTCTTATATGTTGGTAAATTGCGCGTTTTTTTTTTCCTTTAAAAATGATTGAATTATGTTATTACTATCTTTCTATTAAGGTTTTTATGCCTTTAGTAAATCTGCATGCAATATTTGTAGAATTAATCAAAAATTTAAAAGTTGTTTAAGAGCGGCTAAGCCTAATTATTTTTTACCATAGCAGCCCCATTTGTTTACATTTGAAACCTAGCAAAGCAATGCATTTGTTGCCTAACTTCAGAAACTAAGCTTCTCAACCACAAAGATAACGTCTTCTTTTATTATTGCGAATTAAATCATCCTTTATCCATTCTGGAATTTATTCGAGGAAGTAAGTGTTTAAGATTTACTTCGTAATTTTTAATATAGATATTTTTAATTTTTATGTATTTTTGCTTGTCGCGAAGTGATAACTGAAGTAATTGAATGAGAAATACTAAATTTCCGTGAAAAACCTTTTTTTTTTTTTTTTATATACATCGTTTTAGCTTTATTATAGTTTTGAATAGAACGTGTGGCAACGATTGGATAATTCTTCAGATCATATAATTGTTTGTGTATTCTGAGGTATAAAATGAATGAGATGTAACGCTGTTAAGTGAACCTAGCGCCAAATTGTCGCTGTGGTAAACAAATATAGTGAATTTTAAAGAGTGCATTTATTCTATTGTGATTTACGCGCTATCGACTAATTTAATATTCCGTACAAGTTAATTCGTGTGGTTTAAATAGATTTTTTACCATAGCAGCCATAGTTGTTTACATTTGAAATTTAGCAGAATAGTGAATGAATTCTTTCTGGACCTTCAGAGTATTTTTGCCGAATGGGACCAAAAGGAAACTTTTAGTTTTGTGCGCCGAAAAATATGCCTTCTTGCCTGCTTGCTGAATTGCTTGTTTTTGCGTAGAAACTGTAATTTTAATTGTAAAAATTGTTTCTTTAATTGTTTTAACTGTATTTGCTTTTTATGTTTTTCTATATCTTTCAATTTTTAATGAAAACATTTTGAGTTTTTATGTATTTTTGCCTTGCCGCGAAGTGAGAATTGAATTAATTGAATGAGAAATGTATCTCTAATGAAATTCAAGGTTTCATACTGGGAGCAAATATTGTCTCTATTCTGTCTCGGACAGAGGAAAATGTTTACGAGTAGCGCATGCGCATTAGGTAACCCGCGCTGAATCGTCTGTGAAAAACTGTTTCTTTTTCATTTCTCTAATTTCTTTTATACATCATTTTAGATTTATTACAGTATTTGAATAGAACATATGGCAGCGATTACGTAATTCTTCGGATTATAAAATTGTTGTGCATTCTAAGTTACAAAAAAAAACGAGATGTAACGCTGTTAAGTTAAACTAGCGCCAGAGTGTCGCCATAGTAAATAAATATAGTGAGTTTTAAAGAATGCATTTATTCTATTGTGGTTTATGCGCTATCGACGAAGTAGATTTAATTCATTTCAATAAGTTTAAATGAAATGCAGGAAAAATGCGTATAATTTAATATTCCGTACAAGGAAGTCATGTGGTGTACACATCAGATTTTCATTATTATGTTATATGCTGCATATTATACAGAATGTTGTATGTCGTATATTGTACGCTATATATTATAAAGTAAGGGACGTCAATGAAGAAAACTATTCCTTTAACAGGGGAAGATGAAAGGGAAGTGTTAATTCCTGAATTCCAGAAATTCCTGTTTTGAATCTTTAAGTATCCCATAGCGCATGCCTACGATGTGCAAGTTAACATAGCTATTTGCTCAACATTTGCCATTAACATTGCTGTTACGCAATGAATATCGTTAGATCGTCTTACTGTTTGATTCCAGGACCCCTACCATAACATTGTTGAGGATTTCAAAAGTAGAAGATAATTTCATTGGAACTAACGCATTTGAAAACCTGAAACAAAAACCATGCTAGAATCTCAGCAAATCTTATAATCTATATATATAAAAATGAATGTGTGGTTGTCTGTCTGTCTGTACTCGATAGATTCAAAACCATACATCCAATCGCCACCAAAGCGAAGTGCAATTAATTGTAAACTGATATGTACTTACAAAAATTTAAAAAAAAAAAAAAATTATAGGGTATGATGCTGGTTATGTGCTCCAAGTATCATTATACCACTGTTAATGGTAGTAATTAATCATTAACTTAAACAGGTAGCCGCAATGAGTTGTATGTCGCAGCGTAGTATTGTGATTTATACAGAGATGTGAGGTTTTAATGTACTTACGCGTAAATAATATATTCATATGTTAAGATCATTGTAACTTTTGTATACCTTATACTTATGTCATCAGTGTGTAATTAATTACCTATTCAACGTATTACTACCATTAACAGTGGTATAATGATACTATTTCCAAGTATCATTATACCACTGTTAATGGTAGTAATTAATCATTAACTTAAACAGGTAGCCGCAATGAGTTGTATGTCGCAGCGTAGTATTGTGATTTATACAGAGATGTGAGGTTTTAATGTACTTACGCGTAAATAATATATTTATATGTTAAGATCATTGTAACTTTTGTATACCTTATAATTATGTCATCAGTGTGTAATTAATTACCTATTCAACGTGAAAATGTTTAACATTGATGTAAAGAATATCTGTGAATATCTCTTTGGACCGGCTCCTAGTACGGGCTAACTGTGCGCCCAGTAGGTACATTAGCGCGGCGGCGAAATACTTGTAAAATCACAGACGAAGTTCTAGTGCTTTGTCCACTTTTTCCTGTCCCTATTCCTATTTATTTCCAAACGAACGAAGAAACTAGCTTTCCTATTTCCATAAATGTTCTTACGTGTAATGAAAGCAGAAGTCAATTTTTCTTAGAATGATTTCATTAGCATCCTTACAGATGTAAATAGCCTTGAGTTCTTTGTCCTAATTAAAAGCTTAAATGAATATATAGATTAGTAACTTTACAAATAACTTCAACATAAGAAAATTGCAAATTCATCTGAATTCAAGAGAGTTAGAGTATTGGATTCAGATTATTTAGGTCATAGATGGCCAAACAAAGGCATGCGTGTCATAATGTTGTACGGCGAAGTTTTAACAGTGGCACGCAAAGATTTATTAAAAAATTTTTAAATTTAGAAAAAATAATAGCGTCGTCTTAAGGAACTTTGTCAAAATCCGTAAACACCCTACTCATACGCTACTAAATACAACGGCGCCAAAAAGAGAGGTACTGCTCAACGATGCGGCCAAACAGCATGGTCATGGAACGAGTTGAGTTCAATCGTTTCATTTGCCTTGCTTTGATGCCACTGTGTCTTGTTATGGTTGTATGTTCTCCAGCGAAAGCGAGTAAGACACCTAGCTGTCTGGCACAGTTGATTTTTAACTGTCGAACAAAAGGTTAGGCCTTTTTTTATTATTTTTAAATTTTGGCATGAAGCGTCGTTGTTTTAAAAATTTTATTTTCACTATCTCAATAAGTTAACCTTCGACATCGAAAAGAAAATATGAAGAGGATATTACAATTCGTGATTTTAAAACTGTTTGGGAAGAACAATTTTTGTTTACGCATCAGAATACTTCCAAGCCTGTTTCATTTGTGGAATATGTGAAGCAGTGCCGAAAAAATTTAAAGTGGACCGACAATTCAGACTACTGCATAAATATTTTAGCAGCAAATATCCTGTCGGATCACACTTTCGAAAGGAATTTAAAAATAAAAATAAAATAACGTTAGTGAAAAAAAAAAATAAATCTGAAAAGATTCAGATTTTAGATTACGTCCAAAGGGATCTTGTTTAATAATATGAAAACTTGCCGAACGAAACAAACATTAAACTAAACCTAATACGTACACAAAAACAAACTCAATATAATTCCAATAGTCAACCCAATACAATTCCATTAATCCATCCAGTACAGACCCGATAAGCAACATAATACAATTCCAAAAATTCCAATAGCCAACCCAATGCAACTTCAATTACCAACAAAGAAACTTTAGCACTAAATTGAAAAGTGAATCGGACATTTTTGTGAAACGACGCAAAACGCCCAAACGAAAGTAATAATCCTTCGGGACTAAATCCCTTTGGACTAAAAAAGAAAAGAAATCTTTAGCCGGGGTACAATTCTTGTTCCAGAAGAGAAATAATGAAATAGAAGCTATGGTGACGCTTCTCATGAACTTTCCCGGTTGTCAGCCCACAAGAAAAAAACTATTCTGATGGATAGGAGATAATAAAAAAGTTTTAACTGCAGGTGAGGATATTTTTTTAAAACCTTTAAAATGTAATTGAAATTGATTAAGTAGAGTGGGCAGAGTTAGGAACTGTTTGCACAGGTGAAACGCCTAGTATAAAAGGTTTTCTTACAATGCTTGTAAGAAACTTGCTTACTTCTTACAATACAAAGGTTTTCTTGAAAATTATTTTGGAAGAAACGTTTTTAAGTATCATTGCATTATCCATCAAGAAGTCCTTGTGCCAAAGACATAAACATGTCTTCCGTTGTAGACGCTGCATCAACAAAATAACTCGAGCTTCTGAATCGACGACGATTTCGTGAGCTTTTGCGGGAAGAAACGAAAGAGAATGGCCAGTAACTCCCTCAATTGAATTTTGCGCTCACTTTCCAAGGAAAGTGCACTCACGAGATTTTATAATTCAAGGGAATGTGTTTTAAAATATCTAGAAGAAAATTATGAACTGTCCAATAAGTGCTTGTTACTGAAGAATGAAGACTGGCTATGGGATTTAGCTTTTCTCACCGATATTATGGGACATTTAAATAAGTTAAGATTACAGAGAAAAGACTGTATTTTTCTTATCCTAGCTTATCATATACCACGGATACAGCAACTCAATGTTCTTGTCACTCTCCCAAAACATTTAAAATCGTCTAGAACAGGAGCTCTCAAACAGCGGGAGAATTCTTCCTATGAGGAATTTCATAGTTTCAAGGAGGAGACTGTGGTAAGCCTTTTATTCAGCTCTAAATATTTAGTTTTATTTTATGAATATAAAAAACTGTATTTATTTAAGCTTTGGTATTTATCAACATTTCTATGCTCTTTATTCTTAAATTAATAAAAACGCGTTCAGAATAATCTAAATCTAAATAAATGTATATGTACTTTTCGAATTTTGGAAAGACCGAGGAAATGACCTGCTAGCAATGGTGAAATGGGTGCATGAGAGAAAAAAAGGTTGAGAATCAATGCATCTCAGGTTAACTCAACAGTTTTTTTTTTTTTTTTTTCCTTTTAAGCCCAAAGGAGCGTTGCTCAGGAGGGCTATTAATTTCGTTTTGGCATTTTGCGTCGATTCACTCTCAATGCCCGTATCACTTTTCATACAGTTCCCACCAAATATTATCGCCCTGTGTTATATTTAAAGAAATTAAATAATGAAGAATCTGCATAACTGTATATATGTTTCTCGCACTGTGATAAAACAACGGTACCTGAACCCGTCAAATTTTGAATAACATAATACTCCTTCGAATATGAGCATATGGAGACCCAAATTTTGAATTTGGAATTTGTTTTATTATCGATTTCATATTTTGTAAAACTTTAATGAATTTTTGATTAACAAACTCAACGATTTCAGAGCGAGCAATGGCAACACTGTACGGAAAGAAAAAAGAAAAAGTTTATCTCCAGCGCGCCAGACTGTGTATCGGAAATTCTAAAGATATGCTCTTTTTAAATTATTTTACGATACTGCTCTCCAATTAAATCTTATGGCTTAACTACGAAGAACATGATATTTAATAAATAAAGATAACACAGGAAACGTTCAAGAAAGCGCCCCTTTGGGCGCAATGTAAAATCTGAAAGCTTTCAGATTTTTAGTCCAAAGGAGCAATTTTGCCCAGAAGGAGTATTACTTTCGTTCTGGCATTTTGCGTTGATTCACTAAAAGCGTTGTTTCACTTTTCAAATTGTTACCACCAAATATTATCGCCCTGTATTATATTTAAAGAAATTAAACAATGAGGAATCTTCATAAGTGTATATATATTTCTCGCATTGTGATAAAACAAGGGTACCTAGAGCCATCAAATTTTGAATATTATACGCTTCCATCCGAATATGGTCATCTGGAAGCCCAAATTTGACATTTGGAATTTGTTTTATTATCGACCTTCATATGTTGTAAAAATTTAACGAATTTTTGATTAACAAACTCAAGGATTTCAAAGCGAGCAATAACAACATTGTACAGGAAAAACATTTTTACCTCCTGCGCGCGAGACTGACATTGGAAGACTCCGCAGTGGAAATTCTAAAGACTCCGTATTGGAAATTCTAAAGATATACCCAATTTAAAGTTATTTTGCAATATTGCTCTTGAAGAGAATTTTATGGTTTAAGTGCGAAAAGCATGATATTTAATAAATAAAGGTAACACACAAGATGTTAAAAAAAAACGTTCCTTTCGACGCAATGTATAAAATTTGAAAGCTTTCAGAATTTTTTTCTTTTACTAATTTTTTGTATTTTTACTTATTGTTTTAATTTTTCTCATTTTTTTTAAATGCTGCCTATTTTTAATATAGGCAGTACGTATCTTATTGCTTTTACGTAGAAAGTGTTTACTAAAGATAGGATGATAGGAGACTGAATTTTATTCCCACTTTACAGATACATAAATTATTCGATAACAGTTTTCTTGCCTTAGATTTTAAAATAAAACTCTCCCTATTTTGAAGTTTGTCTGGCACCCTCTTCTTCAGGAGCAAAAATTTCTGTTGAAGAAGAGCGACCTGTATATGATCGCTCTCCAAATCGATAATGTTTTTTAAAAAACTTAAAAATAATGTTACTATTTTGCCTAATTTTATGGCTAGTTGCATTATAAAGCTTGAAATAAGAGAATTTAAAAGGCAAAACTAGGGCCTCAAATCCTCGCTAATCGCTGCTATTTTTCCTTAAAGACTATTATGTATCCTTTCCTAATTCTGTTTACTATTTTTATGACGTAAAGGTAGAGGGTACTAAACTAGGCACTCTGAAATAATTAATCCTTGGATCGAGTAGTTACTTAAATTCGTTCAAAGAAAGGCGAAAGATTCTGAACCACAACGTTGTTTATATATTAATAAATTTATATTTTACATTTCATACCACTGCAATTCCGTTACAAATGTTTTGTGGGTTTTATCTGTATTTTTAAAATGCTTATTAAATTTTACCCCAAAAATGAAATATTATTAATTTTGTAGCTGATCAAATTTCTTATTCCTTGTCTGAAATCTCGAAGTCTTTTTTAAACTCTTACGACATCTCTTATAACTTTTCTTCTATTACAATTCGGAACATAACTTAATTTTTTTTTGTTCCTGTACTTCCGGAAAACAATGCATGTTTCAAATATTCCTTTGGATTTGTTAATTAGACTATTAAAATATTTTTTTATAAAAATATCAAAGCTCTGAAATAAAAAAAAAAAAAAAGAAAAAAAAAAAAAAAAAGAGAACAGTTTAACAAGAAAACAGTTTCAAGCTAAAAATATATTAGACATACAATGCAATTCCAAATAATGTTTTATAAGACATTTATAAGCTTTAAAATAAGATATGGAGCATGTATTTACTTAGTTGAATTCCATTCTTTTCCCTAATTTCTTAACATCAAGCTTATATTTTAAAATAAAACTTAACATTTTGGAAAAATGAAAAGCAGAGTGTCAGACTACATATTAAAATGATTAGCTAAAAAAACAATGCCAAACAGTAAGCAAGGAATTTATTTGATATTACTCTGTCAGAAATTAACGCCATGTGGCGACACCTTAGCTGCATGCGTGTACAGTAACACAGGAAATAAAAAGTAGAAAAAAAAATTGGCTAAGTTGTCACAGAGTAAAATACATTAATCTCAATCTAATTTAGCTAACTTAACTGGCATCGGGTACTTCCACTAGTTTTTGATAAAATACGGTTTTTGATTTGTACTTCCGACATTAAAGATTCATAACAAGTGAAAGAAAGGCATTGTTAATTGAATAAAAAAAAGTTTGAGACTAAATATGTATTCGAAATGCAATGAAATCCCAAATAATGTTTCATGAGACATTCATAAGCTTTAAAATAAGATACAGAGCATGTGTTTACTCAGAGGAGTTTCAGAAATTTTTCTGATTTCTCAACATTAAGTTCATAATTTAAATTTAGAAATAAAAATTAACATTTTGGAGAAATGAAAATTCTTTTTTATTATAATTTATTTTTGCCCTCAAGGTGAAATAAACGCATGCGAATAATGAAAACTTAAATGGGAAGAGAAAAATTCAAAACTGCTGTCTATTCTTCGCATATTCAAATTTCTGTTAACACGCGAACACAAAGTTAAATTAGGTCAGGCCTACTGGTTAAAAAATTAATGCCCCAGAAATTCACATTTTTAGAAACTGTCCTCAGCTGTTATGTGTTCAAGAGAGAAAGAAAAAAAACTTGGTTAAGTTGCCGCAGAGTAGGCGGCAGTGCCTTAACCGTATATGTGTTTAGGCCCAGAGGCCATTCCGTCCTTGTCAAGGGGAGTGCTAACCTTCTCTCCTTTCATATAACACAACAATAAGTGAGGCGGCCAGGATATATATCTGATTACTAAAATGGTTTATTAAAAAAACGGTGGACATTTTTATTTTTTTTTCTTTTTTATAAATTTTATATCTTTAAAACATTCTTTAGTTTTATTTATATACAACAATTATTCACGTAATCTGTCTTTCCTGTTAACAATCAACTTTCCGAGGGTAAATACTACGAAATTAGTGTTATCAAAGTGACCGATAAAACTTAATATTTTGGGTTAAGTTTTATCGATATGAGTTTAATTCGATGTCTGAAGTAAAGGCAATATATACTATATATGAAATTCAATACTTGTAAGGCTTACGTTTGGCAATCGTCCGTTTGAGTTTCCTATATCGTCTGCAAACCTTCACTTATGACGATTAAATAAGTTTTAATATTCAAAACTGATTTACGAAAGAAGGAGAAGCTTTGAACTAAAACCAACTACCAACTGAAGCTCAATAACTCATGATTTATTCATGGCTAAATGAAAAAATTTCGAAATATGTTCAGAAGGTTCTCTTCAATTCTTTAGAGAAAACTCTATTACTGCCCACAGAAAAGCATAACCATACCTTGCCTCTTTCAGGTCAGTATTACTTAAAAAAACTTCATTTCAAATCCTATTTTAAATAACTCACTCATAATACACCTATAGATGGCAGCACAATACAGATGTAGTTTGATAAAAGTGTCTAATTAGTACGTCTCACACCCACTGGTTAAAGGGACTAAATTACCGCTGAAAAGTATGTACCGCATAATAAATATTTATTCATTTTAATTTCTCCTTACAGACGTATAATAATCGAATAGCTGTTTACGTCAGTTAGTGAGATAAAAAATACAGTTACCAGTTAAAGTAATTGTGATATTTTTGTGTCATCATCTTGGCAGTTACAGACAAAATGTCATACAATACAGTTTGAAAGATCAATGGATGGCATCTGGAATTAAGATAATAATATGCCAAATATTTTTTTTTTTTTTTTGTTAAAATTTCCAGGTTTTGAAACAGCCATGTAAGAGCATGAAATAAAGTACATGTTGTTACTCGTATAGCTCCACCCCTTGCTCTTCTAAAAGCCCTCCCCTTCGTTCTCTTTCGCAAAGTACAGATCTTTTGAAGAAAAACCTGAAATGTTTCAGGTTTTAAATTACGTACAAAGGGCGTTTATATATATATATATATATATAAATTAAATATCATGTTCTTCGCACTTATACCATAAAATTCAGTTCATGAGAAATATCACAAAATTATTTAAATTAAAATTATTCAGAATTTTCAGAACTCAAGCTTCTAAAATAAATACTGTTCAAATTTTTCGTCAAAATTATCTAGTTGCTCTGGAACATTGGATGACTCTCTGGAGAACTGCTGTTAATATTGACAAAACTAAAGCCATTATTTTTAGAAAAGGACACACAAATCTCCTTTCACCAAAACCATCTCCTTTGATGATGAAATTCAATGGACTGATCAAGTGAAGTACCTCGGAGTTCCTGTCGACAAAAACCTAACTTCTCGACAACACTTGCATGAACTTGTCAGAAAATTCAACATCTCTATTATCACCATGCGACCTCTGATTTGCAGACATAGTAACATTGCAGTTAGCAACAAACTGATTCTGTACAAATCTATCCTTCGACCTGCCCTGCTCTAGGCCAGTCCAGTTTGGGGACATGCTGCGAAAACTTCCATTAATAAAATCCAAGACACTCAAAATAAAACTCTTCGTGCTATCATCAAAGCACCTTGGTATATTCCAAATTCATATATTCATAGAGACCTCCAAATTGATATTATTCAACACTATATTCAAACACTTGCTTCAAAGTTTTTCCTCTCTGTGTTATTACATCCAAACAGATGTATCAATTCTTTACGATGCACACCTTTTCCTAGAGAAAAGCACCAAATATTCCTTGGACATACTTCATACCTAACACTACGTTTTTTACCTGACGCACTACTTCATTGCTCATTACCACTTCAATAAACCTTCTCTATTTTCACTCCCTTATTTCACCCCTCTATTTTCACTCCCTTATCACTTCTCTATTTTCACTTTGACTCCATCCTCTTCATACTTTTGTTGTTTCTGATATTTCATTATCTGATGCGCAGTAAAAGTGCGCTCTCGCGAGCTTGTCTCATTCGAATCATGCCCTGCTGCCAAATAGGTTTTGACTGCAGCGCCAATCCACTGCAGCGGTTACCATGTAAACTAAAACTCTCGCCCCCTCCTCCTCCCCAATTCTAAATTAATTTGATTAATTTATATCAGAAGGAACAGTATATCTCTTTACATTTAAAAAAAAAAAAATTTGTCTTTCTCTCCCAAAAAAATTAAGTTGTAACTTTTGCAGATTTGTTTGAAACATCCAATAAAAAAAGTTCAAAATCAGATGGAATACATTTCTGCAGATTTTCTATAGAAGAAAAGGGTAATTGGTTATTTTACACTTTTGTTATTTGTAAGCGGATTAGAAGTGTGATTATTTTATATTTAAACGTAAGAATAATTTTATCCTGCATGGCATGATTTATATATCACTGTGTGTCCATTAAATCTACTGGTTTACTATACACTGGAGAAAAATTCATATGATTTACAGCAAGCATTTTATCAGCAACATTTAATCTTATATAGGTGACTTGCATTAAAAATAAGGATTTCAGTAAATTTCTTGATTTAATTTATGTAGCAATTTTTTTAATCAAAAATGTACTGGGTTTATAAGTGGTTTTAAATACTATCGTGTATTTTGCTTGTACATATTTATTTCCATGGATTCACACTCCCGATATTTGCATTTATCTCTACTACGATAATACCACCAGATCGACTGCCTCTGACGCCCTGAAGTCATTAACAGCTTATCAATTTCGCAACTACATTATGCTCATCTTTAGCTATTGGTACTTGAACTTCTCATTAGTTCATTCTGAAAATTAGTAACGAAAAAAAAAAATTATACTGATTTGATATGTTAATCTACATCATCTTTCGTAATCTCTAACCCATTCTGCATGGGGTAGAGCCAGGTGTAACAAGCATCATTTCCCAGGGAAGTTAGGAAAAGACTATAGATACGCTTTGTTGGAAAGCACCAATGATTAAGTAATGGAACCTACGATTTTTCTCATACTATAGTCAACACTAGACTCTAGCCCCCGCAAAGTTTGTGCTCCAAGCATGCGCACTGACAAGCTCCGTTGGCGGTATTGGCTGGTTTCCGCTACACAGTATTGGCGATGTATCATCAGATTGGCAAATAAGGATTTGTTGTCTCGCTAAATTTTGTCACGTTGCAGAAGTTAACTCTAAATTAGCAATTGATCAGTATGGCTGGCAGTTTTTTGTGTTCGGAATGTTCAAGATCTTATTCATTCCGGCGAAATCTACGGAAGCATATTACTAAGTGTCATCCTTCGAAATTAGAGGAATTAGCTCCTACATTAAGAACTGTACCCAAATTTATATGTGATGAATGTGAGAAAGTTTTTTTAAAACAAAACCTACTTCGTGCACATAAACGTTATTGTTTGTGCAATAAATTAACAGAATATTAATAATATTCTTTTGTTAATTTATTGCACAATTTGTAAATAATGACTAAAAATTTCATCTTTAAATTGATAAATCATTTCAAAATAAAAATATTTGTTTATATAACATACTGTCAATAAATACTTTTTGCAAGCATTATTTCTTTCCCCATACCTTTAGACAAAATCAAGAAAAGGCTGGTGATTTTAAAGGGAGTAGGGACACTGAGCTAAAATCAAAATTGCTTTCATCTTACTAAACTTGATTTTCATTTGAAGTATTTTGAACGTTTTTAAAGACACTAATACTAAGTGTCACAATGAAATAATAAAATCAGAATTATGATCGTTAAGTTTTTTTCTTTTTAAAATTTTTCAGTTACCTATTTTATATTTAAAATGTGCATTAGAGATATACAATTAACACGATAAATATTTTTGTCGATAAATAAATATCATTAGTGTTCTATATTTGAAAAATGCATGTACATTGTTAAACATCTCATAGGTAAACTGCAAGCAACTAATAAAGTGGTAAGTCCAAAATTTAGATAAATTTTAAGATATTAATGGCTAACAATTATGAAATTCTAAAAATTTCTCAATTTCATTTAGTAATTAGATATGTAAGAAATATTGAATTGTCCAGATACCACTTTTTAATTTGAACTAAAGTTGGTGCATATGAATATTATTTTAGTCAACTTCTATATAAATACATGTTGAAAAACAGACTCAATGTACATAAATGAATGCAAAATGTGCTAGAATTTTGGTTCAGAGGAAAATATTAAGTTTTCATTATGTATATGTATTATATATTTATATTAGGGGGGCATGTTAATGAAAATGCCATCAATTTTAATCATTTGTCAAATCTGAACCCAGTAAGATGCAATTGGAAAATTTTGGATTATTACAGAAAATATAATTTAATTGTCTAGATTTTTGTTCATTACTGAATAGATTAATCTGGTACATATTCATTATGCACCTGCCATGCAATTGTGTGTGTATTTTTCCATTATGTAAGTGCCACACATATGTGTGTACATGTATGAGGAGATGAATGGTTTTGTCTCCAGAAAGTGCTATCATTAGATCTCGAAATGTGTTTGGTTTCCCTTTCATAGGTGTAGAAATGTATCCTAATTTTTAATTGAACAATTTTACCTATAGACTTTAAAATTCTTCCCTTAGATAGGAGAAATTCACCACTGGAGAACCACCACTGAGACTGAGACTTCACCACTGAGAATTTCATGATTAATGCAATTAATTTCACACGATTGTTAGTTAATAACATCATAATGATTTAAAGTAGTGTTTTAATGCATCAGCAACATTTTTATTATACACTTAGTGACACGACACATTTTACCTTAGTTGAGATTACAGTCACCAATCCAACGAGACATGTTAATTGCAAGGATGAAGATTACATGTCTGGTTTTACATGTATTGCTTTAATTAGATTAGAAAAATATATTAGCTTAGCACATATGCAACAGTAACAAGCATACATAAGTCATTTAACACAATCAAAGAAGAATCATAGATGTAATTCTACAATGGTATCAAATACGCTAGTTCGAAAGTCAGCCAGTAACATGTGACATGAGCGAGGTCACTTCGATGCTTTATCAACAGGGACCCTGTCCAGCCACAAATTCACCTCTAGTGAACAAGAAGGGAAAGCTGGTATTCACAAGTGCATTGTATTAATTCTTATCTTTATATGCTACTGAGTGTAATGAAACTGACTTTTCAGGATCAGTGGTTACTAATTGAAAAAAATATTCAATTGCAATAATTCAACAAATTACAGCAATTTTTTTCTGTGTTTGTTACCTGCATTTGAAATGAATTCAAAACTATAATAATGTAATATGCAGTAGTATTTACTGACAAAGACTTATATTAAGAAAAATTATAATTCCCTTTTAAGATGACTACGTGAATGGTGGTTGTGATTATCTTAGAGGGGTGAAATTCAGTATTAGTATTTATTTATATTCTTCGAAATGCTGGTTACTTTCAGATATGGTCATCTTAGAGAGGTGGTCATTATGATAGGGTTTGTTTATTTTGGATTCAAAAACTAATGAATACAATGATGGTTAAGATGCTGTGATAAATATATGTAAACTGGATAAGGAGGGGAAGTCAAAGTGATCGCACTGTAATAAATAGATTATTTTTTTAATCTGTTGAATGTCATAGTAAATAATTAAAAATATTTTATCTCAAAAAGAGAACAAAGTAAACAGAACATTTCTTAGTTTTATTATTAATCATTCTTGGTTTTATTATTAATCACACTGGTAGTTAACATGTTTACATCAGCCTGGGAAAAAGTTAAAACTTGAGAGTCCTTCCAAACATGGACTCTATGCAGTTTGAGCTATCCCCTTTCACCATGGCCACTGAACACTGATAGTTCAGTCCAAGGTTCAAATCCTGGCAAATGGGCCAGTTACATGCTGTTTTCATTGTTTTCCCTATGTGCAATGTATATATGAGTCAGTTTTCCCTTAGAAAGTCCTTCACTGCATCCTCCCTTTAGGCAGATAGCTCTTGAGTGCTTTGCCTAATATTAAAAAGGGGGGGACAAACTTTCATGTGAAAACCTGACTGTATGCAACTTCAAAGATAAAATAAAATTCCTTTTAATGCTTTTGAATGTTAGGCGAAAACATACTTCAAAGTGCTAATTGTTAAAAACAAGCGTAGTTCCTGTGATTATTTCCCATTTCATCCTGTGGTGAAAATAGTGCTGATTCATCCACTGCTATCCCCTCATAATTCCTATTGAGAGAATCGTTCTCGATTCATACACTGTACCCTCACCCCCTCATCAGTGGCTCCTACTAATGGAAAGCTGAATCTTTCTCTATTCATTCCATTTTCAAAAAGATATTGAGAGTCATTGAAGTGTTGAAACAAGAAGGAACATTATATGATAAATGGTCATTGGTTTAATAATCTTATCAATATGTTAATTGTTATGAAATAATTTTAGAACTATGGGAGAGCTATACACTGGCAATGAAATGCAATTCTGTTTTAAATCACATGTGATTATCTTGAATTTTCCTTTTTATATTTTCATGCATATGTGTTTAAAATGTAATCATGAAACCTGCATTTATTAAACAAAATGTAACCATATAGTGCTTATATTTTAAGGAAAATCATAAATGTTAAAAAGAATTTTAAAAAATAAAAAATGAAAATAAACACATTTGCTGAGAAACTTACTGCAGTAGAATTTCATTTACGATTTCTGAAGATGACAAAATACAAGAACAACATTGTGAATCATTATGTATTAAATTTTGCTTTCACTGCTGCATGTTTATTAACACATGACAGCTTGAGTAATGACTCATGCAGTGATACTTAAACAATTTTTTTATATCGGTAACTGAATAATAAAGAGTATAGTAATCTTTTATGTTGGCATTATGCTTGGTGATGATTACAGATTTAAGTTAAATGCACTAAGAAATGTTGAAATTTGGTTATTAGAAACAACTTTATTTTTTATCAGGATAGCACACACTAAGCACCTAAGCACACTCTCAATATTTGCCTTCGGTGTGTCCTTGTAACTGTCCAAAAGTTCTGAAAACACTACCTCAGTCACTAGATTTAAACCCAATAGAACATATTTGGAGAGAATTTGAGGTTACAATATGAAAACACAGCCTTAAGACAAACGCCAAAATAAAAATAGTTAAAATAGGAAAAAAGGAGGAATAGATATTACCAAAAAAAATTGGTGAACTCTGTACCTAGATGTTTGAAAGCTGTCATAAATACTGCAAGATCTCCTACAAAATATTAACTGGCAGGAATACTACTAATATGTGCAGGTTTCTTTAAAATGTACAAAGAGTTGTGTAAAGTAACTTTTCTTTTTGATTATTGATTTTACAAAATAAAAAAGTTTCACTAAATTCATAAAATAATAAATGTGGTTTTGCTGAGAGAAATTTACAAAATATTATTAAGAATGCTCATCCTCAAATCTTAATTTTTATTAATGAACAAAGTAATATTTGATTGAAACTCATAACTGTGTGAACACTTTTAAGAGCCACTGTATAGAATACAATATATACTCATAATAATAAAAGAATACAGTGCCTAGCTTAAAATACTCTAATACATTATAAATAGTCACTACCTGACTACGCTTCTACAAAATATTATATTGTTTTTCGGTATACATAGGGCACAGGCTCAGGTTAGGCATTAAATTTGAGGAAAATATCTAGTTATTAACCAAAGATTATGGTTCGACTGGCGAATTAATAATAGTTCAAGGTTGAATGGCTTATAACATAACACTTAAGTGTATTATTTGTTATAGTTTTAAAATAACAAGTGCGAGCTTTACGTGAATTTTGGTTAAAAATAATAATAATAATAAATTAAAATATTTCCCTATTTTAGAAAAATAAAGTGTTCAAAAAGAGAGAATGTTTTGAAAACACAAATATTTTATTGATTTACTGCACGTATAATCATCTATATTTTATCAGACAAATCAATAAATGAAATAATACGGTTAAGTTAATCGCTTATTACACGTTACATAAACCTAAGCATTAATTTAAAGCAATTCAAAAACATCAGTACGAGTGGAAAAAATGAATAACATCTATTTCCGCACACGCTTTTAGTCGCCATTAAAAAAATTCTCGTATGTATGAGTACTGCTTGGAGCACAACCTTTGCAGTGTTCGCATGTGCCATGCGTATGTGAAATCTGAATTCATCGCCAAGCGTCGAAGGTTACCATGCTGAAAATATGCCTACTGCGCATGCTTGGAGCACAAACTTTGCAGGGTCTAGAGGCTAGTTAGTCAACCAGAAACCTGCTGAAAATTACTGTGATTTCTAACTTTGTAAATTATAAACCCTCGAAAGGGTTCCCAAAAATTGCCTCTGCCGACGGTATTTCACGTCGCCATGGCGGGGTATTGGGAAAAGTTTTCAACTAGCAATAGTCACGCCTCGGTAGTACCTCATTGGCTATGACACTGCCTCTGCGCAAAGCTAACGAAACTCTCGCTTTTTAATTATAAACCTAGCTCTGTTGTACAGGAAAAGTGGTTGTTATTGGACATAGCTTATAATATTTTACAATATCATAAGCTTATTGACAGTTTTCATACAACGAGAAGAAAGAATGTAAGCTCAAAATATAAATTTATGCTGATGACCGATATTAATAATTTAATTTACTCATGTTTCATGAGTAGTTTAGGTTCAGCATATTGAAATGCATCATTGTGTCATGTATTTGTATTTCTTGTGTTAAGAGTGTTTAATACCCCTTTCTGATACCGATTTTTAATAACAGATGGCGCTACGAACGTTGAGCGATAAAGAGTGAAATCTGTAAGACTACCCACAGCCTGGTTACTATGGCAACGATGCTTCCCTTCCTATGTACTCGTTTGGCGGGAAAGTGAGTAAGCCCCCCTCAGTTGAACAAAAGACCTGCTGTCATTTCTTCCGTCTGTGACTCAGACTGCAGGGTATGTCTTGACCAAGAATAGAATTTTGGTGTTGAATGAAAGATATTTGTGAGATAAGTGCAGCAGTCGCAATTCCTTTTCGCAAAATTTGTTCATCACGCTTTTCAGTTTTGCGTAATGTTTTATAATTTGCCGTTATTCTGCGGAAGAAAACAGTTTTTAAAAATACTAAATTTTTAAGCATTTCGGTAATTTCATCGCGACATAAAAATTATATATAAATGATTTTATACTTGATGACATGTGCATAAATATATATAGCATGCACATAATATTATAAA
>KK116929.1:234334-261911 GCA_000611955.2 Stegodyphus mimosarum
TACTTTGGAAAAAAATCAGCCGGACAATCAGTCTCCTTTGACACAGATGTATCAATAATTTCTGACCTTCAATAAAAAAAAATAAGCATATTTTACTTCGGAATTAACTTACTAAGAAATCATAAACACGAGGTAGTCGATATAAACAATAAATTATTTCTCACCTCTGGAAACCATCCACTTGTTCGGAATCTTTTACGTCTCCGGAATTTAATTCCATATTAATTTCTTGATCTCGACGTTGTCTTTGGACTCTGGATCTTTTATTACAACGAGGATGTTTTTTTGGTCTTGCTTGATATTTTCGCATATTACTTTCTAACTGACGACAGTACAAATAAATGTAAACAAAACGAGTGCGGAATAGCAATGCAATAGGGTTGCCGTAACCGTCTTTTCGCTGACAGATACTCGTTTTTATTGTTTAGTGAAAACTGTGTATAAAGGAATCTATCAAACGCTTCTAAATATTATTCATAAAAAAAATGTGATTTATAATTGGTACCAAATCAATTATTTCGTCAATTTTTGCAGAAATAGGATTATAATGCTAAATTTTAACGCCATCTATTGACGGCTTTCCAAACTACACATTAAAATTACGTATTTCAAACTAACTTTTTTTAAAATATAATATTTAAGTAAATTTCATTCCAAAACTTGATTCTAACTCTACATTCCAAAACTGACCTATTGCTTTATATTTCTGCCAAATTTCATTCACCGTAGTTTCTTAATTAGCGATTCTATGTGTATACAAAATTTTAGTATTGTAATGCTACTGTAGTAGACCACCTTAAAAGAAAGGCCTTTATATTAAAAACTTATTTTTACGTAACGTATTTTTCTCGAGAATTTGGTGATACGGAAGATAGAGTACAAAGCCTTTGAATTCTGAGCGAAGCCGAGGGCTTTCGCTCAAAATTGGTATGACATTAAAATAGATATTCTTCGTGAGCTTTGCCTGAATTTAATAATGCAACCTATTTTTACGTATAATTGATATATTATAATTCCTTAGCATGCAAAGATACATGTTATTTTGCCTGAATTAAATAATGGAACCCACTCTTTTACGTATACAACTGACATTATAATTCCTTAGCACGCAATTATACAGGTTAGGATTTAAAGCTACGTCCTTTTTCTAATGCTTTATGGTTAGCTGCAAATCCTGTAAATTGCATTTACAAATGTTGGCATTTACTAGGCTTCTAGCGTAAGACATGAGCATATCATTATATAGCAGTTTAATATATGAGAAAAATAAATCGTCATATGATATTAATTTGGAACAAAAAATTCATTTTCTTATTCTTATTGACAATGATGCTTAAAGTTTAGCAAGTTCTGAAGTTCTGTGACCATCCTAATAAGCAACTTGATATTGAAATGTTCCTTTAGCAATGAAGGAATTAAAAGAATTATATGTTCTTATCCCAAAACAAATAAAAATTGATCCATCTCATTTTCATTATAAAAAACGCTTAAATTACAGCTACTAAATTTGCACTGGTTGTATTCTGCGAAAAACACTCTGATATTAAATTCACCGACTGCAGCTACTTTTGTCCTTAAACCCCGCCTGCTCTCACTCAGTTGTGAGTGATGCATATAGGCAAAAAACTCTTGCCGGAATATTTTTGCTGCATATTTCTATGAACCATAAACATTATTTGAATAACCTAAATATTATTATCATTATAAGAAATATTTAAATTATAGATATTAAATTCGCCCCTATTGTATTCTGGGGAAAGACACGCTGACATCAAACCCATGAGCTACACCTACTTTTATTACTAAACCACGCCTACTCACCCTGAGTTTTGAACAGTGGCTAGCAGGCGAACGAAAATTATTGTCGAATATTGTAACTCAAAGAAATTTATTGTCGCATACTTCTATAATTCATAAAAGTATTATATGAATAACTTAATACGTTTCATGTATTGTTTACTGTGTACTATTATGACACAAGTTATGAATCTATGAAAAAAAATTTCGTCAATAATAAAAACCTCCTACAAAATGAACACTTTTTCAAAGCACAACTATATAATTAAATTATAAGTCCTTGATTATAACGACAAAAGTAAATGGATAGTGCTGTTATTCTTAAACGCTTTCACTGATGTTTTTTCTGTAAATAAGATATATCCTCTTTTAAAATTTTACAAAGAAATATTAGGTTAGGTTAGGTTATTCAGTTATGGCAAAGCACACGAGGGCTATCTGCCTAAAGGGAGGGATGCCTTCGTGGAGGACTTTCTAAGGGAAACTGGCTCATATACACGTTACACATGGGGAAAACCACGAAAACGCCCATGCAGCCAGCCCTTTCGCGGGATTCGAACCTCGGACCGAAACTACCACTGTTCAGCGACTTTACCGCTCGGCCGCTGGTGGGCCTAAAGAAATATTAAGCTCAAACGAGTGAAAAACATATGGAAAATTTAAAAAAAAATAACCCACAGCTTGGCGCATTTTTAAGATCGGTATCCATGTGCACATCGACCTATTTTCACTTAAAAAAAAATCTGAAAGATTTCAGATTTTAAATTACATCCAAAGGCGCGTTTTTTTAACGTTTCGTGTGCTACCTCTTTTTTATTAAATATCATGTACTACGTACTCAAACCACAAAATTCAGTTCAAAATCAATATCGCAAAATCATTTTAAAATGAACATATCTTTAGAATTTCCGTAAGTTTCGTGCGCTGGAGATAAAAATGTCTTTTTTTTTCGTACAGTGTTGCCATTGCTCGCTTTGAAATCATTTAGTTTGTTAATCAGAAATTCGTTGAAATGTTACAAAACATAAAATCGATAATAAAGCAAATTTCAAATTCAAAATTAGGGCTTCCAGATGCCCATATTCGCAGTAGGATTACGTCATTCAAAATTCGATGGCTCTAGGTTTTATCACAATGCGAGAAACATGCATACATTTATGCAGATTTTTCATTTTTTAAAATTTAATGCAGAGCGATAACATTTAGTGGCAACAATTTGAAAAGTGAAACGGGCATTCAGAGTGAATCGACGCAAAATCGCAAAACGAAAGTAATAGTCCTTCGGGACTAAATCCCTTTGGACAAAAAAAAAAAAAGTCAAAAGAGACGCGAAATTAAACACATTCTTAAAATAAATGTAAATGTCATTTAAAAGCTATAATGATGCACACACATTACGATTTATATATTAAGATAAGATTTTCTCTGCATTTCTTCCATCATTTCTTGTATATAAAGCATTATTTAAGTCTTTGCAGTTACGTTAGAATAAAATTTTAGAAATGGTGTTTGTTGCATGTCGTTGGAAGCTGTAATATGACCATAACTTAAAATTCATTTAAGAATAATTATCATCTAGTATGAAAAGGTCCGCGCCATTTCCTGGTTATGAACTCGCATTAATTTTTAATTTGTTCACTTAGAAATTAATCAAAATTAGAAACTATCCTGTAATGACGATTCTTGACGCCGAAGCAAGAATTATTCATGGAGTTACGAAAGGGCCTCCATGCCTAAAATACCTCCCTCCTACCTACCTTTAGGTCTTAGGTCTTAGGTCTTCGCTTATTCAATAGGTATACGACCCTAAAGTCTTTACCTATCTATAACTGTCCTTATTAGGAATCCTAAAAGTGAAAAAACAAATTCCAAAAGTTGGAATAAACCTGTACACTTGAAGTGTTGAATGACATCCAAAGTGGAAGTGTAACATTGGGCAAAATAGCGATTTAACATCTGAAGTATAACTTTCACATCGTAAATGAAATTTAATACATCAGTAGCATAAAAACTTTGGCACAACTTTCTCCTCGTATTTGCTACGTCTGAGTGTCCTCCTTCCTCCGTGTCTTGGAGCAACAGAATAGCGCGGGCTTAATAGTTGAGGCATATCACAGTAGTGGGCGGGGGCGGAGCATAGTCGCAGAAAAGTAAATACTCCTACCTACCTTCCTACCTCCATGCCAACTGCTATGTGGACAACCAACGATATTTCTACTCAGGTTGGGCTGGGCCCAGGTACCTGTTTGTCGTGACTTCGTCACTCCCTTGTATTGTAAACATGTGGCGTATAATTTTCAAAGAATATGGGCGTGGTTAAAGTCAATAGATAATGCTATTTGTGATATGCAGTTCTTTCTTCTAAAACGATATGATACAGCAAGCAGAATCAACTACTTGCGAGTTAATTCCTCAAGAAAACTCAAAGCTAATATATTTCAGCTTAGTTAAAGCCACAGTTCTTAGATAATCTTAGAAATAATTCTTTGCAGTTTTCCAAGCCTTCAATGGCGTCAGAAAAAGGAGGCCGTTATAGGCATGTAAAAATGAGGCACCTCCTTTTATTTCGGATTAAAAGTTTGAAGGTAATAAGATTGGGAATAGCTAGTTTCTTCGTGTGAAGTATCTCTATCTTTTCTAACCTTTTTAATGTTTTAATTAATTTTCATAGCATTAGCCGATATTTCGAACAGTACGAATATGTGCTCTTGTTAGAGTCTCTAAAACTTTGATAATAATAAAATCTTGCATATTTACAACTTCTTACAGTAGTCCTCTCAATAATTAAGACTTCATTTAGTTCGCTTGAATGCATCTATCGACTTCATAGACTTAACTTTTCTCCTATGTTTAAATTACTCATTCTATATGAATCATTCACATGTATAAAATCACATGCATAAAATAATGTTATTAAAGATATTTAGGCACCACTATTGCGATGAAATTAAAGCCAACATGAATTTTAACAGCGTCTTTTCATGCTAAGATCATACTTCATAGGATCATTTCTATAGTATGATTAGCGAGTTCACTCACCGAACTTCGCAAAAATCCCAACCACGATGATGTGAGAAGGGGTTTCTTTTTGAGCGTGAAGCGGACTCTGTTGAAAGCTTAGGCTTACATTGAGTCGTTGATGATCGCACCTTTCGCTATTGTAGCGAAGGGAAGGAAGGAACTCTTTCTGAGTGGTTTTTTTTAATCGAAAAAAATAGATCACTTGTGTAACACTTCCTCACAATCTGTGAAACAGTATTTGACACCTGATTATTTGGAAAGGTGGTATACATTTTTTTATAATAGTTTTGTTAAGGTCAGATATACTCGTTTACATATTAATAACAATACATTTGTTGTCTAAATTACTGGTTACCGTGACAAGAATGAGGTAGTGCAAACATAGGCAAATTGAATCCATTAAGAATTATCGAATAGAAAATTTCAAATACTAAGACATGGAACTTGGAATAATTATAAATATATACCTATAACACACACAAAAGTGAAAACGCGGACAGAAAATTCGAAATGTAGCAGATAAGAGGAATGAAAATAAATGCATAAATAAACACATATGACAAATTATTACAGCCCAACTAAATGTACGAATTCATATTTTCCAAACTGTTACAGTTGTAAACGCAGATTTTAATACTGGGTTTATCAACATTTTGCTGCCTTTCATGAAATTTTTGGGCTAAGTTATAATAATGAGTGCGCAGTAACTCAATGCCTAGCTCAATGCTTCATCTACTCCTTATTATTCCTCACATACCATTCAGCATTTACTATTTGTCGTAGAACAGTATTTTGGCTAACTTGCAATCTTTTCCTATTAGTTTTCTAGGTATATGCCCGAACTGGACTTGCATAACACAAAAGTGGGCGTAGAATGGACTTGTAAATGAGTAACTTATTGTTAATAGAAAATACACTGTTTCGAGAAATTAAGGGGTATAGTTTGGCTTTATGAACGCGAAACTTCTGAATAATAGATGTAATGTGTGGGGACCATGTGACTTATTGAGGATCACCCACCAATCACCCAAGGGGCTAGCTAGAACCCAGGGGATATTAGTGCCATAGAACTTCAGGTTTTTCTTCGTAAACATAACAGCTGTTGTTTTGTCCACGTTGACAAGGATCTTCCACTTCTAGAACCAAGTCTCTAGCGTGTGTATGTAATTTTGTAGTCGTTGTATAACTAGACCTGGAAATGCACTTTGGGCGAGGACCGCTGTGTCGTCTGCATACATAGCTAATGTTGCGTCATGTGTGGCAGGTTCACGTAAATATTAAAAAGTGTAGGTCGGAGCAAAGATCCTTGCGGAACAACAGCCATGATGACATGGCTTATGGAATTGAACAAAATAAAAATTATGATTACCTTCATTTGTTGGAAGAAAAAATATGGTGTGCTGAACTAGCTTATTTATCAGACATTTTTGTTATTTTTTTAATAACATAAATTCAAAGAAAATCATGCAGATCGTCGTGCATATAAGTAGTCTTCAGTCGAATGGGACTTTTACTACTATATCTCACTTCGTGACTTTCATAGAAAAAAGGGGTGTTCTTGAAAGAACACCTGATGAACTCTAGAATAAGCATGGCAAATCATTTTCGATGGTAAAGTTCGCAGTATTTTGTCAAAGTCCAGCTCCAGAGGCAGCCAATCAGAAACAGCAAACTTTCACTAAGTCCAAAAGCTCTAAATCTTTTTAAAATCTTGATTAAATAATAAAACAAATAATAAATTCAAATTAATAATAAACTGCAAGTGTGCAAAGCTCGAAAGAAAATATATTAAACTCAAGAAATAAACTCGTGGGATTCCAAAAATAAATAATTTTATGGAAGACTAAAGCTGATGAAGACAATTTGGAAAAGTTTGAGTCAGTCCCAAAAGATTTTGCTAAAACTATTCATAAAATTGTTATTGATCATTTGATAACATTAGAGGAGACAGTTATTCATTATTTCCCAAATTTAGATATAAAAAAATTTGGTTGGGTTCGTAATCCATTTCTGATAACGAATACTTCTGTACTTGAATTAACTTTGAATAAAGGGGAAGAACTATTTCTCTTTCTAATAATCGAGATTTAATTTTAAAATATTCGGAAGACTCAATGAATTCATTTTGGATTAACATTAGATGCGATTATTCCATGATGGCCAAAATAAACGTACTGTTGTTCTTGTAGTACATATTATTTTATTTTACATTCATAATTATTATCATAAACTATTTTACACAGTGTATTATAGGCAAGTAAACAACTTTTAATCTTATCTTTTTCTTTGTGTGCCGCGACAAAAAAGAGGTTGAGAATCACTGCCCTACAGGCAAAGAACGTATATACATATTCTTTGTTACAGGCTTGTCGTAGTGAAGATCATAAAATCCACTTTAATTTTTTAAATAGCATTTTAATTTTTAAATAGTAAACTTGTCAGATGTTTTACCATCGTCCTTCTCTCCTTTTCCTTTGCTCCGTTTTCTTTTCAAAGATTATTTCCACGTCCAGATTCATAGATGTCATGTGCCCTAGGGCTTGATGTCAAGAACCGGCAAAATTGCTCTGTGCAACAGTTCGGTATAGTTCGACCGTCTCAAACGCAACCCTGGCTGGCATTCTGCCAAACCACATAGACTCGTCCAAAAGGGGCGTTATTAGTTGCTGCGACGTGAAAAGTCATGTGAAAGTCTTCTCTTCGCCAGAAAGAGATATGCTGGAGAAAACGAAAGTCCCTATCCTTCCACCCTGTTTTGAGAATAATTCGGTCCGAATGGCGCATGCGTGTTTGCGCTGATCGTCGCGGATGAGGAGGTCGAACATCAGAGGGCACATGACTTTATATTTTCGACAAATAGGTAAAGGTCTGTGGTGGACACAGGGGGCGACCAGGTCGCATAAGCCTGAAAAGCAAAGTAATAAAATACGCCAGAATCCGGAGGCGTGAGGATAACTGCACTAACTTTTTACGCTGTACAAGCAGGATTAACGAGCAGAGACAAATCCGAAAGTCTGTGTGTGGCAGGAAAAATCTTTTACTGTGGGGCATTTAAATATCGAACTATAATAATTTTAATTACCTATCCAAAAGTACTAGCAAATAAAATAAACATAAATATACATTACAGTGAAATCTAAGCGAAATAAACACCTGTAAGTAGGTACACAACATAATTATGTTGGAAAGTTTAAGTTTCGAGTGAGGTGGGGCGCAAACAGTCTGATCAGCGAGTCCTCTTCCAGTACAATATAATTTAGGACGTTTAAATCCGACATATGACTACAGTCCTGTGCAATTTTATAAAAATTTCTGTTGATTTTATGCAAATGATTTTCCACTGTGCCTATCTTCAAATCCTTATGCAATGTATGATTTGAGACAAAGAAATGAGCATTAGTAATCATGCGTAGCAGTTTATTTTATAGAATCTGGAGTTTATTGATATCTTTCTGTTGGGCTGTGTCGTCAGCGTAACAACCCATAAAGAAGTTTTGATCTTGATGTTCAGCGGGTATATCAGCCACATAAAATAGATAAAGTACTGGGCCTAAAATGGACCCCTGGGGGACGCCGGCCTTTACCTGCTTAATATTAGAATAATCTTCACCAATCTGTACGTAAAAGGTTCTATTAGTTAAAAAGAGTAAACGATTTGGATCAGCTCAAAGCTGAACCTAAGGTTTATTAACTTGTAAATAAGCCCCTGATGCCAGACGCGGTCTGTCCTATATCGCTAAGATGTCAGACGATACTTTTTCTCCTTATTTTTTGCACTTCAACGGAGTTCGCTTTTTTAGCTGCTAACGTGGATTTGCTGGAGTGAGGTGTTTGAGTTAAGACGAACGCGATAATGGATACGGATGCTATGGATTCTACCAATTTTCCGGAGTTACCTGTGAAAAACGATTCTCCCTCTGCTGACTCACCGACAGCGTGGTCGGAGCGAGTGGATACTGATAAGCCTACCTCGTGCGCGGATAACGAAGATACAATGTGTGAAGGAAATCTGTTTACATCGATCGAAAAACTGCCGAACATGCCGGAATTAATTAATTTTCTTGATGCTCAGCAATTCGACGATGAAAATATTGTGAAATTATTGTGTTCCATGGATACTGAAAAAATTACGCTTAGTGATATTTTTAGTGTTGACCGTTTGATTAAGTGCCTGAATGAATGCCACCAAAGGATTACACAGCAAACAAATGCTATGTGCAGTGCGGTTAATATAATTTGTGCTAAATTCACGGATGAAATTAAGGCTCGCCAAGAAGTCTTTAAAACCGTCCAGTTGTATAAGCAAGCTGCCGATAACATCAAAGGTAAGTGCGGAGTTCTATCTAATCTTAGAAATAAGTTTGTTAGTATAAATACCCCAAGTAATAAGCGTAAGAATGATGGTTCAGAAATTGAATGCATAGATATTAATACGTTCAGAAAACCATCTAAAACTGCTAAATCCAAATATGTAAAACCTGTTAATGATGTACAAATTAATTTGCAAAATAGATTTGCAGGATTAAATGTTGATGATAATGTGATAAATACACCTACCACCAGTAATATTTCTGTAAATGTCAATGATAATGTTGATGCTCATACTAATGCTAATAATGTTCATGATATAAATAATGTAACTGATGGTTCGCAGCAGAGGCGGTTAACCCCCCCCCGGCCACCCCCAATTATGGTTCGGCCGCCAGAGCATATTAACTATTATGAATTTATGAAAAATCTTGATATTAGCCTACCTGACTGTAAATTTTGTGGAAGGGTAAGCGGTGAGTTTCTGAAAGTAGAACCCACCACTGATAATGATCACCGCATATTAAGTCAATTTTTTCTGGAAAAAAGCATTGAACACTATGTTGTTAACCCAACCCACAAAAAACCAGTAAAAGTATTGATCCGTGGGTTACCCATAGACGCTGATGTCGACACAATTAAGGACTCATTAAGGAAATATGACTTCAATGTGCATAAAGTTGTACAATTGACAAGATACCGTACCAAGAAGCCAATGCCACTATATCAGGCCCAAATCATACCGGGGGAAAATCTGGATGAAATCTACAATTTAAACTATTTAATGTACTTTGCTATCAAAGTAGAAAAATATGTGGCAAAAAATCAAGTACCCCAATGTCACAATTGCCAGAAATGGCATCATTCCTCAGAGAACTGCCACGTGGCACCTCGTTGTGTCAAGTGTGCAGGATTTCACCGTACTGGCAATTGTGACCATCAGGGGCGCATTGATCAGCCAAAGTGTGCCAACTGCCTAGGCCCTCACGTGGCCTCATACCGTGGGTGCCCAAAATTTCCTTCAATAAGGAAAAATATGGTAAAAAACACAACTGTCAAACCTGGCCTTAGCTATGCTCAGGCGTTAAAGCCTAGTGCCCCCACTCCCAGTAACAAAGTTATACCTACTACTGTCAATGTTGAAGATAGCACCCAAAACCATGTAAATAATAATATGAATAATGTAAATGTTGATAATAATACCCAACCGCCTACTGCTGCACAGGTTGTCGCATTGGGCCCCAATAAACATAGTATTGGACAAAATACCAATAATATGCAAAATGCCAAACCACAAAAAATTAAGCCTGGACAAAACAATAATGCTTCTGATATATCAGAACTCTTCACTATCATGAAGGAAATCCAAGGGATCTTCGGATATAATTTAGGCAAAATTATTGACATCTACAAAAGAAAATTACCCGCGTTACGCCAATGCGATAACCTGCTAGATAAAATGCAGGTATTACACATGATTTTTGAAGAAATTCACGGGCTATCTAACTAACTGTTTTATGGCCTGTGGATTTCGAGTAATTACTTGGAACGCAAATGGTTTAAATCATAAAATTCATGAATTACGCATATTTGTAAATGAGTATAATCCTGATGTACTACTCCTACAAGAACACAAGCTTGGTTCTGGAGTTTCCTTTGAAATTGCAAATTATGTGCTCTATCGACTTGACCGCAGACGAACCACTGCTCGAAACCCTGGAGGGGGGTTAATTATTCTTGTCAAGCGCTCCATCCCCCATTACCACACAACACTGCCACAGCTTTTAGCCTTAGAAGCTCTAGCTATCACCATCACTCCACTCACTACACGACCAGTCACTTTTGTCTCTGCCTATGTACCATCCAACAGCAGATCACATGCTAATATTGTGCACGATTTTGAAGCACTAGCAAACCTAAACAACAAAGTCATTCTAGGCGGAGACTTTAATGCACACCACCGCGCGTGGAACTGCAATAACAACACATTCCTAGGAAACGTAATACATCGTTATGCCACCAAGGCAGGTATTACAATTGCAGCTCCACCAACCCCAACACGTTACGACGAAAGTTCCTCTGCAGTCCTTGACTTATTTCTAATCAAGGGATGTGCATTTCACTCTGTTGACAGCCTAAACGAGCTGTCATCAGATCATAATCCAGTCCTGATGGATCTGGATCTTTCAGTTCGTAATACACCACACAAGGCCTTTATTACTAACTGGTGTGGATACACCAAAGCCCTAAACAACACATCAATACACATTCCCACAGCACACTCAGGGGATGAGTTAGACGCTATAGTCAATGACTTCACTGCTGACTTGATAAATTCACTCAATAGCAACAGTAAAGCTGTACCCATCTCCAGCAAAAAGAAATGCAATAACCAACTCAAAAAACTCATCAAGCAGCGAAATGCAGTAAGAAGAGAGTGGCAGCGGTCAAGATACCCCCCAGATAGAGCACTACTCAACCAACTCAACCGCCAAGTCAGGGCCCTTACACGTAAACAAGCAGACCACGACTGGGCCATATATCTCTCATCACTCTCCCCAGAGGATGGAAATATCTGGAATGCTACAAATAAGCTTCTAAGATGCCACACATACATTCCGCCCTTAACTGGCCCTCAAGGAATTGCCTACACTGATACTGAGAAAGCTGAGTCACTAGCTGATCACTACGCTACTCAGTTCCACACAAACAACATGCCTAACTCACAAACAGAACTCCTAGTTAATCAGTCACATACAAAGTTCCTATCAAAATCACACACAGACAACATTCCTCCTGTCAAACCGTCAGAGGTCTTTGAGTACATAAATAAACTGAAAACCAAGAAATCACCTGGACTGGATAAGATCAATAATAAAATGCTCAAGAATATGGGAACACTGATGATCCTGAAACTAACCAAAATTGTAAATGACATGTTCTACCTGGGACATTATCCAACACCCTGGAAAACTGCATCCATAACACCCATCCTGAAACCGAAGAAGCCTGCAAATGATCCAGTGTCCTATCGGCCAATCTCACTACTTTCGTCTACTAGCAAGATTGCAGAATATGTTATGCAACGACGACTACTTCAATATCTCCAAGACCACCAAATTCTAATCAACGAACAACATGGCTTCAAGAGAAAACATTCAACGAACCATCAACTGTATCGAGTAACCGAATTGATTTCAGCTGGCCTTCAAAACAAAGCTACAACTGGAGCACTATTCCTAGATGTTGCCAAGGCCTTTGACAGAGTTTGGCTGGAGGGTCTTATTCACAAAATCATAAACCTGAGTTTCCCAGACTACATCACCTATTCTTACCTTATGGGTCGACACTTTGTCGTTCGTGTAAATGACAAAATCTCCACCCCCAGGCCAATTTTAGCCGGGGTCCCACAAGGGTCTATTTTAGGCCCGCTCTACTTTAATTTGTACACGAACGACATCCCACACACACAACACACCACCCTAGCAATGTATGCTGATGACACGGCAATTCTATCCCAAAATGCATCTTATGGCTCAGTCATCCAACAACTACAGAATCACATACACACACTGGAGTCCTGGCTTCAAGCATGGAAAATTAAGATCAATGTAGAAAAGTCGGACGCTATCCTTTTCACAAGGAAAAGGAACATTGATTATAATGTCCAACTTATGATGTATGGAACTCCTATTCCCTGGACCAAGCAAGCCCAATACCTAGGCGTTATCCTTGATCAGTGTCTCACATGGGCCCCACATATTACACAACTTATTACCAAGTTCCGAGTACGTAAACGTACACTTGCCCCTTTAATTGCTCGGAACAGCGTTCTATCTATTGATAATAAACTACTCATTTACAAAACCATGTTGCGTTCTATAATTACTTATGCCTGTCCTGTATGGGGATATGCCAGTGCCACCCAGATTAAAAAATTACAAGTTCTCCAGAACGTTATATTAAGACAAGCAGCGAACTGCCCTTGGTTCATCAGAAACCTGGCAATTCATCGGGAACTCAATGTACCCTTCCTCCATGAATATATGGCCACTCTGGCACACAGATTCTTTAAAGGTATACCTAATGTGTCAAACCCCACAATTCCTGTATTAAACTATGATTACTGGGCAATAGAAAATAGTAAAAGACCAATGGCTATCCTCAGGAAACTCTGATATGTATCTCTGATTTGTATGCATAAACACTCAAATATTGTCTGTCACCCAATTCTATGAAATTTATTTGTTATGTCACCACTGCTCATGAACTATGAGTTTGTACTGCCAACCTGGCAGATCTCATGCCTATTACATTTATTTGATCTTGTTATAATATTCTTTCACACAGTATTCATGTAATATATTATATTTCTCACACTTTGTATTATGTATGTCATGCCTTATTGCTGTTTTTCTTGGTTAGTCTTTAAATTGCTGCACACTTGTACCAAACTTATGTCACACGTTAGGACTCTCTTACTCTGATTGGGGTATTTAACTAACTCGCTAACTCCGCACCAACTACTCATCTTCGCCTCTTCGCACAGCAGCTACATGTGTAGCTCAGTTTCGTCAGGACTCACTTCCTGCTCGTTGTTTCACCACATGAATATGCCATATATTGCTTATACGTCATCAGCAACAACTATGCCATTCTCATAATTTAGAAACTCTCATGAACTCGAAAATCGGCTATGTATTCGATCAGGGTAGCGCTCACGCGCGGGAACCTACACGCAAGCACATGTGTGACGCACAAGCCTGAGCCGACGCGGTCGAATGCCTTCGCCACGTCCAGCATGAGGAGGGCAACGTATCTTTTATTGTGCATAGCACTGCCTATAAACTCGTTTAGCCTTACTAGTTGCTTGGTCGTGGATAGAGCCTTTCTAAACCCGAATTGTTCTAAAGGGAGCTTATCCAGATGGGGTTGTATTCTTGCTAAAATGACTTTCTCTAGTATTTTACCCATACTCGGGAGCAGGCTGATAGGCCTATAACCTTCGGATTTAGTCAAATCCTTTCCAGGCTTTGGGAGAACAATCATCTTAGCGGATTTCCAGGTATTAGGGAAGTATTTGTTGTGTAGGCAAACATTTAAAATACCTGTGTATCTGGTGATGATGTTGATCGGAAGCCACTTAAGAGCCACATTATTAGTGTTGTCACGTTCTGGGGCTTTTCTATTTCTTAATTCTTAATTATTTTTATAATTTCCTGTGGGGTAGTAAGTTCGATACTATTATCAGCATTAGAAGTATTAGTCCAATCAGTAGCTTTGCGGGTGGCATCCATCCAAAATTCTTGATTTTTTGGAGTGTTGTTCGGAGTAAACTGCAATTCAAAGTGTTCGGCCAGAACATTACACTTATCTATGTTCGTGAGTGCTATATTTTGGTTATTATAAATTGGTCTATTGATTGCAGGCTTATTTTTCAACCGTCTGATAAAGGACCAAAAGGCATTGCTGGGCTCATTGAAGCTCTCAGTTTTTTCATCCCATGCTTCTTTACGGTATGATGATACCTGTTTTTTAATATCTCTACTGAGTTTATTCATATTTCTCTTAGTGCTAGGATCACAGGTAATGTGGAACCTTTTTCTGAACCTATTCCTTTCTTTGATTACGTTTTTAATATGTGTTTGCAATTTATCAGTGACATGGTGCCTGGGGATTTTCTTAGTCGCGATATTGTAGGCGTTTTGAATATCAGCAGTAAGCTTGTAAATCGCAGAATCGATGTCATCGGTAGTCCGTAGCCTTTGAGCAATGAACTGACTGTCACATAATTGTTCATGAAACATCTTCCAGTTTGTTGCATTTATAAAATCTTCTATCACTTTTTTGTCTGTGCCTAGCGTTGCGATGACCGGGCAGTGGTCAGAATCGAGGTCCTGATAAACTTCTACATTAAAGGAAATTGAGATGGTGGAGAGAAAAATATCTAATATGTCACCTTTACGCGGGTTCTGCGACAGATAGGTGAATTCCGTGGGCACATGGAAAAATACTGGGTGATTATTTATAAATTCTGACAGCTTAGTTCCATTTTTGTTGTTTCGTCTACAATTCCAATCCTGGCTTTTTGCATTTAAATCGCCAGCGAGAATTACTCGTTTGCTGGAGTCCAGAATCGTAGCTAGGTAATCAGTGTCAAGCACGCTTTGCGGAGGATTATATATAGCAATGAAGTAGACATTACCATACTGCGGGAGAAGGACAGATACTGTAACCAATTCATGCCTATTATGGCGCTCTTCATTTATCATACAGGACTGTAGCGAATTTCTGACACAGATGGCAACCCCCCGCCCCACCTCGGTGACTTAGGCGGTCACATCTGTAACACTTAAAATTCGGAATCGTTATCCGAGTACTTGGCGTATCAAACATTTCAGTTATCAGTGCTACGTCAATATCATGATTTATTATGAAATCCGTGAGTTCCGGAATTTTATTTTGTATGCTGCGCGCATTCCAGGTCATAATATTTGCGGGGGCTTTAGAGGGTCTAAATTGTCCCATTATCAGTGTTGGGAGTGTTCATTTCGTGAGTAGTTTGTTTTAATTCTCTGACCTGCTGAGTTATAAGGAAACCAGCGCTTTTGATGACCGATACGAGTTCTGCTAAGTCAGAGAAAACCTGCTTAGCTTCGCTCAAAGTATCGGAGTAGAGGCCCGTAGACAGAGCCTGAGCGTAAGACTTGTTTTCAAAAACTCTGCTGGTGTGAGTATTTGCCTTTTCAGATTTTCTCTTGGGGAATTTCTCACACCCCCTAAAACTGGAAGTGTGAGATCCACCACAATTTACACAAAATAATGGTTTTTCAGGATTATTTCGATCAGGATTATTACCCCATCTTACGCATTTTGGTGCGTAGTTACACCCTGCTTGAGTGTGGTCCTGACAACGAAACATTGCAGGGGTCCCTGTCTGCCTAGATATTCTTTAAATTTAATTTTCATGTCACATAGATATTTTTCATTATAGATTTCTTTTGATTTATCGTTTTTGGGGAGAGAGATAAAAAATAGCGGGAGTTTTGGAATTTCTCCGTTGCGGCGTCTAGTCATTTGTTTGATATCTTTAACTTGATAGTTGAGGAGTTCTAAATCAGTTTTAATGTCCTCAATAAGGGTATTACTAGTGAGACCTCGGAGGACAACTTTCAGATTTCCATCCTCGGGGAGGATGTGCGAATGATGTTCGACTTGTTTATCTTTAAGAATGTGAACTATTTTTCTATATTCCTCCGGAGTATGAGTTATGACCTTTATTCCTGCAGGGATTTGTTCACCGTGAAAATTAATTTTGTTTTCATGAAATATGCAGCTAATTTCTTTACAGCTTAACCCTCCAAGCGGCCGAACCGTATATATACGTTCAACCAAAATTTTGCTCTAAGCGCCCAGCAAGCATATATACGTCCAACCAAAATCTTACTCTAAGCGCCCAGCAAGCATATATACGTCCAACCAAAATCTTACTCTAAGCGCCCAGCAAGCATATATACGTCCAACCAAAATTTTCCTCTAAGCGGCCAACAAGCATATATACGCTCGCGTTAGGTTTTCTTTCCCCCAGCAATTTCGACGGGAGCGATTGCGCTAATAGGCTCCCTGCTGGGAAGGGTTTCGCTTTTCTGAAATTTCGCTTGTTATTTTGGGGTTACTGCACGTAACTGCTATGTCGCCAAAAATCTATCTATATTTTGCTCGCTTTTTAATACTGCTACCGAATAGACAAAGAGAGTCGAAATACTTTCAACATGTATTGAAAATAAAAATGAAATTTATTTCTTCATCCAATATCTGAAATAGAGAAGAAAATAATTGAATAATAAGACTTTAGCCTTTCTTCAATTTATATCTGGTTTGACAGTTTGAAGCCAATATATAAATCCAGAGTACTTATTCAAAGGTCCTTTTTTTGGAATCGAATATCCACAACAAAATACATTGAATTGAATCATTAAAATAAATTTCAAAATTTTAAGGATTTAATGCACCTTTTTATTTAATGAAGATTTGTTTTAATAGAAGCATATCAGTTTTGTATGGAAAGTTATGTATACAATAAATGTTTTAATGTCAGACGTCTGACAGCATAAGATTGATACTAACGTTATAAAGCTAGAAGCATCTTTACTATCTGAAATACTAGAATAATAAACATGTTTCAAGAATGTTTAATAATCGTAAGCTTTAAATTGATACCAGTTAAAACCAGGGTTGACGTAGGAACAGGATCGGCTGCAGAGAGAGGCAGAATTAAAAGGCGGGAAAATTTTTAGAATTTAAAAAAAACATTGAGCAACATAATTTAGGGATGGCAAAAATTTTAGAATTTCTGTAATACACTGGGCAGGGGTATTTAGAAGCTTCAAATGTTTTAAAATTTAGTAATGCACCGGGTAGCAAAATTTTAAACCCTCAGAAGGTACGCCTGTCGACAAAATGCCTAGCGCTGGCCATGGTTGCAACGTGTCATTCTGAACTTTACAATGGAAGAGACACACGCCAATGTGACAATCAAATTCGCTAACACAACCTTGTATTTGGCGTACATTCACTAAAAACACTCAATCGATTTCGAGGGCAGCTACAGGTCCCTCCTCATCAGGAGAACAAAATACATGAAGGGGAAAGAAAGCTGAGTATAAAAAGCCGTTACTCAGCTTTCTTTCCCCTTCTTGTATTTTGTTCTCCTGATGAGGAGGGACCTGTAGCTGCCCTCGAAATCGATTGAGTGTTTTTAGTGAATGTACGCCAAATACAAGGTTGTGTTAGCGAATTTGATTCTGAACTTTGTTAAGTAGGCATAATAATGAGCAAAGGGATTTTTATTAAATAGGAAAGTAGGCGAGAAATAAAATAAATTTGTTCATTTTATTCTATACAATTTTTACTAAGCTTCATTTATTATTATTAATAATACTATTATTATTATTTTATCAACAGCTGATACTTAAAAGATCTTTCATTACATCTTTTGAAGGCAATAGATGAATCCATCTCCCGCAGTAAAATATAGCACAATAAACTTGTACTTAAATAGCTTATTGTTTCATATAGTACTTATGTGTACAAAAATTTTATACTTTGTTACAATATATTGTAAAACGTGTTACTTAAACACTGTCATAAAGCACCAAAGCCAAGGGGGGGAATGAGGTTTTCATTTTCCTTACAGTTGTTAACAGGATCAATATTTTGTTTTCAGGCTGAAGTTTGACGGAGGACGAAATATGTCGAAGGAAATTAATATTGAATACCAGACCACTGAACGACTGACTTCGTCATGTATAGATTCTCGCCTCTTTGTGTTGGTGTTTTTTAACGCCTTTTCAATATCTAAATACCGCGAAAGGTAACTAAAGGACTTAGAGTAATGATTCTAGGAAATCGAGACCTGATTGTAAGACGACAGATCCTATCAGATCCAGGCCACTGAATATTGGTATTCAGTACTCCTATCAGATCATGAATATTGGTATTAAGCCGGGGTTAAAATCGCAGAGAATGGGGTTGCTACCTTGTCGTTTTCATATTTTTTCTCATGAGCAACAAGAACATGAGCTAGTTGCCCTTAGAAAATCCTCCAAGTAAACGTCCTTTCCCTTAAGCAAAATAGTCCTCGTACGCTACGTCATGTAACCGTAAAATCACGAAAAGTTATGTTCTTTCATCACGTTCAATTAAATAAACAATCAAACCTAATCATAGTGCTTATGGCCTATTTCAGAAGTTATTCAGACTAAAAGAAACATATTACTGGTGCCTTGTAAGTGTTACAGGAACTTAATTTTTGATAACGTTGAGAAAATTGTAATCTATTGGATATGCATTAAAAAAACGGAAATTTTATGTTATCATTCATGTCAAAATCATTTAGATAAATCTTTAATTAAAAATATATATTTATAACAAAAACAAGATCAAAAGAAGAAAGTACTTCAATTTTCCGATTTCATTGTAAAGAAATAGGAAAAGGCAATTAAGACTTTGATATGCTGTAAAAACTCCTCCAGTTTCAAAGCATCGATCGAGCGGCAATGTCACTGATACTGGTAGTTTGACCTGGGTTTAAATCCTGGTGAATGAGTGGGCTGCATAGGAATTTTAATAATTTCCTCTTGTGTAAAGTAAATACCAGATATTTTCTCTAAAACGTCCTCCACGAAAGCATGCTTATTCATAGGGAAAAAGTCTTGCGTTACTTTCAGTCTCTTAATTAATTTGTAGTCATTAGAGTTATTCATGCTGGAGACGTGAAAATTATTCAATGCCCTTGCCGGGTCTCGAACGTTGGACCTCTCGAATACGAGAATACTTCCAATTACACCACGAAGGCCTGCGGAAAGGAGGGAAAAAATACCTTATTAAATTAACATAAGCTAACTATCATAGTATCCAAACTGTGCTATACTGTTCTAAGCAAGGCAGCGAAGAAGTTTTTATTCGTAGATATTTTTATTCATAGGAAGTTGAGTTGTTCTAAATGAATTAAAAAAAATATATTATAACTTACTGTTTCTATTTGATGATGGAAGGGACAGTCAAATTTGGGTATTTTCACATGAAAGGAAGAGAAATAATTAAAAGCAACAAAATTTTCTTTATTTGTGGAAATTTTGATAGTGTGCGATGTGTTTTTCACATTTTTAATACTGAGATTGAAAACATCTCTATTGTGATAAATGTTGTTGTTCTGTTGTTATGCTTATTCCCGTAGTAAAGTAAAATAAACTACTGAAATACTATGTCCTTTGATTGTAATCGATTTTGAAGTTACAGCTTCATATTTTGCGCATTTGAAAATACAATTATTTTAAAGATTTTGCTTCTTTTATGATAATAAAAGATACATTGTTTATTGAGATCAACGTAATAAGGAAAAGAAATATGATTTATCATTTCAACATACACAGAAACAATGCACAAATTAGAAAGCACTTCAGGATGTGTGCAGTCACATATTCTCTAAGAAACATCAAAGACGAATGCCTTGATTATGTAATGGAATTCAAGGATTTGATGCAAGATTAAAAGACTTTTGCAATAACTTTCTTCATTAGTGACTTCAAGTAAGGATAAGTGATTTTATAGAAGAATGACATCATAAGCTTGAATTATTTTGTCGGTGATGGGCTTTAGAATTTCAAACTTGATGAAATTATCGAAAAAGGAGCTATACAAAATGATTATTTTATTTATCCATGTTATTTACATTTATAGAATAAAAGAAGGAAAAGAATAATAGTTAAAAGACTTAGACATTTTTCTTTAAATTGTTAGGCATTATTCCTTAGATTAACCTTTGAAAGAATTTAAAGAATAACGTAACAGTTTAACTTTCATGCAGTATTAGGAAATCTTCCGAAAATTAAAGACGATTTCTTTTGCATTTTTCCTTTCGGATACTCTCAGTGTTTGTTCTGTAACACAAGGCGAAGTCAGAATCCTTGAATGCGACGGGGGGTCTTCTCGAAACCTGTATTGGGTTCTTTTCTTCCCTCTTTCCCATTCTTTGATTCTCACTGAGGGTAATAAAATTTCCCCGCCCTGTCGGGGAAATTCTCGCTTCCTCTGAATGAGTTTGCAACAATTGTAACGTTTTGACATTTTTTTTCTTTTGAGAAATTTTCTGAGCTTTGTATAAAGAAAAATTCTGATATTTTGTAGTTTTCGATCTATTGCCTAAAAATGCACAATACCGAAAATGTAAACCTATGTTCAAATTAAATCATATTAAAAATGTTATTTTCCTAAATGACTGAACAATAATTTGCAATAAAATACCAATCATTCGTAAAATGGGATGTTTTTAGATATTTATCTCATTCGTTTTAGAGTTTTGGATATCCGCTTGTGGGTGCATTCATGCATTAAAAGACGAGTGTGCATTCAAAACACAACAATTTAAAAAGTAAATGAATAAAGAGTTGAATTAATTATACATATTAACTGTGACATTTGATAATAATAATAAAAGGACTTTGCTGTCCTGTTTAGCTTTAAGATGTATCTCTGTACTTTTCCTTCATGTGTCAAATAAATTAGTCGCACATTGATAAGAACTTCAAAACTTTTCTCCTTCTTCCGCGGGCAGTGATATTTGTAAATCTGCGCTAAAATCTGTATACTCAAGCCATTAAAACTTCTTTTCTAACATTCCCTGTCAGTTGGTGAATATACTTCAAAAATCATAATTCTGAGTGTATATATTACACTGTTACCTTTGTTTTTAATACTTATCAAATTATTGCTGAGCAGCATGTCAAACATAAACAGAAGAGAAACACGCCGAAGCGAAACATAAAATTAGCAAAGCAACAATCTTCTGTTTGGCTTAGATTGAGTCAAGAACTCTGTCGATTTTGAAGGCAAACAGGTACAGGTTTCCCTGCACTGACAGATTTCTTTGCTTCTGATGAAGAGAGACCAGCATCTGTTGTCTTCGAAATCGATTTAATTCTTGACTGAATCTACGCTAAACACGAGGCTGTTGCTTTCCTAATTTTTTGTCAAACGTAATTAATTATGGTTTTACCATACAAGTGTGTCAAAATATAAAAAAATTATATTCCCAAATTAAATTTGCAGGTATCGGGTGTGCTAGGATCATGCTTTTACAACACATTCATATATCTAAATAGCCATTTACATTTCCAAATTTCATTTTTAATGAGAGCATATAATTCATATAAGTAACATTCAGCACGATTTAATGACATTGTCTGAAATTCCATTATGATGAAATGTAATTGTGTAAAACGTTATGTTGAAAATGCAAAACATAGTTTTTTTTTAGAGTTTAGAAAATAGAAGTACAGAGACTGAAAAACATCAAAATCAGTTCCAAACTACTTCTGATGAACGACTGAATGTAATGTAACTAACGAATTATTTTACTGCATTTGATGCATAAATAACTTCATATATTAAGTGAATTTCCTTTTTTTCAATATATGAAATAAAACTAATGATTACAACTAAAAAAAATGTACTCAAAGAAAGTCTAAATTTTATAACTTGAATGATAGTTTTGAAGGCAATAATGTACATTTTTGGATAGAAAATCAATATATTTAAATTTCATGCTCAGTGATTAGGAAAACGAAATTGCAATTATTTCATGGATGGTTGGTTAACTGTACAAATCAAAGTTTTCAAAGCTTATTTCCTTATGGAGTAATGACTTTGCCGAGGGCTTTCTAAAAGAAACTGGCTTGTATTGACATGAGGAAAAACACGATGTCTCAAGCAATCAGTTATTTCGCTGAGATTTGTTCTTAAGTAGAACTACTCGTTTTCAGTGGTCTTATCTATATGGCAGTGGCAAGGTCTTTTTTTGGATGTGAAACAACGTTGCACGTAAATTCATGGTAATCATGAACTCTGTGTGCAGTTTTCCCTCAATCAATGGAGTATTTTCAATTATTAAATATCCATTCTATATATATATCATTTCTTTAGTAAAGGTTTTGTTTTGCTCTTTGCCTACTCAAAAGGAAAACTAAAAAAGGTACATCGTTAGAAAGTCCTCCTTTCTGAGGTATATTTACCGAATTCCATTAAATCATCTGTCTATTATGTTGCTAAGAATTGAAAATTAAATAACAGATTTATATTTATTTTATTTTTATATATTATTATTATATATATTATTTTGACTTTTCTGTTTATTTTTTGACTGGATCTAATTTTGAAATAAATTTCTGATTTGTTTTGTCAATTTCAATCGCTTCTGCTGAGTCGTTTTTGCAATGATAGTACAATATTGCATCAAATACGAGTTTTCTCATTTCGTATTTTTATTCTGACAGACAATTCAGTGTGGGTTCATAAGGAAAGGGCTTAATGAACAAAGTTCAAATTTTTGTCTGTGTTTCTTAACCAAAATATAAGATTGAATGGGAAATGGAAGCAAAGAGACTGAAAAACATAGAGGAGCTTAAAATTCCAAAACGAACGAAAGTGTAGGAAATTAAAAGATGCGAAATAAAGCATACTAAAAAAAAAACTTTTTAATTACTCGTATCTTAGAAAAAAAAAAAAAATAATAATAATAAAATTTCATCGGACGCCTCGGTTTAAAATGTTGCTAGTGGGTTATCAAATTAGGGTATTTGGATATGGAAAAGCGCACGACGACTGTCCTAAGGGAAGGGATGTTTTCGTCGATGACTTGCCAAGCGAAATTAGATCGTATTCACGTTACATAAGCGGAAAGCCACAAAAAGCTCCATACGCTCAAGCCGTTCTTCTGGACTCTAACCTAGATCGAACTACCAATATTCAGCTGTCTACTACTCGACACAAGTGGGGCCCCTACTCCACAGATCACGTAATTTAAAGTAACATGGTTTTTTTTTTATCATTGTTGATTGTTCGCTTTATTGGATTTGATTATGGCAAAGTACGGAAAGGTTTCCATCTAAGGGAAGGGATGCCTTCATGGAGAACATTTTAAGGAAAATTAACTCCCATTCATATTATACAATAGAAAAATTGCTTTCCTTGTTGAATTAAATAAATTTTTAAACTGTAGCGATCTTGGGTAGAGACGAAATTAAATAATAAAAGAATTTACATAAAGTTCAAAATATATACGTTAAAGTATATGTGTTTTAATTATAATTTATAATTTAAAAGTATATGTGTTTTAATTAAATTTAAAAATAATGAGGACACTTTATTTGAAAACTGCTGTAGAATTTCGACTTTAGTATCATATGATCAGAAATGTTGGAATAATTTAAGAATTACTTTTTGCTTTTCCATGCATTCTGATAAAACTTCGCATATTAAAGATTTTATATACATACATATGCATGTATGTGTATATAATTTCCACACAGGGCATGATTTTGAGTATCATATTTTTGAATAAATGCATTTTCATAATATCGAATTAATAAGAAGAGAAACATGCAATAATTAAAATTTGTAAAAAATGCAACTTTAAATTCGCGTAGATTTTAAATAAACATTTATCAATTTCAAGAGCGTACTCGCATAAGTCTTTTTTCTTCAGGCGAGAAACAGATTTAGTACAATTTGCCTGCTCAAGATCGCTCTAGAAATCGATAGAGTATTATATCCTCACGTATTTTTTACACGATGTTTTTAGTTGCAGGCTGCGTAAATTAAAAAAAATATTCCTGCAATTTTCTCGTTTCTCAATGCGTTCAGATGACGCACTCCTTTAACTTTTCAAATAGATTCATCCACGTCATGATTGTTTTCGTCTTACTGACAAAAACAAATCCTCGCAAACTACCTGTGCAGGTAACGCCGAACCTTTCCCTTGTAACTGTTGAAATTTATGCCTAATATAAGAAACGACGAAGTAACAGCAAAGTAAACCCGAACTGACATTCAGTCTATGATTTCTCTAAGACAGTTATACATTTCTCTTCTCTAATTATTTACAGATGTCTTGGAGCCAGCAGAGACAACTCTAAGAACGGGGGAGAATAAACTTTAATATTATACAGGGAAAAAATAATTTCTTATTTAATGTAATATATTTTTATCTAACACGACTTATTTAAAAGCATTTTAATTTAATTCTGAAACTATATATCCGTTCAAGAATATGTTCCTAGAATTTATAACAAAAAAGGCGCTTTTATAGGGAATTTTTCGAAACAATTTTAACTTTGAAAATACAGGATCGTAAAACTGCATTTTTGATTTTTTCAGTGCACTGAATTAGGCGAAATTCTTCTCAGTTCTACGTTTATTCTCACGTTAATTTGTAAAGACATCAGTTTATTTAGAAGCAGGAGAAATGAAAAGTGAGCAAAGCCTTCGTCGGGACTCGAACCACGGACCTCTGGAATACGCACCCAGCGTGCTGACCACTACACCACGAAGGCATGCGACGGAGAAGGCGGGAGAAATACCTTATAAGTTTTAGTCTTACGTTTAAAGTTAGAAATACTTAAAGGATTAATTAAAGAAACTGAAAAAATTTATATTTTGGAAATTTTCTGTGTGTGTATATAGGGAATTTAGAAAAATTTCAAGTAATTTATTGATTTTTCAGTACATGATTTAAAATTAGCATTATAAAAATTTAATATGGAAAAGAAATTTTTAATGAATAAAATCATTCAAAAATCTAGATAATCGTACAGTTTGTCTGAAAACAGTTCATTGTGCCAAGCTTTTCGCTTTAGACGATCTTTTATCATTGCACAGTACTTCATGACACTGTTTTCTTTTCGTAAATCTCTCTCTCTCTCTCTTGCGACGGAGGGGGTCACTGAGGGTCTTAATGGGTAGCATAGAGCAAAGAATAAAAGAATATTTTATTGTTATCTGAAAAAGTATTTATAATAACGAGGAATAGAAAACAGAGCATTAAAGTTAAGATTTTGGTAGCAAAAAAGAAAAATGCAAAACTTGTAAATATTTAATGTCACAGGAAAAAAATTAATTTACTACTCTATCATCTAAATTCATTTTAATCAACTTGCTTTCAGTTATCATGTAAGGAAACATTTTTGATGTAGATTTACCATGTAGAAATAGATTTGATATAGAAATAGATTTTGTAATAATTAAAATCAATATCGTTTGAAAGCAATGCTAATGATAAGAAAATGTTATTGATTAGAATATAAATTGAAATAATTAAAGCTAAAATAAGCAAAATTAGTAGTTTATTAAACTCTATGCTAAAGTTATGTGTTTTCATTTAGTACATAAATTACGTACATTTTTATTTGTATAATACGACGAGTAGAAAATTTTTGACGACCGAATCTTTTTCGCCTAATTATTAGTCCTATTATTCTTTTTGCTACGTAATACAATGAGTAATGGTACAAAAATCGAATCAAAAGGTAATTTTCTATTAATTTTATGTTTGAAGAATAACTGCAATTTTTATGCTGACTTTGAAATATTTTATTAAAACATGGAGAATTAAAAGTAAATAATCTTCCAAAAAACCAAAAACGCAAAGCAATATCAATTTTAAACACATATTCATAAAATATTCATAAAATACGTACGCTGTTTAAAATCTTGCTTAGTTACGCAGCCAACACGGCGATAACCGTTAAATCTGGTATACATTCAATTCAGTCTTTCTTGTCATAACGGACAAAAGGACAGGGACACGACAATATGCCCCGCTTAAGACGGTCATTTGAGTGGGAGGGTAGGCAACTAAAGAGAGCGAAATGACTGCCGCTTTTGGCATTAATCTGGTTACAGAATGGGCAGAAGGAATAGTAGAATTTGGTTTCTTTTCAAGACTTGAGAAGAGGAGTTTTTAGTAGAGGGTCTTGGCCACTGGGGGGGTTAACTTATTTTCTTTGAGCGTGATTGGGGGAATCCTAGAGTTTTTATCATTAGTTGCTTGATTGCGTGTGTTTGTATCTTTTGAGTTCTCGTTAATAGGGACACTAGTGTCCATTTCGATATGTGCTTCAGGATTTTCATTTGTCGTTGCTGATGTAGCTTGATCATTGGCATTGTTAAACTGTGATTGTGACCTTTGTATAGTATTCTCAGAGGGACTACTTAGCTTAATTTTCTTATAATTCGGTCTTTGTAACCGTTTACGGATAGTATGATCATCTTTACAAGGTTTAGTTTTCGGTAAACCTTCATCAGAACTAGTGGGTTGGTCAAGTGAGACTTCTTTAGTCGTATTATCATTTAATTTTATAGGACTTCCATTCCTATCATTTTCTTTCTGACTATTTTGCGTAATACTAACAGTAGTATTATTTGAATCCTGTTGCGTCAACTGCGCGCTAACCGCAACTAGCATATCCATCATACTCATTGAGAAGTTACGTAATTTACCTTCTGTGTCGGTAAAAGTACCATTAGTTTGTCTGACAATTTCTAACTCCTTAATTTGTATCCTCACAGCATCCAGAATCGTGTTCATTTTCGCAGTCCAAAGTTCAGAAAATCCAGCGCCCAGACGAAATACCGGAGTCCCTTCCCGGAACCGAGCCACGACGGTGTCTCGGCAGACGGATGAGCGGGCGAAAGTCTACTAGGCCCCTGACTCACCCCTGACAGCGTGAGCTTGGGGGTAACTAAGTAGACACAACAACCAAAATCCAAAAAAATTACACGCACGTAATAATTACATTCAATTTAGTAAATAATACTTAAGAAATTAATATTTGATTAATTTAAGTAAATTTTATAGTGAGATGCAGCGTCTTAAAATCGCAATTTCAAAATGGCGCAGTATCACATGTACCAGCAATCAGACGTGTTTAGCAAAATTATCCTTATTTCGTTAAAATAACTTTAAATAATAAAATAATAAAAGCAACACAGCTTTCATAAAACACTACTAACCGGTGATTAGCATTTAAAAATGCTGATGCAAGTGGATTCAGTTTGCACGTGGTCGCACTCAGCAAATCACGCCAAAACGGACAGGGAGTACACGTGGTAACCG
>KK116930.1:6141-45807 GCA_000611955.2 Stegodyphus mimosarum
TTTATTCTGTCCTTTCGTATAGATGTCACGCAAACACATCGTTAAATTGCATCCTATAGCTGTCGAAATGGATATTTTCGTTGAAATATGATACCCGAAATTTCTCGTGCTGACAATACTTCCTTTACTTCATACAAGAAATTAAAAATAGTTTAAAGTAAATTATATTTCATTTGTATAGCTTATTTTTTTTATTTCTGCAACCAAAGTCAGATGTATATGCATACATATACCATATAATCAAACATTTCGATCAATCCTGCTTTGGGCAAAAATAGCTTACGTTTTCATGTCCAATTTGAGACTGTCAATGGATCAGTTGTCAAAACTTCGTTAGTTATTATTTCAGTCATTGTAACTAGGTAATAGTGTCCAATTTCTCTAGATTTTGAATTATCTCAATATATAGTGCTTATAAACCTTCGGAATCATTTAAACTTCGCTAGGTTGTGGTTCAAAATGGCTCACACGCAAGACTATCGCAAGAGCTTTCTACTTTCTATATTGTTTTTATTGCTCGATCTGCCTGCAGCGGAAAAACGAAGTCCTTCCTATCTCCACGAGAAGTTCTGATTAAAATCTCGGATCGTATTAGGGAGGACAGATATACGGCACAACGATATTGATTCCCAGTATCTGTCGTCTTCTCTGTTTCCCGAGTTCCCCCCCCCCGTCCTGCTCTTTGTGTGTTTATGCCTGTTTTTATTTTTTTTTTTTTCTATCAAAATATTTGCCTTGCAACAATTTTTTTTACCCTCCCCTTCCTTTTTTACGTTTACTACGGAAGTATTATGAAGTATTTACTCGGGATGAAACTGAAGGATGATATTAGGTTTTGCAAAATTTCGATTTTGAATTCGTTGATGCAATTACGAAATTTGATGGGAAAGGTGGAAAATTCATATTAACTCAGTCTCTGGCAGAGCCGTGCCTAGATATTTTTTCACCTGAGGCAAAGCAGTAAATGTGTGCCACTGTATACAATGCAGGATTATTTATTTACCTGTTTGTGTATGTGCGTGGGGGGGAGAGTAAATAAATAATACTAAATGATGTTTGAAAATATAACATTATACAAACACGCACAATATATATATATATATGTATATACGTATAATCATACATATAGAACAAATGAACTATACTTATATTTTATGCTCATTAAGGGGACGGTGGACTTTAAAATACCTAAAAATCAGCCAAAATATGAATTTGTTTTTTTTTTTTATTCTGGTAATATTTCATATACGTAACTACATTGTATGCAAAAATCCGAGTTCAAATATTCTAACTTTTAAAGAAGTTACCAGCATTTAAAATCTGTAAACAACGTTAGCTTTGCCCTTTAAATTTTTTAGAAAATGTAAAAAAAAAAGTATTTCAACAGTCATTTATTGATGTTATAAATTATATATTTGCCCAAAAGAAGTGTTTATTTCTAAAAAAAATAAAAAAAATAAACATTATGTTAATGCTATACGCTTAGAACAGGAGGAAACAAAACTCGTTTTCCCTACTCGTTGCAAAAAAGCGCGAACAACTCCGATTGAACCAAAGCAAAAAGAGAAGTTTAGCTGTTTGGGAAAAAACAGAAATAGTAAAAAATATTGTAAATGTAGATAAAATTAAAAGATACTGTAAATGTAACCAATGAAGGTAAAACATATAGTGCGGGGGAATTTTAAATGCTTCATTGGATATAATGCATAAATTGTTTCTACCTATAACTTCGAATCACATACCAATTTGCGATATGTTTATTTTTGTTACATTGTAAGATTTTAATTAAACTAACAAAGTTTTATTTTAATTTAACTTTTTCTATCTCTTCTCATTTCAACTTCCCGTTAGAATAAGCGCGGGTTTCAGCTTTATGCTAATTTGAAGTGGAGCCAAGTTCTACTTAAGCGAAAGGTAGAAACCTCTCAGTGTGAGAGAGCGTTTAGTCTCAGACCACTGTTACTCTATTCAACGTTCGCCTGACTAGCTAGCATTTAAATTCTAAGCCGTAGCGCTGTACGTGATTACTTATTGAAGTAACTCTAAGTGCATCAGTATTAGTTAAACCTTGCTATGCACCATTTAGTTTAGAGGCCAACCTCGCGTTATAGCTCTGTGAGCAACGACTACTTAATTTCTATTTAGCTTAAGTTTAAATTAATTTGATTATTCATTTTAGACTTAAGTGCGGTCTTTATTTTCTGTATCCCTCCCGAGTTGGGAAGTGGTTGTAAATAATTGTGGTTTAATAAAATAGGATTTTAAATCCCTTTAAAGTGCAGTTCTTCTACCACTTAATCACAATATTCTAACACAGAACACAGCTGCATTTAGCTCTCTGTTCAAGATCAGGACTTTAAGCTGTCACGAAGATGTTTTCCAAGAATATGCACCGAACACTCAGTTCTAACAACATTTAATACTATTATGAGAGATTAAGGGGACTCGGTACCCAAAAATCGATGAAATTACTGATTTTTCAATTTTTTGCTAGAAAAATGCCCTAATACCCTTACTGCACTGAAGAGAAATTTTGAAATGATCTGACAGTAATAAATGCCATAAAATGCTTTTAAACATTTTGACAGCCCTTTAAATGCCAAGCTCCCTCAGTTTTTATTTTTTTAACTTCTTAATTTGTTTCAGTAAGTTATTAAAAATCAGTGTAAATGAAAAGGAGTGTAATTAAATATGACTGAAAGTATCAGGAAACTCTGTTTATGTTTATAAACTGATTTATTTACATACAACGTGAAGCTGGGGAAAAACATTTCTTCACCTTTAAAATGGCAAGGTTATATATATATATATTGAGCTCAGCAAATATTTCCATGTGTATTATCAGACAACTTTACTATGCTTCTTCAAAAATTTAAATTATTTGTGATACGACTCGAACAGAAAGAAGTGGTTGTAATGAAAGTGATCAAGTTCCTGATTGTAGCAATATTAAAATAGTGCTGGAACAAACATTAAACTCTTTAATTAATTAAAATACACCTAAATTATTTTAAAATGCTATTTATATGCGAGGAGAAATGGCTAAAAGAAGAAAGGAAATCACATATGCTGCTGTGGTTTTAAATACAATGTTTTATATTTGTTAAAATTTCAAATTTTGCTTTTTGAAAAAATGAATAAAACGACAAATTAATATTATTAACATTAATCATAAGTGTTTTAGAAAATATATTACAATTGATTCATGTATTGAAATTGTTTTGAACATGTATTAAAGAATAAAAACAGGTAAAGAAAAATTCTACTTGTATTTTATGATTTTTTTTTTCAATATTTATAGCCAGATGAGGTTTTAAACAAAAGCTTGTAATTTATGTTTATATAAACCAATTAAAGAGTACTAGGTTTTATTTTATATACATATGTATTGAAACTCATAAATAAAATTTTTAAGAAATTTGCAATGATTTAATGACCATTTAGACAGTTTACGTTCTTTAAACTGCTTTTCTCAGTTTCCATTTTTTCAGTATATTCTTTTACTTAAAGTCCTAAAACTTCTACAGATAAGGACTGAATTATTTAATATTTTTACTGCTTATTTAAAAGTATAGTCTTCATAGGAACAAGGATGCGTTTTGCAAAATAGTGAAAAGAAAAATTATTGGAAATGAAAATATGATTGAGATCATCTTTTTTTTTTTACGTTTTTACATAAAAATGTGCTTTTTATTTTTTTTCTCGGAAACTAATTCATTAATCGCAAAATCGATCCTTAAAGTTATTAAGAACACTCTAACATACGCAATAAAAATTTGGGGCAAAAGCATTCAGAATTGTAGGAGAAGAAGAAATTTTTAATTCTTAAATTTTTCTTCAAAAAATTTTAATTAAAAACAAATTACTCGCAGAAAATGTTTTTCAGCTTAAAATCATTTTGTCTTAAAAGACCACTTAATATTATTCATAGAAAACAGATAAAAATTCTTAAATAAAACATATCATTCAAAAGGTACCAAGTCCCCCTTAAAAGTAATTTAATGATACGAAAATATTATCTAGTGTTTACAAATTCATATTTAAAGTTAATTTGCTGCTTGTCATGACCATGTATGAAAGGTAAGTTTCAAGAAAAACTTTAAATCCGGTTTTCTCAAAACAAATTTTTTCGCAGTTCGTATGTTTTCAAAATGCTCCATACGACACATTTTTAGTTAAAAATGATTGATACTTGGAAGAAACTATCTTGTTATATGTTACAGTAGATCTGTGTATGCATTTTTGGTTATGAGGTTATTAAGGTGTTTAAACTTGAGATAATGTTTAACAAAAGGTGACATTTTTTCGAAACCTGGGTATAAATTCACAAAAATCCTTTTAAAAAATTTTTGATTCATCATATTCAATGGCGAATACACAAAACCTTTTGTCAATTCTTTATAACTAAAAGGAAAAATGTTGAAAACTAGAACACAAGGAGCATTTTAAATCTTTAATCAAAATAATTAATTATTTGTTTTAAAAAATTTTAATTTAAAATAAATTGAAATTTTGAATATATATTTTCTAAACCCGTGTTATAATATGTATATGTATAAAATTTCTTGTTGTAAACAGAAAAACTTAAAAAACTAATTTTTAAAGTCCACCATTCCCTTAAAAATAACTATTTCAAGTGAAAATACAATAACTCTTACAGTACTATTTAATTTTACTTTGTATATTTCACAAAGTGAAACATGTATAATGATTAGCAATTTTTAGATGGAAAACATTAAAAAAATGCTTTTTGAAAAATGGAAAATAATCTTAAGTAGTATAAATGAAACATCTGCTCAAAAATTTATGGCATGAACATTTCAAGCATATTTATAATTTAAATTCTTCCTTTTAAAGAAGCAAAATTATCAATAAATTTTTCAAAATCTGTTTGATTACTTAACTCATGTTCTATTGAGAGGATGGCCATGTTTGAAAGTTTTTCTTGACCTAGTGAAGATCTCATATAGATCTATATTACTTTAAGTTTGCTAAAGCTTCCTTCGCCACTAGCTACAGTAAATGACAACGCTAGAAAAATTTTTAACGTTGCTTCCAAATTTGGATAAGACTGAACTAAATTATAATCGTGAATTATTTTTAAGAATTCAAAGCTTGTAGCTGCTTTTGTGTCTGGAATTATTGATATAGCATGGTTTTTAAAACTGGATATTGCTGACTGAATTTCTTCAGCGTTCATAGCATTCGGATGTTATTAAATTAACTTTAATCTAAAGACATTACTTGTTCACCAGTTAGAAACTGAAAATCGGAAAAGATTTCATTTAACTTTTCGTATCGCAATTTCAATTGTGAAGTTAAAACGTCGAACACTTGTTTAATTTCTATAAATATATATTTTTTTGATAAACTGCAATTTATATCAATCGATTACTCACAATTTGATTTATTAATTTTTCGTTTTCGTTTCTCTCCAAATCCTGACGATATCTTCATCTCTAAAGCTGAAATTAACACAAAATTCTTTTAATTTTCACTGATGTATTCCGAAATTAAAAGTTAAAAATAGTAAGTTTTAAAAATAAATTTCTGAATTTTTGATTGAATAGCTCATTTGGCGACCCTTCTTTTTGTTCACCTGAGGCAAGTGCCTCACCCTCGTCCCGGCCCTGGTCTCTGGATATATTTTTGGTGCAGATTAAATACGTCTGTCTACAGATGAACCTCTCAAGCAAAATTTTAATATTTTTATACTCGCATTTAACCATTTTTGTATACCAAATAGTGCAATGTCTAGCGGAAGCTGACTACGTAAATTTTTTGAGCCTGGGCTTAAATCATTGCTTAGGCATGGACATTAGTGAATTTAGTGTCTCTGTAGAATGGTGGCACTTCCAATGTGTCAGTCTCTATAGGTGGTTGTAGGTGACAGAAAAGAATACCGAATGCTTAGCTTCCATTCTCTAGATGTTGCTCATCAAACTAACGTTGGAATGGAGACAGATACTTCTCGTTTGCTTTTCCTGAATGAATAATTGGATTTAAAATTGAACTACTATTGATTCAAATAGAAATAACTTGACATTTAAGAGGTAACAAGAAATTTAGAACATCAACTTTAACACTCAGTCGATATGCAAGGTGTATCAGTACAGTGATGACAAACTTTCAGGAGAGATAGAGTATACGATTGGAAATCACATAGCAATGCATGGTCGAAAACTTTCCTGGCGCTGTAGTGAAGACACAAAACACACACAAAAAAGGGGGCACAAACATTGACACAAAACATGCTTTATTATGTTTAGTACAGAAGAAACCTACAAATAAGAACAAAAATAAACAAGGATCGTCATTAAAGAATGTGTTCGAAATTATGACCCCAGACCGTGATGCAGGCCTCACTTCTCCGGCGCATGGAAGATGCATGGCGCACGATCCCTGCATCATGGTCCGGGTCGTAATTTCGAACACCTTCTTTGATGCTGATCGTACGTCTCTATATGTTTGTTTTTGTTGTACTCCAAATAATAAATATGTTTATTCACCCCGTTCCTGTACTTTCTTTCTTGACTTCTGTGTTGTCACTACCGCGCCAGGAAAGCGTTTCCGGCCATGCATTGCTATGTGATTTTCCATCGTCTAAGCGTACTCTATTTCTCCTAAAAGTTTGTCACTACTGTACTGATAGACCCTGTATATACTTCTCTTGGATGGTAACGGAGAGCAACTCGGAATTTCTCATTCTCTCATTAAAGGTCACCAGTGGCTGAGAGGTAAAGTCGCTGAACTTTGGTAGTTCGATCCGGGGTTAGAATCTCTGCGAACGGTCTGGTGGTTTTCCCCATGTATAATGTGGATACGAGTTAGATTCCCCTAAAAGTCTTCCACGAAGGCATCCCTCCCTCGGCTACGTAGCCCTAGTATGCTTTGGTATAAGTAAAATAAACCAACCAAACTAAACCAATCAAATATTTCATTAGCGAAATTACCTACTGCAGTATTCTTCACTTACTGAATTTGCAATAATTTATTTTTATGAGATAATCATACAAAATCTATTTTTTTTGGTTGTTTTTACACATATAATCCGTTTATTTTCTAATTACGAAAACAATCTGTGACTATTCATAGTTAAATAGTAAACGGTAAATATTAACGTTTCAGTGCAACGATAAATGCAGAATAACAAAAAGAGAAATTCCATTGCAAATCAATATTTTTGAAGAATTGTTTTTTGATTACTAAGGCTTAACTGAAGAATATATTTTCGGTCAAGAAAATTTAACTGTCAGAATTGTTTTCATTAATTTCGCTTCATTATTAGGATTCTTGTAAACTAATGAAAGCTTACAAATTCTAAAATATGAATAAATATTTAATTATCCTAACGCAAAAAATTAACGTGTGCCTGAATTTTGAAATGTGAATTTTTAGTATGTTAGAATAGAAGAGAAATACGTCAATGAGACAATCAAAATCGCTAAAACAGCCTTGTATTTGGCGTACATTTATTAAAAACTATTTATTATTCTTGAAACTAGGCTTTGGGAATTCCATTTCACACATACTGAAATTGATGAACTGGTTTCGCTTACTAAAGTCTGAGTCAAACACACTTTGTTTTCCAAAATGAATATTATCGTCAAATTGAAGGATTAGCTATGAGTAATCCTCTCAGTCCCGTACTTGCTGACATTTATATGCACTATTTTGAGGTAAAATTATTTGATAAACTATCTTTTCGTCTTTGGATTCGTTATATAGATGACACTTTCGCACTTTTTGATAGTAATAAAGAAGATTTATCCGAGATTTTATCTATTATAAATTCAATTGATCCAGCCATCCAATTCAGTCTTGTAATTGAATTCAACAATTCCCTCCCCTTCCTTGACATTCTTACAATCCGCAATGAAATTGATTTTAGCACTACTGTGTACCGTAAACCCTTTGCAGTTTGTTTACCACCCCACGCTAAGTCATGCCACCCTGTTAAGCAAAAAATGGCTTCTTTTTACTATTATGTATTTTTCATGTACGCTCAAAGTTTGTTCCACAGAATCCTTACTTACGAATGAACTTAATTATTTGAGAGCAGTTGCTATTGACCGAGGATTTTCTCCCGTGATCATTGATAAAGCCGTTAAAAAGTTTTCTGATTCCCATCATTGAAGACATTCCACTGTTAGAAATAATATTAATGACCTTGTCGTGCTTCCATTTTATTCTACTGTTAGTTATAAAGTTGTACTGATTCTCCAGAAATTCAATTTTCAAGTCAATAAAATTCACGCTTCGACTCTAAAAGATTGGTTTTCTGACTTTAATTCTTGGAGAATTTATAGTATATCGTGTCAGTGTGGGTCAGTCAAACAAAAAGAGCGTGAAAGTTTCGTATCAAGGAACATGAATCTCATGTCCGAAAGGGCGAAATTAACAAGTCTTCAATAGCGTATCATAGTTGGAAATTTAATTATAATTTTGACTTTGGATCTGCAAAATTATCCAAAAAGCTTCTTCCGTTGGTGAATTGGGTTTTCTTGAGGCTTTTCATATTTACAAAGATTTAGCATGTTTAGTCAACGATTTAAGTCCAAACTAGTCCTTCCTAACGCTTTTAAAATTCTATTAACGTAATTCTTGGTTATTATTTTTGCCGATAGATGACGTTGCCTCCTCGCGCGTGGTACTACCCGAGGGTATAAAAAGCTCTTACTGAGGATGCTTTCCCTTTCTAGAAATTTCGTTCTCCTGATGAGGAGGGACCTGTAGCTGCCCTCGAAATCGATTGAGTGTTTTAATAAATGTACTCCAAATACAAGGTTGTTTCAGCGATTTTGATTTTTTAGTATGGATTTGAAATATGCTGAAAGAAATTTTATAAGTATTATTAAAATGCGTATTTGTGGTTTATGGTAGTTTCTAAAGTTAAAAGAAGGCAAAATGACTTTCTGATAACAAAAAGAAAATTAGATGTCAGATGAGGGGGGGGACTAAAGTAATTATCATATTACTGGCAGATTAAATTCAAAACTGGCCCATACTAATTAAGTGAAAATGTCCTGTAACAGCCCTAAATGGTATTTGCGCGAAATGAAATGAAGCAAAGTTTTAATAGTTTTTCGTACAAGAAATTACTGCACTAAACCTATGGATAAACTTGGTAATCATGTGCAAAGAAATAGTACACTAATTCGTGCAAGGATTTGGTCTTGTAGCAGTTTGGTTTGTTCTATCTGATTACGGCAAAGCACAGGAGGGCTATCTGCCTAAAGGAAGGGATGCTGTCGTGGAGATCTTTCTAAGGTAAACTAGCTCGTATATAATTTATAATGGGGAAAACTATGAAAACGCTCATCTAACCAGCTCGTTCACCGAAGTTTGAAGGCCAGACCAAACTACCAGTATTCAGAGACCTTACCACTCGGCTACTAGTGAGGCCCTGAAAGAATAAGAGAGAGTTTTAAAAATTAACTTATTTTTCGAAGTAGAAAACTTCGCTTCCTCGTGGAAGATTTAAACTATTTTTTGCTGATATATGTCTAGCTCTGGATAGAGGAGTTGAATTAACTATAGAAAATATAATGTTTGCTTTGATATTCGACCTATTCGGGGAGTAGCTGTAGAGACATTAGGTAATTTTGAAGCAAGAGAGAATGAAAAATGAGCAATGCCCTCGCCGGGACTCGAACCACGGACCTCTCGAATACGCGCCGAGCGTGCTGACTACTACATCACGAAGGCATGCCAAGAAGGCGGGAGAAATACCTTACATAGTTATATAGAACAGCAATTTATTATCAGATGTTCGAAAGGAAGTCGATGCAAAACAAAAAAACCAACTAATCAATAGACACAAATAATGATTTTCAGTCTTTTGAGAATATAGGAAAATGAAATTACACAAACGTATTATAGCAAACTGTGAAAAATTTATGATTTTTTCAAAGTTATGATTCAGTTACCCCAAACAAATTAAATAGGATAGCTTATAGATAACTTAGTTTGCAATGTTAAATGAACGTTGCAAACTAAGTTATCTATAAGAGTTGCAGTAGTGGGCGCAGCCCCCCCCCCGCCTAAACAAACAAGTTGGTCACATGGTCATGACAGGCCACGCCCATTTCAACAAAGGAAAAATTGAAACACAAAATATCTAAGTGCAAATAATCATGTGTTAATAATAATTATAAACACAAAAGTGAAGAAAAAGAACAAATACAAACACTTAGACAAGAGCAGACGCCAAAGACAAAAGAAACCCGCGAACAACAAACACAAACAATGATAACAGCAAGTTAATAAAATAGACCAAATAGTGATGGCAATAAAAAGCAAAAATCATACACTGATTCCCACTGCCCGGCGCTCACTCTTAATAATTTTCATCACACATTTGCACAATTGTGCGAAATGTTTACTGCATAAAAAAGGATTTTAAAAATCAATATTTTTATTGTTTCTTAAGCTATTAAAGTAGGAGCAGACCTTGAGGAATCTATACGAGTATTTTCTCCCTCCTTTCTGCATGCCTTCGTGGTGTAACGGTTAGCACATTTGGTGCGTATTCTAGAGGTCCATGTGAGAGTCTCTTCAAGGGCATTGCTCATTTCTCATGGCTCCTACTTAGAAATAACCTAATAATCCTGCAGTGGCGCCCGAGCTAAAAAAAGTGGTGGTTGATAATTCTTCACTACCAGGATTTGGCGATCACGTTTCCTAATCTCCAGTCGCCCTTTAAAAGGAGCAGTATGTAAGATATTTCATCCCCCCTTTCTGCGTTCCTTCGTGGTGTAACATGTAGCACACTCGGCGCATATTTGAGAGATCCAGGTTCGAGTCCAGGCGAAGGCATTCTTCATTTTTCGCAGCTCATGCTTCAGTAAAAATCCCAATGTTACTTCCAGTACTAAAGTTACGGTTTTCATTCATTCCTGATTCTGATAAAACAAACTACATACTCCTCCAAATTCCCTAGACTTAATCAAATGACAATAAAGTTACATTTGTCATTAGCACTGTTATGGTGAAATGGTATCTGAAGCTTTTGAAACATGATAGGCATTTTTCCCCACATAGGTTTCTTAAAATGCTTTCACCGTATACATTATTGTAGAAAGTGTGTCAGGTTTACTTGAGAGAAACCTGTCGCTGTAAGCCATTATTTACCGGGCCGAAAGCGCGTCTCAAAGAGATACTATAAAAGAACATCTAACTGAATTTTAATGATGGCAATCTTCCCGGAATCGGAACGACGCAACGTTTTTATTTACGATAAACATGCAAATATTGGGAGAAACAAAAAATAACTAAGGAAAATGGAGAAAAATACTAAATTTGATAAAGAGCGCCATTGAGAAGGGTAAACAATACGAGATCGGAATACGAAATGGGATTTTTATCGAGTGTATATTCAAAGCAGCGTCCGTTTAAGCTGCGTCCTTGCAATAGAAACAAACGAGAGCAAGTAAAATAAAAATCGATGAAATTTACATGCGAGGACACAATTTACGGAATTTATCATTGGTTCCGATCTCAGTGCAGTTGGTACAAAGAATATCCGTAGGGGAAATTACTTAAGGGTTGTAAAAATTTTCTGATAAGCTAAAATCTATGAGGTAATACTACGAAATGTTTTCTGAATTTAAATCTTTTGATAAGTTTTCATAAATATATCCATTTTTTGTTAAGTGCATAAACTTCTGCTGGTTGATTTTGAGAATATAAATATGTAATAGTTGATAATTGTTTCTGCCATACTCAACAACTCTATTTTTACTAATGCTTTACAGAATGTCATGCTTCAAAGCGTAAAGGTAAAACATGCGTGTAGATCCGACGTCAAAAGCGATCGAAAATGTTTCCTTACAACAAGTTTGACAGAGCTATAAAACCTAGCCATATATAAGAAGTTAGCGTTCGTCTTCTTTCACACTGCGGTACCGAAATGAGGTTTACCTAATGAAAAATCTTCTAGATCCTTGGCTAGATAATAACAAAAAAAAAAACGAAGCTTTGGTAACCTAAAAAAAGATTGCCGATATTATATTAAATTGTATTTTAAAGTTGTAAAGCTTTCAGTAGGACACCTGTCACCATACACGAACCCCAAATTGCGATATCTCCCAAATTGCGATTTCTATGACGTGTTTAATAGTCTAAACAGTGGTTCACAACCTTTGTCCCGGCACACTTTTAACGATTTCAAAATCTGGCGGCACGCAAAGAAAAATATAAGTTTAGAAGTCGTTTATTTACCTAAAATACACTGTGTAGAATAGTTTATGACAGTGATTCTCAACCTTCTTTTTTTTTGTTGCGGCACACCTTTAACGATTTCAAAATTTGGCGGCACACAAAGAAAACGAGAAGCTTAGAAGTTGTTTATTTACCTATAATACACTCTGCAAAATAGTTTATGATAATAATTTTGAATCTAAAGTAAAATAGCATGCACTACAAAAACAGCAGTACGTTTATTAAGGAATTAATTACAAGTTAATAATAAGAATACTTTTAATGAGAAATTTGAGCTGGATGTTTTTTGAACATTTCATTTTTATTCCGGTCGTAAAATGGCAATGCTACTCTCGTATCGTCTTCTACATTTAAGCGATCTCGATCTTTTATTCGCTTTTATGTTGTTTAGTACTGAAAATCCGAATTCCCACAAATAAGATGTAGAAAATTGTAATAATAATTTTAAAGCTTTTTTGGCCATCGTGGGATAATCGCATCTAATATTAATCCGAAATGAATTAATTGATTCCTCCGAATATTTTAAAACTAAATCTCGATTATTAGAAAGCGAAATCAGTTCTTCTTCTTCATTCAAATACAGAAGTACTCGTTCTCACAAATGGATTACGAACCGCATCAAATTGTTTTTATATCTAAATTTGGGAAATAACGAATAATTCTCTCCTCTAATCTTGTCAAATGGTCAATAACAATTTTATTAGTAGTTTTATTCAAATCTTTTGGAACTGACTCAAACTTTTCCAAATGGCCTTCCTGAGCTTTGTTCTTCTATAAAGTTAATATTTATGTTTTTGGAAGCCCTCCAGTTTATCTGTTCAGTTAAATACATTTTCTTTTGGCCCTTGCATACTTGAATTTATTTTATTAAAAATAACAAAAATTTCTGATAAATAAGCTATTCTCCAATCAGAACTTCTCAATTTAAATTATGTACTTAACATGCGCGAAAATGCTCCGAAATGCGCTCTCCTCCAGAGCACCAAAATTGGCTTGGATAAAACAATTGGCGCGCTTAAAAACTGAATTTCGCCAGTTCTCATGTGTACCGTACACTAGGTTTAAACCCATTGTAATATTTTCTATATACATTTCTAAAATTTGGTGGCACACAAAAGTGCTGCGGCACAGTGTTTGAGAATCATTGATCTAGAGAAATACAACGATTACGCACATAATTGTGAAACGATCTTTTGTACAATCATGGTCAAAGATTCTAATTATCTCAAAAACAGAACAACAGAGTAATTAGCAAAAAATGTCTGTATCTTGGTCAGTCCTTTTTAATACTGCATTGGACACTGCGAGCTGGACATGTAATATAACCCTGGTGGCGGTTTTCGCCTAAAACATCGTGGGCGAAAACGTAGTAGAGGCAACAACTCAAGGCGAAAACGTCGTGGTACAAAGGATCATGGGAGAAAAAAAGCAAAGAGAAAACATCGCAGTTCTAAAGCAACGAGGTACAAAATATCGTCGTCGAAAATAAAGTTGTTCAAAAATTTCGTAATTTAGAAACATCGTCGTCTAAAATATCGTCGTAAAAGCTAAAGTACCCACAAATCATCGCATGACGATAACATCGCACGCAATGCGTTTTTCAGGTTTTAAAAGCTGTGAATGCATTTTCGTATAATGATTTGGGAGGGCGATAAGGAAAGAGGATAAATCATCGCATGACGATAACATCGCACACAGGCATTTTTCAGGTTTTAGCTGCAAATGCATTCTTGCATAATAATTTGGGAGAGCAAGAAGGCAAGAGTGATATTTTTACTTTTGTATTTCGTATTTTTGAATGAACTAATGAATTTTTCTGAAAAAGTAACAAGTAAATTTAAGCATTTAAAAAGACTGGAAAATTAATGCAACTTGTAGCCCTTAATAGAATTTTAAATTTACATAGTTAATTTACAAATGTCATTAATAAATTAATATTTTATAACGTTTTACTCATAATGTTTCAGCAAAAATACAGCCAAAAAATGTTTAGAAAAGGAAGCTAAATAACTGCACGAGGTTATATCTATAAAAATTGCTTAGTTAATTATGAAATTACTTTTTCACGTTTGTTAATCTGATATTATTTTAGTGAAATTATATCTCGTTTTGTTTCCGTTTATTCTTTAAGCGCCGGTAGCATTTTTTTACGATTCCTAATCTTTATGTGAATATGCATTTACAGCTTTCAAAACCTGAAAAATGCATGTGTGCGATATTATCGTCATGCGGTGATTTGTAGGTACTTTAGTTTTTACCACGATATTTTCTACGACGATATTTTTAAACTGCGAAGTTTTTGAACCACTTTATTTTCGATGAAGATATTTTGTACCACTACGTTTTCTCTTTGCTTTCTTTTCTCCCACGTTGTTTTGTACCACGACATTTTCGCCTTGCATTGTTTTCTCCGCAACGTTTTCGTCCGCGATGTTTTTGCCCCGACGTTTTCGGCTGTAACCTTTTGTTACCTTTGTCGTCGAAACGGTTTCTTTCTTCTTCTGAACATGTGATTGCAGCTGCAGATACTCGATCGCAGCAAATTTAGAATATTTACATGCCAACACACACAGTAGCAATCTCCACAATTTCGTGGTCGTCGTATGGTTTTTCCGATATGTGCTAATTTTATTGAACATGAGCGTGTACTTTGTATTTTACAGCATCACATTTTAAATTCATGTAATTAATCAAAATACTTTGAAAACTATTTTCATTGTTATAAGCATCCTAAAATAATTTATTGAGTTCTAAATGCATTAAAATATTATGACTCGAAAATAATATTAGAAATCCACTTTTTGTCCAGGATTTTCATAAACACGAGTTTTAAAGTATGATAAAATTCCTCGTAACCGACAATATCAAAATAGCGGCACTTTCGAAAGTTTAAATTTAAATCCGAAATTTAGGCCTTTGAATAAAAATTATGTAATGGGCTAAAAATCTGAAGTCTTATATGTTGAAACATTTGTATTATGTTTCTGCCGCCCAAAGCTTTAACACTTATATAACTAGTGAATCGAGGAATTATAGTAACCAATACAATATGAATAGCATTGTAGAGTCATTGGGATTTTTTGAAAACAAAAGAATGAAAAATGAGCAAAGCCTTCGCCGGAAATCAAACCAAAGACCTCTCGGTTACGCGTCGAGCGTGCTGACGACTATACCACGAAGGCATGCGAAGAAGGCGGTAGAAATACCTTATATACTCCCCCTTTTGAAGGGCAACTGGAGTTTGGGGGACCCATTCGCCAAATCCCGGTGGTGCAGAATCATCATCCACCACCTTTTTAGTTCGGGCGCCAGTTGTAGAGTCATTAGGTTTATTTCGAAGCAGGAGATTGAAAAATGAGCAACGCGTTCGCCACGAATCGAACCACGGACCTCTCGGTTACGCGTCGAGCGTCCTGACCATTGCAGCACGAAGGCATGCAGAGAAGGCGGTAGAAATACCTTATAACATTAAATCACTGTTTGGTGTAAATCGGGGGCCTATGATCATAGTTGGTAAATGACAAATCAAGTGACAAAGATTCAATTGGTTTTAAAATATTTACTGCTTCCGGCAAATGCAAAAATTTGTGATACAGCATTTGAAACAAAACAGAATTTTAAAATGTTGTTTGCACGAAGTCAGACGTCTAAGAAATAAAACGTATTTTTAATGAGTGGATCCGAATACATTCCTAGCCAAATGAGTAAAAATCTGAAAAAAAATTGTAAGCTGTTAAAGAGCGTAAAAAAATAAAAAGTATGAAAGCTTTCAGATTTTATATTACGCCCAAGCAGGCGTTTATTTATTTATTTATTTATTTTCATTTACGGACACGTTTCGAGTGAATTTCAGCTAATGCCAGTTTGGGTTAAAATATTTAAAAATAACATACCTTTAGAATTTCCGATAAACAGTGTCATGTGCTGGAGATAAATATGTTTTATTCCCTACAGTGTTGCCACTGCTCCCTTTGAAATTGTTGAGTTTTTTTATCATGACTACTGTTTCTTCTAATTGATTTTGCAAACGTAACTGGAGTCCTCAGTAGGAACAGCTTACTAAAAGCTACTTTCGTGCGTGTGTAGAACATACAACAAAGATGAGAAGGGTTCAAATTTCCCTTTATTTTCTTATCGATTTTACAGACGTTCCCGCACTTCGGAATACAAAGGCCAACCACTTGTGGTCTGAACGTAAAAGAATATAAGACTACTAACTAACTAAAATTTAAATAAGAGCTAACTTTTAATATTTTACACAGATGACTAGCACTAAGACTAGCCTTTTAAATGACTACGCCTGTAGTACGAAAATTGCGGAAAACTACAATACGTCTTTAACTTTCAAGAGGATTAAACTCTGGCCTTAAAGGCGGGCAGTAACTGATCGCTAGCTCGCGTGAAGACTCGTAGCAAGAGGGCTCTCTCTTCTTCCTTCTACTCTTCTTGGCAAAAAGCCACAACTTAAATACTCAAGGGTTAGCAAGTACAATTTGTATAAACATATTCACTCGTTAAATCTGGCCAGAAGTGGAAAAAAAGAGATGATAGTAAAGTTTTAAAGTAAAATAAACGTTAGTTGAACTTAAGATCCTTGCATTTTAATCGAAAATTTGTTCGAAATTTACAAAACAAATTATTTAAAATTATTTATTTACAAAACTTTAAGTCTTACAAAATATGAAACAGACAATAAAACAAATTCAGGCTTGTAGGTGGCCATGTTCGCGTGGAGTATTTATTATCTTATTCAAAACTGGATGACTGCAAGTACCGTTGTTTTTTCACATTGCAAGAAACATACATACTCTCATGTAGATTCTTCATTATTTAGTTTCTTTAAATATAATATAGGCCGATTATGTGTGGTGGAAACAGTTCGAAAAGGAATACGGACAAAGTGATTCGAAGCAAATGTCGTTTTGAGACTAATAGCTCTTCCGGACTAATGCCCATTCGGACGAGAAAAAAAGAAAGAAATTAAATAAAAAGTTTGAATGGAATAGATGAAAATTCTTTCTATGATTACTGAAACATGCCATATGTCTTCTGAATACATGGAAATAAAGACGTAAGAGAACATATTTTGAGCAAACGATTGCATGATTGATCATGCTGCATAAGGATTTCTACAAAATAGAACAAAAATGCAACATGAGTGCAGCGACTGTGGCATGCAAAAATTCAGCGCCTTAGTTCATTCTAGGACACTTTGTATTTACGAAGTGTCCTAGAAATTAATAACCAAACTTATAGTGTGGATCATTTGTAAACAAAATATTACCAACTAGCGTGAAATGCGCTATTCCACGTGAGACGAGAAAGAGTGATACGTATAAAAAATATAAAATAATTAATGCTAGACGCAGTACAATGAAATTAATGATCGAAAACATACGAACGTGTAATAATTTAGATTTCAAAATGACGGCCAGAAAGTGGTATAAAAAGAACAACCTTATACTGTAGAATAGTGTACACTTTCAGAGTATTGTAAGTAGTATATATGATAACGTCCTCATTCTTCTGATGTAGTAACCGAGAACGAATGAACTGAGTTGAAGATTAACCGGTTCTCGTTTTGAAAAAAAAACGCTCATGTTTATTTATTGTGGAATGATGGAAAAAATGTCATAAACAATCAACGTAAAACAAATGTGTCTATGAAAAACTAAGTAAGTAAACTAAGTAAGATAAGTAAGCGTAAAACTAAAGATAAAAGTTTAAAAAAAGGATGTAGAGGCATTAGGTTATTCAGAACCGGGAGAGATGAAAAATGAACAATGCCCTAGCCGGGATGCATATAAGCATTCTGTACCGCGCCACGAACATAGGGGAAAATCCCTCCTTGTAATTGGATGTGGGTTCCAATGATATCATTTCCTCTCGCTTAGTAACATCTTGACTTTGCTTGGGTTTTCGAGAGTACACCTCCATACCGTTTGCTTACATGCTGATAGCAATATCGAAAATATTATTACGGGCGTTGTATTTTTGGTTCTATGAGATTACACTTCTTAAAATATTGTAGTGTGGTGAATTTAATATAAAAAATGTAACGATTTTTCTCCCTGGAGAGAAAAAGTATTATTTCTTCTTGTGCTAACTTCATAAATGTGTATTAAGTGCGGAGATTTTTAATAAATATATTCTTAATTTAAAGCCTTTCATATTAAAGGTGTTTCGAATATTAATTCATTATTTTATGTTCATTATATATCCATTCTTTTGTATTGTTGAAAACAAACTGTTTTGAATACTGATTTGATTAACATAGACAAATGAAGTTATTCTCACTATTTAACTGTCTCATATGAAGGAAAATTATTAACAATTTTTGCTGTTGTTGTTTCAAATGGGCAGACGTTTGTCTGCCCATTTGAAACAACAACAACGTGAAACAACAACGTAGATGCGTTTGTCAGGGATGGTCAATAACCAACTGTTATTTAACCGTCTCATCTCCCGAGGACCACAGGGTCGACCAATTTTGCACCCTTCTCTCAATTTTGATGAAAGATAACTCGGTGAATGGATCCAAGGTCTCTCCCCTCCTTCTCTATTTCCACACTCTCGAAAAGACTTCTGCCTCGCCAATATTTTAAGTGCCCCTATTCCGGGCATTATACACTAACAAAAGTCCAAGCCTTCTCGCGGTTCAAATTCGGGTTCAAATATGAGAGCAGCGCTAACTTCTTTGCTGATCAGGGTGGCAAAATTGTTATTAGTGTTTTTCTGCTAGCTATAATATGCGTTATTTCTCTTCTCTTGCATAAAAGCGTTTTTCTAATTGCCTTCATATTAACTGTGATTTTGAGTTACTAGTGGACGTCTATCGTTAGATATTAATTACCGCGATTAATAGTGAGACTGTTGTATATTTTGGTTTAGAGGCATGTGGCTTTGGGAACATATCTTCCTCCAGGGTATGTTCTCCAGCACAGACGCTACGCTTCGAATTGTCGTTCGCTCGTCCATAAATGAAATGCACCTGAGCACATTCATGTTTGATTAGTAAGGCAATTCATGTTTGATTATTAGATAAGGTATTTTCCCCGCCTTCTTCGCATGCCTTCATGGTATAGTGGTCAGTACGCTCGGCGCATATTCGAGATGTCCGTGGTTCGAATCCCGAAGAGGGCATTGCTCATTTTTCATCTCTCCTGCTTCGAAATAACCTAATATCTCTACAGTGGCGCTCGAACTAAAAAACCAAAGATGGCGGATGATGATTCTCAACCACCAGGATTTGGCGATTGGGTCCCCTAATCCCCATTCGCCCTTTAAAAGGGGGAGTATGTAAGGTATTTCGCCGCCTTCTTCGCATGCCTTCGTGGTATAGTGGTCAGCACGCTCGGCGCGTATTCGAGAGGTCCGTAGTTTGAGTCCCGGCGAGGGCATTGCACATATTTCATCTCGCCTGTTTCGAAATAATTCTACAAGCTGTTAAATGACTTTCCATCACGGTCTTCACGTACTCATCGATACGAATTCGTCTTATGAAGCGCTCCCAGGAATTCGCTGTTATATAACTGGCTGTATTACAAACATTATCATTTCTGTTATGTCACACATTTGCATATCAAAGGCTTACCTGTGTATCCGCTGGAATTTGAATTTACGTAACTTTTTCCCATCCAGCATTTTTTTTCCAGCAAGACTGAACCAATCAGTTTTCTCGTCCTAGATGGGCTGTTCGTACATTTTTCAGACGACTTTGCTTTGCTATAACAAAAAATCGCCTGCTTGGAAAATTTTTTTAACAACAAACGATATTTTTCAAAAGTGTAAATTACAGTCTGATAATTTTGATAATTTTGTTTTCATGCAAAATGGAGCTTTTAAAGAAGCAATGGACTGAAAGCTACGTTTGTGCTCTTTCCGAAGGAAATTATTACTCATTAAAGATTGTTGTGAATGTCATGATTTTTCGGTATCTAAAACAACAACAAATAATATTATCAATAAGAAAGGAAACACAAGCCAAAGCTTGGATTCAAGAATAAAAATTGTTCAAATTACATATCCAAGGAAAAAAATGGAAGGTTTCGAATGTTGCAAATCTAAGAAATTTAAAGAAAAGCCACTAAATCAAAGGAAAATTACAAAACCCTTAAAATGTTCAGTTTCAACTATAAGGAGAGTGATTAATATTGATTTGTATCTTAAAAAGACGTAAAAACGTAATGTGTTTCATCTGGCCCCTCGACATATCTCCGAAAGCAGAACGCGCTGCAGTATTCTCTATAAGAAACAATTATTCCGACAAAAATGGGAAAATGTTGTCACAATAAATGAATCTTGGATATATTTGAATGCCCTCAATGAAAAGAGATCCATATATTATCATCAAAGAGAAGACAAAATTTTTAGAACATAATTCAAAGAATCTAAAGAAAGTTTTTTAAAAAGGATTTATGATTATTACTGGTTTTTTTATATAACGACAAATAAAATTAAAGAGAGTACAGAAAACTGTTAACGTCAACTCCGCATATTATCAAGAACATATTTTACACCCAATTTTTAAATGTGTAATAACTTCTCTTTAATCACAGTGCCATCAATGAGTGGAACTGCATCCAAAGAAAGCAAGCAGCCAGAAGCCAAAACTCGGCTGTTAATTTCCTGGAAAAATGGAACACGAAACAGATGTGAAACTTTTCTGAAAAAATGGAACATGAAATAGGTATTAAGACCATACCATTCACTCATATCCCTAACTAAATCTTCTGATGTTTTATCCACGGAATTTTGCGCTTTTGGACTTCAACAAAGCGAATTGTCCAACCATCGACCTGCAAGCCTCTTAGGACTTTGGAAAGTTTTCCAAGAGCAATGGGATAAATACCCCTTCTGTTAGTAAAAAAGGCTTTACTGTCTTGGAAATTACTGTGTGTGAAATTAGAGAAAAATAATGGGTATCAATTGGACCATTTAAAACACAAAAGTTTTAAGTAAAATCTTTCTGTAAATACAAAGAAATTCGTCTAAAAATTGTGCGAACAGCCTCGATATTGTTACTGATATTTAATGCCTTGTAAATCACAAATTAAGCATTTCGTATTAAATATTCGTAAAACAATTTTTACTATCTTAGTCTATCAGGACTACTGTTTCATTTTGTTGATTTCACAAACATGACTGGAGTCCTGAGTAGGAACAGGGAGCTTACTAAAGGCTATGTCCCTGCCTGTGTAGAAGATACAACAAAGATAAGAAGGGTTTAAATTACCCTTATCGAATTAACAAACGTTCCCGAACTTCGGGATACAAAGACCAACCACTTGTGGTCTGAACGTAAACGAATATAAGACTACTAACTAACTAAAACTTAAATAAGAGCTAACTTTTAATATTTTACATAGATGACTGGCACTAAGACTGGCCTTTTAAATGACTACGTCTGTAGTACGCAAACTGCGGAAAACTACAATACGTCTTTAACTTTCAAGAGGGTTAAACATCTGGCTTTAAAGGCGGACAGTAACTGATGGCAAGCTAGCGTGAAGACTCGTCTCAAGAGGACTCTCTCTCCTTCCTTCTACTCTACTCTTGGCAAAAAGCCACAACTTAAATACTTAAGCGTTAGCAAGTACAGTTTTCATAAACATATTCACGCGTTCATTCTGGCCGGAAGTGGAAAATAAGAGCTAATAGTAAAGTTTTAAAATAAAATAAACGTTAGTGAACTTAAAATCCTTACAAGTCCATAAAATAACATCTGAGAAATGGATATTCAGCTTCGAGATATACTATTTTTCTAACGTAAAAATTATTTTAAATTGTTCTGTATTAGAATACCCATAATTTTCGGGACAATTTTTTTTAAAAGAGGAAGCGAATTTTCTTTCATCAAGCTAAGAAATTACCATATTAGAGAACAAATAATCCTAATACGTGCACAACATAAAATCACCGTAATTATTAAAATTATTTATCACAAAAATTGATCTCTATTATTTTGAGTATAAAATGACTAACGATAGTGGATATTTATGCCAATATACATGGAAGGAAGAAAATGCTAATCCACGCTGCTGTTTAAAATGTAATTCTAGGAAAATAAAATTGCATCATTTATATTATTTCCTACTTCTATTTCTAAAATGGAAAATCAAACGAAAGCAGTCGCAGCAATTTAGAACGCTGCGACTGCTTCCGATTAAAGACCAATCAACGAAAAGAGACCGTATTATCAAATTATCACAAAAGCGAAGCTATTAATTAAAATAGCCTCTGCTTTTCTAACAGAAACTTTTGATAACGATTTTTAGTTGCCTTCGCTACATTTATCGAAATGATAAATTGAAAGTCATGATTAATAGACGGCGGAGTTTGGCTTCAAACTCGCTCGGCTACAGAACGTGAATCTCTTCAGCAAACCGCAGAACTTTGCAAAGACTTTTCATAATTACGGAGTGGTGAAAATTATGTTTAGACGCGAAGTTTTATATCTTTCACGTAACGATCTTAACTTGATGAGTCATTAATTTTAATTATCTGAAATAATTCATTTATCGCCGCCAGTGGAAATACTTAAATGCAGCTCAATTTGGGGGTAACTTACCGTAACGCAACCAGCCCATCACTTAGACTAAATGGTACTTGAAATATGGCGATGAAAATTAATTAACTTTCATTCTCGTAAAAGAATAATTAGCTACACAAGAGGTATTTCATTTTAGGTTAGAGTCGAATTTTAAAATGGTTATTAAGTTTAGCCTGAATCTTATTTTATAACGCATAAAAAAAGAGGTGCCTATTAATGATCCCAGAGGAGATACCGCGTCATTCCTTTATTGCTTTGGTTCTGTGGCAACAGTTAAAAGGTCGTACTCAAAAGTGTTTCTTGGTTGCTAACTTGTACTTATAATAAAGTTATGTAGTTAAATTTATTAACTAGCGTTTCTGAAATTCGACTCTGCTTTGTTCAAACTAAATTTAAAATACTCATAATCTGTCCGGGTGATTACGCAAAATAATTACACTGAGCAGAAAGACCTTGCCAGTGGTTATAAATTACTGTAACATTTTTTTTTCATTACATGGCAATAATTTACTTATTTTGGCCCACAAGCGGCCGATTAGTGAAGTCGTTGAACACCGGTAGTTCGGGCCGATGTTCGAATCCCGCGAACGGGATAGCTGCATGGGCGCTTTCCTCCATGTGTAACGTGTATACAAGCTAGGTTTCATTATATAACATAGTTGTAACTACTTGTTATAGACTAAATATTTACTTATATATATATATACAACTATGTACAAATTGTATTTAAGAAAACCTTTAAAATACAAATACATTTTTCACTACAGTAGAGCGCGCAAATCCGTATCCACTCTTGTCTTTTTCACATCTCAATCTCTTCCCACCAGCGACCGGGAGAAAAGACCGCCCCCTCCAGTCTTCCGGCCGAGGCGAGAAGAGGGTTCTCTGCTCCTTCTTTTAGGGTGATTGACCAAGTGTTCTGCAGAGAAAGGAAGCGTTACACTTAGAAAGCCCTCTACGAAGGCATTCCTCCCCTTAAGCAAATAGCCCTCAAGGCTTTGCAGTAATCCAATAAATAAGTGAATCTTTCCTTAGGCAGACAGCCCTCGAGTGCTTCGCCATACTTAAAATAAACCAAACCAAAGGGATTTAATGATTTTATAACCTAATACGAAAGAGAGTGTATCAAGCCTATTTGAGAAATAACAGAAATTGTACAGTCACAAGAGACAGAATGCCGAAATGTAGAGTTAACCGTCCGAACGCAGGATTCGTGAATAATGTGTTCACGTTTTATCCTAAATGTACATAGGAAATGTTCTTATCGCCTCGGTACCCCCTTCCCCCGGGAGTCAACGTAGAGAACTCTGCGAAGCTACTGGCTAGGATCTGTACCTAGGCAGTCTCGGCCACGGGGGGTATACAAATTACGAACTTAGTGGTTCCGGAGGCTCCGTAAAGGTCATTTATTGGCCGGCCGGTGGGTCTGGGAAGTCTTAGAGTAGTTGGTTCTGGTATTTCGGGGGTGACGCCTCGGGTTTGCTGCGTAATGGTTGTGGTCCTTTGCGACGGGCAGTCCCAGCGACTGGCAGGTCGACCAGTGTCGCCGTATGGAGGCTGATGTCAATCCTCCCCAAGGGACGAGAAAAGGGGTTGAACGCCTGGACCTGTTCTGAGGGTAGGTTGGTCGCGTATTGCCAACACCGTCTAGAAGGTGTTGGTATGTGCCAACATATAGCGTCAATTAATACTAGTTATCGCTTTGTCGGTAGAAACTGGGATTTCTGCGAACAATTTCGCAAGAACAAAAGTACGATTCCCCCCCCCCGCTTTTATCAGTTCTGTACCCGCACCAAGACAAGAGGGTTAGACACATTGGGTATTTTTTTAAAGCATAAGAGATGAAAAATGTGCAATGCCCTCCCTGGGACTTCAACCACGGATCTCTCGAATACGCACCGAGCGTGCTGACTGCTACACCACGAACGCATGCCAAGAAGGGGGAAGCAATATCTTACATACTTCCCCTTTTAAAGGACGACTGGGGATTAGGGGACCCAATCGCAAAATCTTGGTGGTGGGCAATCATCATCCACCACCATTTTAGTTCGGGCGCCAGTGTAGAGACATTAGGTATTTTTGAAGCAGGAGAGATTGAAAAATGAGTAATTCCCTCTTCGGGATTCGAACCACGGGCCTCTAGAATACGCAGAGCGTGCTGACCGCTACTCCACGATGGCATGCAAAGAAGGCGGGAGAAATACCTTACACCCTTACTGTGGAATTTAATTATGAACGATTTATTCAATAGACTCTTGTGCTGCCCGAGTTGTAAAACAGTTGCTTTTGCTGATGATCAAAGCCATCGCTAGGACTGAAATAGCGCCGAGCCTGCTGACCACTACACTACGAAGGCATACCAAAAAGGCGGGTGAAATACCTTACAGTTAGTCGCTTCATTGGATTTGATTACATTTTGTAGTACACATTGTGCAAGAATTAATTATTGCTTTCCTTCAAGCTCTCTTAATATTTCAGAATTTCAGTGCTGTTTCTGGATCTAGCAAATCAAGAAGTCACTCAATTTAGGTAAGAGGTTTTTTTTTTCCTTTCGTTATTTTGGCTTGTCAGCTACAAGCAACGGTTTATAATAATGATATTCAGCTGTCTAACAGATTATAGCTTATTACTACTACAAACGAAACCGAATCTTAAAATTCAAATATTTGTTAAAGAACGTTACATAAGTTGAAACGAAAACCTAACAAACATTTTAAATTATAATTAGACAGTACTTACTAAATATATTTCAAGCCAAAAAAAAATACTTTCTTGTCTATTTGTAGATTAATTTAACTTGTTCTAGTGAAAGTTAAAAATCAATCGATGAGATTTAAGCTTCCATACTTTCTTTAAATAGTAAATCTCACATAAAATGTGTAACTAAAACTTTTGTGCGGAAGAGGAATTTTTCTAACAGGTAATATGCTTTACTTTCACATTATATTGCAAAAACAATAGCCAAAAAAATAATATTTTCAGTCCAAAAGAGAAGTTAGTTCCTAATGGGATATTAGTCTCGAAACCGCATTTTGTGCCCAACCACTTAAATGCGTTGCATCGCTTTTCAAATTGTTGCCACCAAATATTATTGTCCTGTATTATAGTTAAAGAAATAAAATAATGAAGAATCTGAACGACTGTATGCATGTTTCTCGCATTGTGAATTCACAACGGTACCTAGAGTACATCCAATTTTGAATAACGTAGTCCTCCACCCGAACATGAGCACTTGGAAGCTCGAATTTTGAATTTCAACTTTGTTTTATTATCTGCTTCATATTTTGTAAAATTTTAACGAATTTTTATTAACAAACTCAACGATTTCAAAGCAAGCAGTGGCAACACTGTACTGAACAAAACATTTTTATCTCCAGCGTGAGAGACTGTCTATCGGTAATTCTCAAGAGATGTCTTTTTTAAATAATTTGTGATTTTGCCTTTGAATCGAATTTTACGTGGCGTAACTCCCAAGAACGGGATGTTTAATAAATAAAGTAAACACACAAAACGTTAATAATAAAAAGGCAAAGTTTCGTCAAGCCATCTTGGTAAGAAAACTGAATATTATGATGAACAGAGAAAAGACTTAAGGGAGGGAAAGCAGAACAATGTAAGCCAACACTTAAAACTGCATCGGGAGTTCTAAACGTATACTGCTATGTTGTTGTTAAAGTTCTCATTAATTTTGCTGTTGAATTGAAATGTATATGGCGTAAGGACGAAGAAAATTATGCTTAATGATAAAGTTAAAAAAAAATTGTTAGTAAGAGTGAGGGTAACAGCAGACTGGTAGACTGCGAATTTAGCGAGAGCGTACAAAACTTTAACAAACCTTTTCGAAAAAATCTGAAACCTCTCAGATTTTTACTCCAAAGAGGCTTTGTCCTTGAAGGACTATTGTTTTCGTTTTGCGATTTTGCGTCGAATCACTCTGAATGTCCGTTTCACTTTTCATATTGTTTTCGTAAAATATTAGAGTCCTGTATTATATTTGAAGAAATTAAATAATGAAGAATCTGTATAAATGTATATACATGTTTCTCGCATTGTGATAAAACACCGGTTCCTAGAGCCATCAAATTTTGACTATTGAACGTTTCCAACCGAATATGGGCATCAAAAAGACCAAATTTGAAATTTGGAATTTGCTTTATTATCGATTTCATATTTTGTAAACCTTTAGCGAATTTTTCATTATCAAACTCAAGGATTTCAAAGCGAGCCATGGCAACATTGTACAGAAAAAAACATTTTTATCTCCAGCGCGTGAGACTGTGTATCGGAAATTTTAAAGATATGCTCAATTTAAAATTATTTCGCGATATTACTATTGAACTGAATTTTATAGTTTAAGTGCCAAGAACATGATATTTAATAAATAAAGGTAACACACGAAATGTTAAAAAAAGCCCCTTTGGATGTAATTTAAAATCTGAAACCTTTCAGATTTCTTTTTTCTAATATAGTAGCAGAATTTTTAAAATAGCTTTTCTTAAGTTGCTTCGCGAAAACACCGAGCCTAGAACGTAAAATAAAAGGAAAATTAAAATTAAGCTTTAAAGTGGCATCGTCTGTATTTTGATCGGTCGAAGGTTTCGTTCACTTACCGATTAACAGCATTGGTGAAGAATAGTTGGTGCTTGCATTACGTGATATTCACGCGCAGAATGTCGCCAAATGGCGTACACTATTTGAGTCTGCTCGTAAAAAAATTATATGCACAATACAGCAAATAACATTTATGCATCAAAAATAGGCATAGTATTCACGTTTTGTACGGCAATCTTATATACACATTTACACCGTTAGTTATATGTCCAATATCCACACGATATTCCAATTCCTGCCTTGTACGCTGGAGATTGCTTTTCTAACACGTTCGAATTCTGCAGTAATGTGTACTCAGATGTTATTAACACAGTGATCTCAGTATTTTAACCATATCCTTGTTACATTTCCATTAAAAAAAAGTAAATGTTTTGATAATAGAAAGTATGACGGTAATGCTATTGTTTATTGACAGCCGTAGCATCATTACACGTCGCAATCTGTAATTCAAAAAACTGTCTTCGAATAAAGAATTAAACTCAACTTCAAATCTTTAGAACAGCCATTTTCATTTATCTTTAACAATAATAATGGCAAAGAAAAAATAATATGAAAGGTTTCAGATTTTAAATTACGTCCAAATGGGCGTTTTTTAACGTTTTGTGCGTTACCTTAATTTATTCAATATCATGTTCTTCGCACTTAAACCATAAAACTCGGTTCAACAGCAATATTGTAAAATAATTTTAAAATAAGTGTATCTTTAGAATTTCCGATACACAGTTCCGCGCGCTTTAGATGAAAAGGTTCCCCTCCCCTGTAGAGTGTTGCCATTGCTCGATTTGAAATCGTTTGAGTTTGTTCATCAAAAATTCGTTAAAGTTTTAAAAAATATGAAACAGATAATAAAACAAATTCCAAATTTGGGTTTCCAGATGCGCATATTCGAGTGGAAACGTACGTTATTCAAAATTGGATGGCTCTAGGTACCGATGTTTTATCACATTTGGAGAAATATACATACATTTATGCAGATTCTTCATTATTTAATTTCTTTAAATATAATACAGAGCTGCAATATTTGGTGGCAACAGTTTGAAAAGTGATTCAGATTTTTAATTTTTCCGATGCAAAATCGCAAAACGAAAACAATAGTTCTTCAGAGAAAAAGGCCCATTGGACTAAAAAACTGGTAACCATGGTAACACTTCGCGACTGCACAGATAGTCTCGCAGACGATGTGCTAACGCATCGCAGCACAAATACAAAATTTTAAACAATCTAAAACTAAGGAATTTTTTTTTCTTATAAAAATAATAATAATGTCTTCAATTTTTCAGTGCACAGAACGGCAAAGGTGTTTATATTATTTGTAGACAGACCACCTTTACATTTAAAGATATTCTGTGAGTATAGTTTGTAATAGGAAATCCTTTGTCAGTGCATCAAAATTTAAACGTTTTAAAGCCCTGACCAATTGCTAGATTCTTTGTAACCAAAATATTGCATTTCTTTTATGAATAAGAAAATTCAGGTGTCGCCTTTGTACAAAAGGAAAAGAAAAGAATCTGATGTGAACACGACATAACTTTTTTGTACGGCCTTTTGAGTTATTCACATTTTTTGCTGAATTTCATTTAAACTTATTTCCTCGACTTTCATTAGAGATGTATTTCTCATTCAATTAATTCAGTTCTCACTTCGCGGCAAGGCAAAAATACATAAAACTCAACATCTTCATTAAAAATTACAGAATACACAAAAACATAAAATACCAAATACACTAAAAACAGTTTAAAAAATTTACAATTAGAGTTTCTATGCAAAAACCAGCTATTCGGCCAGCAGGCAAGAAGACAGATTTTTCGGTGCACAAAACCGAAAGTTTACTTTTAGTCCCACTTGGCAAAAAGACACTGAAAGTGCAGAAGCTGACTTAATTCACTGTTTTACTAAGAATTTCAAAAGCAAAGCAAATGGCGGCTTCATTAGACTTAGTCGCACTTTAACAACTTTTAAATTTTTGCATGCGAATTCATTAAAGGCAAAAAGCCCTTAACTGGAACATAAGAACGACATAATCCTATCAAATTTAAAGAAAAAAATGTACGATTTACTATCAAATAAGAATAAAAAAATTCAGCTCTCCGAGCGGAGCAACATAGTAGATATATAGTATATTTAAAAAGAAAAGTAGGATTGTTTTAAAATCTTACGCCATGGCTACAAAGATTTAATTAATAATCAAATTAATTAAATGGATTATTTTCAAATTAAAATTCCTAGTTTTGGCTGAACTTGCACTTTTGATAAGAATATTTTCATTTCATTAATTTGATTATATATATTTATACCTGTTTGATGCAATCAATTGCAACCAAAACGTGAGGCGCACAATTACATGGTACATCATGTAATTCCATATACAAAATTCCAGCGTTCTGAGGCTAATCGTTTTTGAGCTCGCATACATACAGACATCAGGCAAAAAACTCTTTTTAATCCATTTTAAATCTATTTTACAATCCGTTTTTAAAAAGAGTCCCTTGTTCTGTCCGTACATACAGAAATCACGTAGAATTAAGTCTTACTCATTATGGAGCAGAATTGCTGCCCAGACGGTATTAAATTAAGTTAGTAATGGTAATAATTTAAGTAAGTAATTCTTCCCCAAAATGAGTAAGAATTACGTCACTCATTATGGGGCAGAGTTGACGGTATAGTGGTTAGAGGAGCCGACTTCGATACCGAAAGGCGGGGTTCGCATCCCGAAGAAGGAATGGATACAAATTGTCTGTCCCTTTATAGGAGCGCCTCCACAGTAAAATGGCCACCACTTCCGGCCTTAGAAGTAGTCAATGCAGAAAAGGCAAGAGCTCGCCGTAAAAGAAAATAAAATAAAAAATAAAAATAAGTAAATAAATAAAAGAAAATCTGAAAGGTCTCAGGTTTTAAATTACGTCCAAAGGGGCGTTTTTTTAACATTTTGTGTGTTACCTTTATTTATTAAATATCGTGTTCTCCGCACTTAAACCATAAAATTCAGTTCAAGAGCAATGTCAAAAAACAGTTTTAAATTCAGCATATTTTTAGAATTTCCGATACACAGTCTGGCGCTCTGGAGATAAAAATATTTTTTCTGTACAACGTTGCCATTGCTCGCTTTGAAATCCAAGAGTTTGTTAATCGAAAATTCGTTAAAGTTTTACAAAATATGAAATCGATAATAAAGCAATTTCCAAATTTCAAATTTGGGCTTCAAGATGCCTATATTCGCAGTAGAATTACGTCATTCAAAATTATATGGCTCTAGGTACCGTTGTTTTATCACAATGCGAGAAACATACATACATTTATGCAGATTCTTCATTATTTAATTTCTTTAAATATAATACAGGGTGATGATATTTGGTGGCAACAATTTGAAAAGTGAACCGACATTTATAGTGAACCAACATAAAATGCCAAAATGAAATTAATAGCCCTTCAAATTACCCCTTTGGACTTAAAAAAAAGGAGACTTATCTCTAAAAACGTAAGTAATCCTCTATATAGTCCTGACCTGGAACCGAAAGATTTTCATTTTTTGGACTTTTGAAGAAACACTTGGATGGCAGGTGATTCGCAACCAATACTGATGTTTAACAAACCACCATTATAGTATGGCTTTATACATTTAATGCTGATTCCTTCTGTGCCGGTTAAGTGCTTTGGTGTACAGCTGGAACAAATATTTGAACAAGTATGGTGACTATGTTGATTAATGCCAATTAATTAATAATGTTTACTAATGCCTTACCAATATGTACACTGCGAAAAAAAATGGGACAGTTCTATATCTTCCGTTCTACTGGGCCGATTGAAAAAAATTCAAATTGCGTTTTTCCTGTTTCGAAAGCGCGACTTAGGAGATATATTAGATTTATATATAGCATTATTCTAACATAGGCATTTTGACACAAAATGAGTCTTTTTCTGAAATAACGTCACTTATTTCAACGTCTCCATAGAAAAACATGATTGACATTCATAAAGCATTCTCTCTCATTGCAAAGTTTAGAAGTGAACTACGCGTAACGTAACATGCTACCGAAATATTGGGACGGATAATTGATGATGAACAATCGAATGTATTTTTATGCAATCATCTCGGGAAGTTATTTTTTTTTCTTGCTCGATAAGATAAGAACAATTTTCTATTTTTTTAATAAAGTTTTTCACCTGACAATTTTCATCGCAATCCTTCTTCATCTTGGAAGAGTTCGTCGTATAATTGCGGATTTGTTTGTCCTCCCCACGAGTTAACCAGCAGAAGAAATTTGTTCTCTTGTACGTACGTTAAGAGATTTAACTTGTCTTAACATGTACAAGAAAACAAATTTCTTCTACTGGTTGAAACAAAGATGTTATTGTGAAAACGCGGCTTTATAACGTGTGCTAGATGCAGAAATAATTATTGTTTCCCCTATTTCTACGATAAATATCATCCAGACACATGTCATCATCGAATGTCGACAAATAAAGTTTTGAATTTTCATGTACAAAGTCTTTTTAATGCTCGTTAATTACAATCCCTTGTTGAAAAGTCCGAAATTTTTACCTTTTCCATGCCTTTTGAGCATAAATAAGTAAAAAAAAATAAAATATTCACCTCTTTGCTTGATTGGAAAAAGAATAATATAAAAATTGAGAAAAAGACAAAAAAGTCTCCACACGGAGAGTCAAACCCTCGATCATCGCATTACTACTCCGAGCTCTTACCGCCGCGTCAAGCGCTCCTTGTCAAAAGCCCTAACGTAAATGGCTTATACTGTGCTAGAGCAGCGTCAAATTTTTTATTTGCCATCTGGAGTTCCCACTTCGGGTACTTTCATTTTTAGCCAAGTTCGCCATGCCCTATAAATTTGAGCGAAATCGGTGATGATGAGTAGGGAATGCCCCCTTGTAAGTTATAACAAAAAGTACCAGTACTGAATCTAATTCTTGTTAGCACATGTTAAAAAACAATTAATTTCCTTGGCCTGCAAAACAGCTGCAATACGACTTCGTATGGATGTCATAAGTTTCTGGTAGATGACTGGGGACAGATTGTACCAATGACTAAGCAGCGGTGACACAAAGTCGAGATATTTCAACATAGTGGTGTTTGAGCTTTGAGATATCCTCTCCATGACATTGCAAATGTATTCTGTCGGATTAAGTTGACGCGAGTTGAGGGGCCAGGACATTAATTGGAATTCATCCTTATGCTTCTCGACCACTCCATTCGGGCCTTCTGACATGGGCGTTGTCCTGCTGGAAGATTCCAATTCCCTTTGAGAAGACAGACGACTTGTACGGGTGTAGTTGAGCCACAGTTATGTTCAGACAGTCGTCAGCTTTCATGGTCCCTTCTAGGACAACTAAGGGTCTCAGAGTAGCCTATGAGAAAGTCCCCGACATATAATACCGCCACCTCTAGCATGTATATGACCTATAATAGCAGCTGTTAGCCTGGAAGACGGTGTACTCTAACATGACCATCGACCTGATGAATGAGAAATCGGAATTCATCCGACCAGGCAACCGTCTTCCACTTATCCATAGTCCAGTCTCGACGTTCCCAAGCTCACTGCAGGTGTAGTTGACAATGACGCTTCGTCAATAAAGACACACGAATGGGACGCCTGCTGCGTAGTCTTATATCTAACAGTGTCCTCTGAACTCTGTGTTTCGAAACACTTGCACTTGAAGCTGCATTGTATTGGGCTGTCAGCTGAGTCACTGTCTGGCGCCGATTTTGCTGTACCAAGCGGGACAGTCTCCGACGTCTTGATGACGCGTTGACGTCCAACATCTTGGCTTCTATTGCTGGTTCCACAGCCATTTATCCTTTTTGCATAAATGCTAACAAAGGCAGATAGTGAACAACCTAGCAGTCATGTGGATTTGGAAATACTCATTCTGAATTTTCGAGCCTTTACTCTATAAAATTCGCTTAGATCAGCAGCATTTCCGATTACTTGCAAAACTAAGTGCATTGAATGATTCCTTACCTTCCCCAGCAGCAGTTAAATACCTATCCCACCTAACCACGTGCCCTCCACGTCATACAGACGAATTCACTAAAAAATGTGGGCTGGTCGTAATGTTTTGGCTCAGCAGCGTATATTAAACTTACAACATAAGCATAAAATTCTTTTCTTTTTAAAATGCTAAAAGCAAAAATTTGGTTATGCGCTCTGGAGCTAGCATTATTTTGTCCAGTCTTAAGGTCAGCACATTACATTAATGTATAACAGCTTATACTATACAGAGGGATTCGCTACCAAATCGACAAACTTTTAGTGTGCGTAAGGGGCAGAGATGACTCGGAATCACATACGAATACTGGATCGCAAATGCCATAGTTGCGAGCTGTGATGCAAAGAAGCTGAGAAAAAAACAGAAGCAGCAATACATTAATGGGACAAAAAGCATTTTATTGAAAGGTTGTACTACAAAAAGTATTCGAAATTACGACCAAAAGTCGTCAGGCAGCCCTGACAACTACGTTGCATTGAATTTCTTACTTTCTGGAAGATTCCTCTCGGCAAATTTGCGGTAGATGGAGCTGAACGGGAGGTTGCGTGAACAGTGATCCTGCTGGAAGTCGCTATTTGCGATCCATTTCCCGAGGTAGTAGGATGAACGCCTATTCAAATGATGAACTAGTCAACATGCTGATTGTGTATGGAACTGCGGACTGCAACGGGCACGCCGCTCAGTTGTATCAGGAACGTTACCCGAACAGAAGAGCTCCACACCACACAACCTTCACAAGTGTAAACAGAAGGTTACGTGAGAATGGTTGTTTAACGAGAGCTACACTGAATCGACAGCGAACTATGAGGACATCTGGCAATCAGGAGGCGGGCTAACGTCTGATAGAAGACAACCCAAGAACAAGTACTAGAGCAATAGCCCAACAAGTGGGTTTATCTCAATCCATTGTCTGGAGGACATTTGCAGCAAACCAAATGAGCGTATACCATCTTCATCGCATCCAATTATTACAGCATGAGAATTAACCACTCCGGTGGACTTTTGCTACATAATTCCTGCAACAGAGTGCTACAGACAGAGCATTTGCTGCCCCCGTATTGCTCACGGATGAAGCATACTTCACACGGGAGAGAATGAACGGATGAAGCATATTTCCCACGTTTCAGGGTCAGTGTTTGGCTGAGCCGGCATTCTTGGACCCTACCTTCTGCCCAGTTCTTTGGACGGTAGGGCATACCTGATCTTCTTGCAACAAGTCCTGCCCAAACTTTTGGATGTCCGTCGCAATCTTTGGACAGTGGTGGATAGGTCGTGGTGGCCGGTTTATTAACCTCCCAGGTCACGCGACCTATCATCTGTAGATTTCTCCCAGGGTCACATGAAGCGTTTGGTGTACGATCATTACGAACAACTGTCGGAGTTTGAAAGAGGTCGTATCATTGGCTTGAAAGAGGTAGGTTGGGCAAATCGGAGAATCGCTCGTCATATGAGTCAAAGTGATGCGGCGATTAGAAGATGCTGGCTAGAATGGATGGACAATGGCAGATTTCAGCGTCATGATGGTAGCGGTCGACCTAGGGCCACAAGAGATCTGGAGGACAGAATGATTGACAAATCAACTGTCGCAGCGCCAGATTCAACCGCCAGATTCAAAATCTTCTCGGAACAGCGGGGAGTTGAGCTTCGAGAGAGGAATCTCCGAATTCCAAAAATTCGTGGGAAGATATTTCAACCATTCTCATCTTTGTACGACTTTAATTAGCTGAGATATTAATTAAAAACTCTAAAAACGCTAATTTTCGCCCTGATTTTTCCGAGTGGCAACAGTCTTCCACGCTCTAGATGAAAATCTGCTTTAATTCGAAAAGTGTTGCCACTACTCGCTTTCAAATCGCAGTTTCTTAATGAAAAATTTATAAGTTTTACAAAATATGAAATAAAAAAAGCATTGCCAAACATTAAATATATTATTCCTGGTTCCAAAAATTCGTAGGAAAACATTTCGACCATTATCATCTTCGAACGACTTTAATCAGCCGAGATATTAAAATTAAAAACTCTGAAAACCCTAATTTTCGCAATCATTTTTCCGAGTGGCAACAATCCCGCCCCCCCAGTGGAGATAAAATTCTGCTTTATTTGAAAAAATTAATCCACTGGGAGATAAAATTCTGCTTTATTTCGAAATATTTGCTCGCTTTCAAATCGTAGAGTTTGTTAATGAAAAATTTTTAAGTTTTACAAAATATGAAATAAAAATAACATTGCCAACCATTAAACATACTCACAGTCGTAAGGAAACAACGAACACCATTCGAAAATTGATAATTTTTTATCATAAGGATGAGAATTCGATTCGGGATATCTCTAAATTAGTATAATTATCCCATTATACCGTGATAAAATGCTTTAAAGAAGAAAATCGGATCCAAAATAAAGCAAATTTGGTTGTCCGGGAAATAGAAATTTGTTGTTAGAAAATTAGTGAAAAATCCACGTTTGAGTGCTTTAAAGATTTCTACAGTATTTAGTGAAACATTTTCTACTTCACTTTCACTTAAAACTGTTTAACGAGTACTCAGATCACCTGGATTACACAGGCGCTTTGCTCGAAGAAAATGTTTTGGAAATGCAAAAAATAGCAACCTTATCCTTTTCTTCTCAAAATCAATGGTAAATAAGCCCGAAGCGTATTAGAATCATGTCTCATTTTTTTCAGACGAAAACAAATTTTAACATTTTTGATTCCAATGGGAGTATAATTGTATGGAGGAAAAAAAATGAGGAGCTTAATCCCCAAGACCTTGGTTGGAACAGTAAAGCACGGCGGTGAATGTGTTCTTATATGAGGATGCATGTCCACATCAGAATTAAATAATTTAGTATTTATTGATGACACAATGAACCATGTTCTTTATTTAAATGTTTTGAAAGATAATTTAAATTTATCCGCCCAAAATTTGGATATTGCAAACAACTTTGTTTCTTATCAGAATAACGATTTTAAGCACACGGCCCTCAACGTTCTCCTTTTGGGTGTCTATAATGGTCCACAAGCTCCAGAATACTGTACAGACATTAGGTATTTTTCAATCAGGTGTCATGAAAAATGAACAACGCCTTCATCGGGATTCCAACCGCAGCTCTGTGGAATACGCTTCGAGCGTGCTGACCACTACACCCCGAAGGCATGAGAAGAAGACGGGAGAAATACCTTAAAACACTACCTTAGTCGCCAGATTTAAACCCAACAGAACACATCCGGAGACAATTAGAGGTTAGAAGCCACAACGTTAAAACAAAAACCGTAATAAAACTGAAAACAGTAATGATGGAACAAGAGGAACATTGATGCAAATATCACAAAAAAATCTGATAAACTCTATGCCCAGACGTTTGAAATCTGTCATAAATACTGCAGTATATACTGCAAAATACTAACTGACAGAAATACTATAATATTTAGTAATATGTGCATATTCTTTAAACGTACGAAGACTTTTGTGAGGTAACTTATCTGTTACTTTTTTATTATTGATTTTTCAAAAAGTATGTTTTAATATGTTCCTAAATTAATTAATGTAGTTTTGCTAAGAGGAATTTTTAGATATTACTAAAAAATTTTCATTTTAAAACATTAATTTTTATTAATGACTAAAGCAATATTTTACTGAAAGTGGTAAGTGTGCGAACACTTTTGTGAGTCTGTGTACATTTGCTTTTCAGTGGTACATAAAACTTATAAATTTTGCTTTGGCTGCAGACCGCTAGTAGATATATAATTTCCGTTTTCAGTCATTTAAATTGTATGCTCTCGTTATAGATAGCCATTGAAAGTATCGCATGAATAAATATAAAAATATTTTACAAGTAAATATGAAACAATTGCATGTTTATAAATGCACGGTATTTAAAAAAAATAGCACCACAAAAGATATTTGGTGTTGCCATCTTGCCGAAGTTCCTTGTATAGAATAGGAATCGTATCCGGTATTTAAATAATTTCATAAAAATCATTTGTTTTTTTCCAGCAAGTGAATTATATCATAATTAATGTAATTGTATCTTGTTCCAAAGAAATAATATTTCTTTTTTCAACTCTTGTTTCCGCAGGCATAAACCGAAAGCCGAAAAATAAGAAAAAATACCCATTTAAATTTTTAAAATATGATCTTTTTTCGAAGCTAAAGATTGACACTTGGGCTTTGGCAACAAAACATTTGAAATCCTCCTGCCTCATTATGGAAGTTAAAAGACTTGTTGTGTGAAGGCAACAAAATTTTTTTTGGTGTTTCAATTAAAAGGCGAAAAGTATAAGATTTCCTTTTTTATTTATTAATAATTAGTTTGTTTGTTTCGGACCTAAGGGCTTATTTTCGATCTTTTTATATCTGAGACCGAGATTAATTTTACGCTGGGTCGCTTTTCTGACTTAAGGCTGTAATTTTTTTCTGAAATTTTCTGTGTTTTCTTTCACTTGTAATGATGTTTGAGCGTAATTAAGACAAATTGTGGACGGTCTATCGACGCATGAAAAGAACTGAAAAATTTATGCGCTACAATTTCTCCTAATTGCGGGAATACTGGGTACTTTCATGGTTAAAAATACGTTTTTATAGAATGGATTTCGAACGAAGCTTTTAAAAAGATGTTTTAAAACTTAAAATCTTTCAGTGAAAATACAACAAAGTTAAAAAAATAGTATTTATAATTTGTTTTTTAATATTTACAACTCAATTTGAGTAACGGATAGCGTTTTAGCTTCATCCCCCCCTTTTTTGCCAATTTACTTAGAAATTTCAAAAAGGTGTTACTTATTTGGTAATAAAACGTAAACGAAGGCAATCAAAGAACAAAAGGCTTTTATTTTGAAAATATATGTATCACACTTTTGTTTTAAGGAGACACTTTAGGCAGTTATAATGCCATGAAGCAATTTTTTGCATACATTTACCATGCCGCAAGAAATTTATCATACAAACAGACAAACTTTTGTGCATCTGCTCATACATATCTGTCATCATTAGAAATGTAATTATTTTCGTAAAATTCTTCATCGTGAGCAAAACGCTTTGCATCCAAACTTTTCTTTAATTTTATGGAAGGATGGGAATCTCTGACAGCGAAGTTTAAGCTGTATGTAAGCTGCTCCTAAACCTTTCATCGAATGTTCTGAAGCAAATGTTGCATGCATGCAAGAACACTTTTTTTTTCTTTTTTATGGCAGGGCGGTTTATTTAATAGCCATTAGCTTTGTGCCACTATGAGAGGTAGCCATTTCATTATGGAAGCGTCTGATATGTAGCCTCCTATGAAGGGACGGAAAATTACAAACATACCTTTGCCGCGATTCGAACCCGGGCCCATAGCTACGGTAGTCACTATCGCTAACTACTGTACAGGTTAGGCGGCGCATTAAAGAACACTGAGGCAATCATTATCATTACCATTATAAGGGCACAGCCCCGATCCTCCTAGCCGGCACAAGCCGGCCGTATGATCAAAAAATGATACTGGCCAGAAAAAACCAATATAAGAAAAATCTGATGCGTACGCCACATGACTTCCTTGTACGAAATATTAAATTATACGCATTTTGCTTTTAATTTAAACTTACTGGATTGCATTAAATCCACTTCGTCGATAGCGCATAAACCACAATAGAATAAATGCACCCTTTAAAATTCACTGCATTTGTTTACCACAGCGATACTCTGGCGCTAGCTTTACTTAACAGCGTTACATCTCATTCATTTTATAACTCATCAGAATGCACAAAAATTATGTATATCATCTGAAGAATTACCTAATCTTCGCTATATGTTCTATTCAAATACTATAATAAATCTAAACCGATATGTAAAAGAAATTAAACAAACAACAAAAAAGAAAAAAAGAAACTGTTTTTCACAGACGATTCAGTATTTCTCATTTAGTTCAGTTCTCACTTCGCGACAAGGCAAAAATACATAAAAACTCAAAATATCTATATTTAAAATTACGAAGCAAATCTTAAACACTTATTTCATGGAATAAATTCCGGAGTGGATTAAGCATGATTTAATTTGATAAAAGAAGGCGTTCTCTTTGTTGCTGCGAAGCTTAGTTTCTCTAGATTGGCAACAAATCCAATATTCTCCTAAATTTCAAATGTTGCATGCATATAAACAAATATGTCAGCCATGAGAAAAATGATTAGGCTTAGCCGCACTTAAACAAATTTTAAATTGTTGAAAATTCTACAAATCTTGCATGCAAATTTACTAAACGCATAAAAACCTTAACCGGAAGATAAGAACAACATAATTCAATCATTT
>KK116931.1:0-11813 GCA_000611955.2 Stegodyphus mimosarum
GTGTTTATGGATGACAACGCCCGTCCTCACCGTGCAAACATCGTAAGCGAGTGCCTTCAATCGTAGGATATCACCTGTATGGACTGGCCAGCATTCTCATCGGACTTGAATCCAGTAGAGCATGTGGGACATGCTTGGCCGACTAGTTGCAGCCCGTCAACCTCCTCCTACATGTCTACCGGAACTTCGGAGAGCATTGCTTTTTGAGTGGTGTAATATCCCCCAAGATCAGATCGATAATTTGATACTCAGCATGCCTAGGCGTTGTACGGGCTGTATTGCATCGTCTGGGAGACATACAATGTATTAACAATCATACCAACCATGTAATATTGTTTTTTTGTAAATAGTTTTTTTTGTATTTGCTCCAGGGAGAAAAAATCGCTAATTAATATTGTTTTTTGTAAATAGTTTTTTTTGTATTTGCTCCAGGGAGAAAAAATCGCTAATTTTTTTAATAATATCAAACATATAGCATCTTTTTTTGCTCTTTACCTTTTGTTTAATAAATAAGCTTTACAAATAAGTCAAATTTGTTTTGCTTCTAACTCTTCCTTTGCCCGATTTTGCATTATCCTTAATTTATCGACATGAGTGTAGATAGTGGACCTTTCCTTGTTACGTTAAAAGAATTCCACATTTATTAAAATATGTCAGTTTTACCTAATAATATTGATATCAGTCGTAATTCAAAAGTATGTGAAAACCATATCTTCAGAAATCTTTTTCTTATTATTTACTGTTTTATGAATTTATAACACTTAAACAAATATGCTTATGCGAAAGCAAGTGCTCTAGAATAAAAGTGGTATCGTGCTGAAAAATTTTACGAAAAGGCAATATTAAAAGTTGAATCTTACCAAATTCTTAAAAATTTAAACAATTTCAGTTCTTTTTTAGAAAAGAATTTTTAAAAATATCCACATTTTAGATTCCTTGTCATACTGACATTCCCAAAGTAGTCTGCAAACACGCCCAATGTTAGAGAAATTTTTTTGAAAGAATCTCCCAAAATATCTTATGAGTAAGTTCCACAGACTTTTTATTAGTTTTCCATGGACGTCTGGAATGTGCATGGCAGGATGATTAAATTTCACCAGATCTGACGGCATTTGACTGAAAGGTGTACAGCGTCTGTCCTCAAATGCTTGTTTGATAAGCGAACCTAATACACGTTTGGCTTTTAGGAGACATAGAACTCCTTCGAAATATATTGTCAAATCTACATCTACACTTATTTTAAAATTTATAATTCTTTAAATATAATCCTTATTTATTTGAATCTACAAAAGAGGTTATTAAACCTGAATGATAAAATATAAAATAACTGCATTCTGTACTTTCTGCAATAAACAAAATATTTGAGAATTTTACCAGTTATAACAGAAAAACACTATGAGGGGGAAACTTTTAAGTAAAATCTATGTTTATGTTTCAGCTTTCTGTTCAGCTTGAAAATGTGTTGGTAGTAAAATTGTGCATTATTTAATATAACCATTGGCTCAGACTTTTAAAATATTACCGCATGTCATTTTATGTATACGCATTAAATTCATAATCAATCGAAGCTTAAGCAAAGCTTCAGTTAATTTTAAAAGCCTCGAAAGAAACCTCTTTGAGATTTTCATATTTTCAGTTCCAAAATTTCTGTTCTAGAAATATACTATTGGGGTTTATTTAAATTTTCTAACAGTTATTTTTATTTTGGTATAAGCTGTTTTTTAGTTTTTTATTTTCCACCCACAATTCCCTGCCAGAATGAGTTTTCAGAATCGAGTTTCAAGTAAATGAGGTAGAACCCGTATTTCAGTTGATGCCTTGGTAACTTCAGTAGAAGAGCTTGGACATTCTTAATACAGCATGTTACATACAATACAGCATGTGCAATACAGCTGGCCACGTCGTTAAATCCTCGTACGACTTTGACTTTCAGGACGAACGTGCCTGCTAGCATTCAGTGGTGATCTTTAATAAAGACTAACTCGGTTAGTTATTTCTATACAGCTTAGGCTGGTTTTAGTTTAGTTAATATTAAATTAGTTTCTTATTTTCTATCTCAAATTAAAGCCCAAGTAGCGGCTTACTGTAAGCTAGAGAGGGGTCAAGTGTTAAAGTAAGTGAGTTTTAAGTAAGTGAACTCATCGATAATTCACTACAAAGTTCGTAAGCATTATAGCTTGCAAGGAGCAGAAATTTAATTAGAACATTATAATACAAAGCATCAGTATTTGACAGAAAGTTATTGCAGACTTTGTGGGTATTTGTTTCACAGCTGTCTCTTGAATAGCTAATGTTTTCTTTATTAAATAAATAAAAAAAATCTCCATATGGAATTTAATTAGGATGAAATAATATCATACAAATGTTTTCGTAATATTTGGCTTTGCAAGGATGAATAACTCATTTCAATTTAAGATTTTACATCGTACATCTTTAATTTCGGGAAAACTAATTCTTAAACTAAAAACCCTCTTTTAACTTAAAATTGCATCAGGTGTTGAATTGAAATCTGCATACCAGGGATCAGCTTGCAGTTTCTTTCTAACGTTATGCTGTATGTTCTTTAAATATTTGTTAGTTTTCGGAAACTATAAACGTAAACTGGAGCTGTAAATCTGCAATCTGAAATATCTGCAATCTGAATATTTCAGATTGCAATTTTCCTTTCTTTTTTGCATGTGATTTAGAAAATGATTTTTCCTGTGATTCATTTTAGAAAACATGAATTTAGAATTGTTGGATATTGGAAACTACAGTGACGAGAATTGTAAATTTAAATGTAATTTATAGTTTTAAGTTTAGAAAACGAGATAATTAATATTCATTGAATTGAATCATGGAGTTGCACAAACACTACAACTATTTCATATTCTCCATAATTTTTCTATAATTTTATCGATACTGGTTCACCAGTTCGTCTACAGACAAATAATGACTTTAGTCTAATTGTGAATCATGATTATTTAAGAGCTAAAGAGAATAAAACATGCGGAGCGTTTCCTTAGAAAGTATATAATTTCTTAATTTCACATATATATAAGTATATGTATATATATATATATATCTTTTAATGTTAGCTACCTTGCTTGTGTTTCAACTGCAGCAAATGTAGGTACATTCTTTTCATCGAATTAACAAAAGGAAACAAATTTGTATCATAATTAAAAAATTAAAATGTTTAATTCTTCACTTTATTAAAAGAACAATTATTTATTTTTTCCACAATCTCCATGCATCTAGTAGAAGTTGAATATAAATTTTTAAGGAAGAGGAAGCTTTCCATTTAATATTAACCTTCTGCTTAAAGTAGCATGACTAAACTTAAGTCTTCCATTGATGAATTTTATCCTTTAAGAATACATTCATGTATTCATTCACAAAAATCTTATAGTTGTTTATCTACAATTAATTATTCGGTAATGTCTCGTTGAGGCATTAGGATTTTTGAAGTAGGAAACACGAAACATGAGCAATGCCCTCGCAGGGACTCGAACCTAGACCTCTCAACTACACGCTGAGTGTGCTACCGTTACACCGCGAAGGCATGCAGAAAAGAGGGAGAAAATACCTTATAGTATAAATGGTACTTAATATATTAAACTAACAGAAGATAAAATTATGAGTATCTGGAAAAGAAAATTTAATTCTTTCTTTCCATCCTAAAAATTAAGATTTTTTAAACTATATTTTATAAAACCCATAAATGCAATAAAGCACATCTATTCCAGATCGTTTCATTCTACGATTTCAAGAGTTAAAAGAGAACTTTAATGATGTAAATTATTAGATGCTTCCTAGATCAATACTAACGAAGTTAATTTAAGTAAATCTCATAGAAAGCTCTGCAGATGTGGAAGCACATGGGAGAAATAATATTATGACCAGGAATGGTAAATATCATTACTAGTAAGGTGAATTCTTTGATGAAATATGAGAAATTACGACCGAAACTCGTTGAATAAATTGGATACTGAATATTTAATACAAACTAGATGTATATTTTGAATCTATAGAACATACATTTGTGGCAAATGTTTAATGGATGTAACATATTGTATAAATCTTTCCTAGTATTACAGTTTAGTAATCAGTACATATGGTTATTCTTGCATTTTTCAATAAAAAGATTTTCCAATCAAAACTGCAGTGAATTTGTTGATGAAGACAATTATACGGTGGGTGTATGCAAATTTTTAGAACAATTTCGTTAAGAATTAAAACAATGATTTAGAATAAAATTTTCTTTCGACAGTTTATTATTTGAAATGAGAAATATCGTCTGATACTTTTAAATTTATTCTTCTTTTAAAATGATGAATGTAATCCTATTCCATGATTAAAAAATGTTGGGAAATGCATGTTCTTAAAGCTTCTAAGTGCAAAATAAGAAAAACAAACAGTCAGTGTTTATTTATGCATAGGAAGAGGATTCCAAATGAAAATATGAAAAAGGTACATACTGTTTCTAAAGTTTTTAAAGTCAACGCTTTGGTAAAAAGAGAAAATGTATGGTCGCAGAAATCAACTGTATAGTCTTCAAATATATCTGTAACAGCAATAAATAAAATAATAAGCCATAATTTACAACTTAAAAAAGCTAAAATGCATAATATTTTCCAGCTTTTGCAGAGGCATGTGCCTCAGCGCAAGACAATTGTAAAACGTGTATGAAAATTATCTAGCAGTAAATACATAGAAATGCATTGTGACCCTTGACGAAACTGCAACAAAGAAAACAGTGTTTGATTATCGAAAACGAAGAAATCAAAATTTACAAACCTGATTTCATTAATGCAAAGGAAGTTTCAGTAATGGATTTAAGATTGTCGAGGATTTTCTTACAATGAGAAATTAAAAACAACAAGAGTGGAAAAAGAAGTGCTAAAGTAAACTCAACGTACTATCAAGAGAAAGGTTTACTTCCGATGTTTACAAGAAGGACTTTCACTTCCTAATGATTTTCTATGAGTGAAGCAAAGCAACACGTCACACTTCACGTCACACGTCACACAAATGTACTCCTGTATTCCACGAAAGAAATGAAGTCTAATACAGGTATTGGATGCATAACTTTTCTGTATGTTCCTGCAAAGCCCCTGATGTTTGGCCTATGTTTCTGCCTTTGGTCTCTTGCAAATAGCTCTTTTTAAGCGCGAACTCACCGTAATTAATGAACAATGAAAGGTAGTGGAAGAGGAATGGAAATGAATACCTCTGGTAATTTTAAGAAAAGTTTTTTTTTTCTTTTTATCATGGAAAATCATGATGCAAACTTGTAGTCTAGAAAAAAGGCTATCCGACTGAACATTAAAAAAGTTAATCTTTATATTTTAAACATTAATTAAACGGCCCCGACACTGTCTGTAACAGTATTATTGTTATGTAATAATTATTTCAAATTTAATGTTAGAAGAATCTTTCTTACGTAGGCAATTAGTTAAATTTAATTGTTTACTGATTACAGAATTATTGGTATTGAGTGTGAACAGTTTGATTAAGTGTACATTATAGAGCTGATACACTATTTTATCGTTCTCAGTATAGTCATATGAAATTTTTAATAATTTTCCCAAAATTTCCCAGCGATCGATATTGATGTGAAAATGGCTCCGCAAAATCATGGAAAGAGCTTATGTTTAAATCGCATTCTATGAATGGCAAACAAGGATTTTGTAAAAATCAAAATAAGGAAGATTTATTAATCTCATTTTCAACAGCACGTACAAGACTTTCAATGCGTAAAACGGAATGCCGTTTCACAATTAAGGAATAAAAAACTGTACATAAATAGTGTAAGAAAATCATATAATAATGAAAGACAAAATAAATCGTGTTAGTGTAAATACATTAATATAAAATCACTAAATGAGCTTAAAATGCCTTTCTGCCTGCTGACTGAAGAAAAACCCATTCAGCATATTTTGTATTTTTACTATAAAATTGAAGCCAAATGCAAATTCTTCCTATTTTTTTAAAAAATTTTATCGTACTTGATACAATTTTTAATTAGACATAATGTTGAAGAATATGTTATTCCTAATTAAATAACGTATCGTAATATGTTAGTATCTTTTTATAATTAGAAATGGTACATTAAATGCTTTTTTTTTAATACGGATCATGTTATTAGCCCAAAAGTGGTTATTAGTTTCTGAATGGGATTTTGCGTTTGTTGATTATAAACGGCGTGTTTCAAATTTTTGCCCCCAAATATTATCGCCCTGTATTATTTTTAAAGAAATTAAATGATGAAGAACTTGTATGTATGTTCCTCGCATCGTAAAAAAATGACTGTACTTAGAGAGAGTAATCAAATTTTGAATAACGAGAGCGAGATAAGGATTTCGAGAAAAGGATATATTAAGGTATTGTGAAACTTTAAAAAAATGGGATTAATAATTGCATGTAATAATAATTGCATAATAATAGTAGTTACCCAATTCACAACTTCTAACTTTTTTACCCAATTCACAACTTCTTGTAAGCCTGGTTTTACAAAATTACCTCTATGATTTCTCACCATTCTGTTTTCAATATATTCATTGATTTCCATCCGCAAATTATCCTTGAATGGCTTATTTATTGCAATGTCAAGTGTCTGGAGGTAACCAGTCATTCCTGCCGGAATCATTATTTGATCAATTTTCCTCTCAGCAAGAAAAATCAACCCACTTTCTTATAACTGCTTGGGTGCACCAGGCCTTTTCACTTTCAATGACATACGTTGAATCTGGTCTTTTTTAGCTTTAGTGATTAAAAATGACGATACGTTCTTGCCATCTAGACGAATTTACAAAATACAGGTAACACGTGCACTATCGTAACCGGTAGAAGGAACGTAAATTGACGAAGAATGTGGTGAACTGTTGTTTGAGCTCTTTGGTCTAGGAATACCGCGGTTTCATCTATAGCAATCATGTTGGAGATTTGGTATTTCGAAAAATCGATGCCATCAACAAAAATCTTAAACGCAAGTGCAGGCTAAACAACTTCATTGTCTTCCAGCTTAAACAATGTTGTTGATCTCCTTAGAGACAGTTCATATCGTTTAAGGAAGTTGTCCAACCAGTGTGACGATGCTTTAAATACTTCTGTGGATATATCAAATTCAATTGCTGTTTCAAAGGCAAATTTTTTAAGATCAGCCCTGTGCACAACCAAAGCCATTGCCTTCCTGCCTGCAATCCATTCCCAGATGCAATCTTCCAACTCAGAAAATAACGGCTGCCGACCTGATCCAACTCTGTGTTTTTTCTCATTTCCTTGGTCCACCAGTTGACACAGGTAATCGTAGTCTGCACGCCATTTACGAACCATACGGAGATTCAGCATCTTTTCTTTACAGAATGCTACAAGATTTACATCCCCGATTCCCTTTTTATACTTGACGGAATAGCTCTTTCGTTTTGTACTCATTTTAACTGGGGTTAAAAATTATTGACTTTATTTTTAAATAAAATTATGTATGAGGAAATAATCAGACTTACAAGACTGAAATGAATGAACGTTGTATACCTGCACTGTTGCTCAGTGTAGACTGCTGCCTTATGTTGTATTTTTAAGATAAATTCCAAGAATTAATTTGAAACGAACTGTAGAGGTAAACAATAAATTTCTCGGAATATTTTGTTTCAAACATTTCTCTGAAATACGAGTATTAGGAAAGCTAAACATATTATTACTTAATAAATCAACAGCATTTTTTAACGAATTCTTTTTGTCACATTATTTTAACTAGGTATTATTTTCGGGGGATGTCTTATTTTACAAAAAGTTCCGAAAATCACGATAGGGCTTATTTTCGGAGGATGTCTTATTTTCAGAAAAAGATGGTAGCTTTTTTAATAATGAAATAATAAGCATGAGGATGATATGTACAGTGAATAGAATGAACATAAGTAAGATAAAAAATAAGGTGGAAGTTTCAGTTTAGATAGAGCAGCATTCCTCATCGAAGAAAACGATGAAGTCACTCGAACACCATCATCAATGCTTCCTACCTAACGGCCAAACCTCATCTCGTTGAATCTTCTTAATTTTCTCACGCAGCTTGAAGAATCATCTGACTGCTGCTGGCGTTGCCAGATGTGGGATGATGGGAGAAGTTGTAGAGACGAATGACCACATATATAACAATTTACGCCAACATTTAACTCTGCATCGGGAATTCTAAATATATGCTGCTATGCAGTTTTAAAAATTTCTTGATATTGTTGATGAACTGCATATAGCGTAAGTGCGAAGAAAATGATGCTTAATAATAAAGATAAAAGAAAGGTTATCAGGAGTACTGCAAGAGTATATTAGATAGACTCGGAGCTCATCGGGAGTGTAAAAGACCTTAGCAAAACCCTTTTAGACAACCGTTAAACTAATAGTTTCTCCCGAATTAAAATCGTTAAAATCCGAATCCTTGTAAGGTTTATACTAATTTTATAACAGCTATTTTAAGTTGATGCATCTTTCCTCTCTCTTCTAGCTTCAGCTTGCAATTTCCTACCAGAATGTATTTTCAGAAAAGCGTTTAATGCAAATGAGTAAGAGTAGTTTTCACTGACTTCGTTAGAGAGCTAGAGTTCCTGAGTAGTGTGCGTTTGTCTTTGGACTACATCTCTCTCTAAGCTATTACTACGTTCGGCCGTACTTTAGGCCCTTGATAGCTTTGCCTACTTAATTGAGATTTAGGCGCCAACTACTTAGAATCCTGATAGCTACGGCTATCAATTTAAAGTTAAGCATTAGTTAAGATTTAATCTTTTAGTTTAAGTCAATCTTTTAGTTATCTTTTAGTTAGCTCCTGATAGCTACGGCTATCAGGAGATCCTAATCTAGAATCCTGATAGCTACGGCTAGAATCCTGATAGCTACGGCTATCAATTTAAAGTTAAGCATTAGTTAAGATTTAATCTTTTAGTTTAAGTTAATCTTTTAGTTATCTTTTAGTTAAGCATTAGTTAAGATTTAATTCTTATGAATTCGAGTTCAAGCCCAAGTGAAGGCTTTACTGTACTCTCTGAGATAGTAGCAGACTGTGTTGGTTCTTATTTTGAGAAATAAAGGGTAATTAACTTTTCTTGAGTCTTATGTCTCTGTTCACACAGTCAAGCGATTATTCGCTTATCAGTGTTCAAGGTTTCTCACATTGAACTGTGAAATAAAAGGGTGGAACTCCATAACCTTTCAGATTTTTAATCTATTTTTTTTTCTTTTTTTCTTAATCTAGAGCAATTTGGTGTAAATACCCACAAGTAACATTTAAGGTGACTCTTGTGTGGGGAAATTATTGATTCAGATTTGCCCTTGTGCGGAATGAAGGTTCTCAGGTCAGAAATGTACCTATATTTCATATCTATAAACCGCCTTTCAAGTCGCTAAAACATGTCTTCTAGTTGACTAGTATACTATAAGAGAAATTTGCTGTCTCAGACTAACAATGATAGTAATAAACAGCTATATACAGCAGTTATTCGGAAATGCCTCGGGAGAAACGATGAGTTTAACTGAGATCGTTTTGAGGAATCCGAAATTACACTATTACCATTCCATTTAATGTGATCAGAAGCTGAAGAAGAGAACTGTCCGGGTTAATATAAAGGCACAGCATATAAAGGGTTTATTAATAAAATTAGCAAGGCAACAACTTTGTGTTTAGAGTAGATTTAGTCAAGAATACAATCGATTTCGAGAGTACAAAGGTACAGGTTCGTCTTCATCAGGAGCAAAGAAATCTTCAAAACTGTATATTAACGCTCTTGTTAATCTGTATATTTATGCTTTTTTTAGATGGTATATTAATGCTCTTCTTTCTTCTTTATAACTAAATAATGGTATTTTAAATATTTAGAAGATGAAACGATTTTTATTACATATTACGCAGTATTTTAAGTAAGTAGTTATGTGGATCAATAAAAGACCTATGATAGAGACAGGAAAGACAGACACTCACGGCTATAGGCGAAAAATGTATCATGAAGAAAATTCAAAATTCACTTAGTTGTATAACGAGAAAGAGAAGGAATTCACTGTAAAATTCTAAAATTCACCTTCTGAAATAAGAAAAGAAAACATGCTCCATTCTCTGCAACTGTGTACCACTGCCTTACAAAATGTTTCAGTCATTCTAGCTCGTGCTGTGAATCCAAATTTTTCTTTTTATGCAAATGTGAGTGATTAACGGCTACCAGCATTATTTTCTTCGCAATATTTTTGCGTGTTTACTTATTTATGCATTTATTATAGGCAGACCAGGGCCATAGAGCAATTAAAGCCTTTTTTCTATGCAACTCGGGGTAGAATTCTGTCAACTACTTTGTAGTCAGAAGAGTTGGAACTAAATATTTGAATTTTGCGAGGATGCATGTGGGTGTGCAGGGTATTTTGGTAAAACATTCTTTATGACTGCTTTTTTTTTCATGAACCTCTCTCATATCTTCTCTCCCTATTAATGAAAGAAACTCGAAACACTTCGTTGAAATTAAACATCTCCAAGATGGAAAAAATTAAAAAATTTATTTATCCAAATAAAAGAATCAAATACACTAAAATTATTTTTCCATCATATAAATAAACTTTGCATTTTAAAAATAGAAGTTTAAATAATCCATTTACAATTTTATTTTCACCGCTTTCGGTATGAAGCAACGTAGTGTGGAAACGTTCTGGTTGGCGGCAGGACAAAAAGAAATAAAAAGGGATAATTTGTAGGATTTTTATGTTAGTTAACCAGTTAGCATGGTTTGAATCTTTACTTTAACTTCTTCTTACTATAAACCCGATTAGAATGTAAATTAATTGTTGAGTATTTAAGCCTAGGTTTTGAATGTTTTGGAGTTAGAACTTCTGGCAGCCTCACTTACTGAAGTTTATTCTGCTTCAATCATCTTATTAGCTGAAGTTTATTACTTGAGCTAGCTTAAGCAAACTATTTAGTTTATGTTATTTCAATTTGAACTTCATCTTATGTTATTTTAAATAGCCTCATTTAACGGAGCTTCATCCGTAGCAGAAGCAGTGTGTTTCGTTAATTTCGAGTTCAATAAAAAAATTAGTTTAATCTTCTAGAGACTTCGTCATCTTAATTCAGATTACAAAGGTGACTCCATTATCAGTTTAGTAGGGACTTAAGGACATGAGTTAAACATCTAGATACAGCAAAAGCCTAAAAATGTTAATATTGACTAAACTGCTTTGCACCTGACTGCTCAGCAATATATAAATGGTTATACGCAATAAATCCATGCTGCTTATCGTATCAGCTATTTCAGTTCCTCGATTGCCCTCGAAATGTCGTTGTTGTTGAGACTTTTCTCACTTTTCTGACAGTAACATGAAAACAAGCCCACGAAATTCATCGTGGCAAGGAGTGCAAGATTGCGCCTCTCGTTGGCAAAGGCCTTGAGCACCATATAGGTGACTGTATGGCTTTGCTCAGTTTCGCCCATAATGTTGATCGAGAGCACCCCGGGGCACAGACTGTATACATTTAAAGCGCCTTCTTCGGCCCTTCAGTACAACAATCAGAGTCACTAACCGGTATCCCAATTGGACGACTCAAAATGTCATACTAAAGAAAACTGAATTTAGTGTTTGGTTTCTTACTCTCACTTTCTCTTTTTTTGTTCTACTTCTTAAAAAAATTTATATTATATTTTAGTCTATGATTTCGGTGAGTTTGTTTGCTACGATTAAATGCATCTTTTTTGTGGCATTTACATTCGTTTTACTTCTCAAGTTGATAGAAAAGATACTTAGTTTTCACATTTCTAGATTGTAGGAGCTCATCATGAATTTAAGACAAACTTTATAAAATAATT
>KK116931.1:13474-67317 GCA_000611955.2 Stegodyphus mimosarum
ACGAATAAATATTAAATTTTACATAAGTAAATAAATATTTAAATATAATAAATTATGTTATAATAAATTATAATATATAAGGCGTGTGCAAATGAAAGTGATTCGAAGCGCCACATGCGAAAAGTTTGCACTGGAATTTCGTGAAACAAACGCGATAGCGAAGCTGTATATACCATGCATGCGTGTGCCGAAGATGTGTGCTAACTTCAGACGTAAGGACGTGGTATTCATTCAAAATGGCTGGTTCGGATGCAACTGCGTCAAAAACGGATCAGGGAGCTGTAATTAAGTTTTTAACACTGGTAGCGTGTAAGCCGGTGGACATTCATCGAAGAATGGTGACTATGTACGTGTGTGTCGGAGCCCACGGTGACGAGGTGGGTGAGAATGTTTAGCGAAGGTAGCCAGGAGACAACAGACATGTCGCGGCCCGGTCAGGCGCATAAGGTTGTGACAGGTAAGCTGATTACGGGCATTGATACGGTAATGAGGGCAAATCGAATTAAAAAAAAATTCGTGACATTGCAAATGAGTTGAACGTTTCCGTCGGTACTGTTCACAATATTGTCGGTAACATTCTGAAGTATCGAAAGTTTTGCTGCCAATCGGTACTCCGCATACTGTCTGACCACCACAAGAAACAGCAAATTAGTTTACAGCATTTGGTGCGCTAAACGGCTGACAGTGACGACTTTCTGTAGCACATAGTGGCAGGGAAAGAAACCTGGTGTCAGGCACTTCCAACCGGAAGGGAAGTCCATCTGCATGCAATAGAAACTTCCCGACTCGGCTAGGACCAAAAAATTCAAAATTCAGCATACAGCCGGAAATGTGATGTTGACGCCATTTTTCGACATTCAGGGTCTCCTATTACTGAAGTTTAAGGAGCCGCATTTCTCCATCAATGCCCATCGGTACACCGAAACGCTTGATAAGCTGCGTAAGGCTATCAAAAATAAACGTCAAGGTATGCTGTCGTCAGGTGTCATCCTTCTGCAAAATGGAAAGCCGCATGTCGCCCGGGTATGTGCTGAAGCATTGGCCCGTAAAAGAGGGAAGTATTGAAGCATCCAGCTTACAGTCCAGATCTGTCGCCTTGCGACTATCACATCTTTGGACCGCTGAAGAAAAACCTGAAGGTTCAACGCTTTCATTCCGACGAGGACGTAAAGGCTGCAATTATGAACTGGTTCCATGATCAACCGACATCGTTCTTCGAGGACGAAATTCGTAACCTTCCCAAGAAATCGGACGCCTGCCTAAACGCAACAACAATTGTTTTTTTAACAAACATTATATGCATTTCAATCATTAAATATTGTTGTTCCTATCTATGTATCTGTTTCGTTTCTCTCGCTACACGTCTCATGAATATACACCTCGAATCACTTTCATTTGAACGCTCCTCATATATATTGAATTTTATATAGATAAATAATTTTTATAAAATATTTCGAATTTTATTTAATACATATTGGAGTAAAAATGCTTAAACGGTGGAGGCAGGAGATGAATGGCATTTTAACTTGTGAAAAACAAGGAATTAACGAAAAAATTTCAGTTTCCTAATACTTTATATCTGTTTATGGTTTTGAGTTATAAGAATGTGTTCTATTTAGGTGATGCATTTCACTTTAAAAACTTTAATTTATGAATTTTGGCATTTAAGAACACGCTACAAAAATAAATTTGTTTCTACTTTAAAAATTTATAATTGTTAAAACATACTCAGACCATTTTGAAAACAGAGTTCGTGTCAAGAAAGAAATATGAGAAAAGCTTAATCACAATACCTTCATAAATTCAAAAAGCACCCAAAGAAAGGGCTCTACTATTCAATTTTGCTGCTTAGAGCCAAATATGGATGAACAAATTTTAACCAATGACAAGGAATCATAGTAATTAATGGAAAGCATTAAAAGCAATTTAATGAAAATTAAATCTCACGCTGAGAAATTTCAATCAGCGAATTCTCTAATAGGAAAAACATAAATAGTCGCGGAAGGTCTTTTACATTTTCACAGAACTCAGGTACGAAATGTAATCAGTTACAACTGTAAATCTTCTACATTATGTACTTTTATACATCTTAAATGAGTTTTGTTTTCTCTGCAGCATGATCAAAGAACTCTCTCTGTACAAAGAAGGTCTGTATTGTTTTCAGTGCATATTGTGAATCGTCTACATGCGCCATTTTATGACAGTATTATAATTAGAACTGTGTGCCACTTCATCTTCTCGAACTCAAGAAACTTTGCAGACGCACATCAGTTGACGTCTCATGTGTTACAGGCCAGATACGCAGCTTTTCGTTTTCGCTACATCGGCGATGCTTTTACGTGATTTCTATCATAAACGCCAACGCCTTAGGACAAGATTTTCAAAAACGTGGATAAATATTATTTCTGCAACAAATCAGTTTAAAAACAGAGGGTGAAAATTTAGCTTATAAAAGTTTTGCGGTTCATCTATTATATGTGTTTTTTTTTAATTCGGTGCGCGTAACCATTAATAAACTATACATACATTAAAAATATCTGTAACTGACACTGTAAGGAAACATTCTCTACGTTCGAGGAGTAAACAAAAAGCTGATTGGTTTCTGAAAGAAAAAAAAATACTTCATTTATGTTTTGAAAAAAATTTGAGACTTTTAATTTAAAATTTTAGAAAGAAAAATTGTAACCTATATAGTCATAAATATTGCGTGTTGCTGTTTCGTAAATTCTTGATTTACCGGAAGTTTCGCAGAATGGTAAATTATCAAATTACACAACTTTATAAAAGAGCAAAGCTCTTCATCATGAATTGTGCCTTTCACTCCTCAACTACCGAATAATTAGGAACGCTCTGTAATACAGGTAGAATCAAGAAAATTTGGAAGAAAGCTTATTTTTTTTGTGTTTTTGGTAACCTTGTAGAGATATTAGGATTTTGGAAGCAGGAGTACATGAAAAATTAGCAATGCCCTCGCCGGGACTCGAACCTCGGACATCTCGAAATACGCACGAAGTTTGCTAATCATTACTCCACGAAGGTTTGCTAAGGAGGCGGGAGAAATACCCTATGTACTCCCCTTTTAAAGGGGGACTGGGGATTAGCGGACCCAATCGCCAAATCCTGGTAGTGAAGAATGATCATTCGCCACCTTTCAGTTCGGGCGCCACTGTACAGACATTAGGATTTTTGGAAGCAGGTTTACATGAAAAATGTGCAATGCCCTCGCCGAGACTCGAGCCACGTACCTCTCCAATACTCGCCGAGTGTGCTGGCCATTACATTACGAAGATATACTATGAAGACGGGAGAAATACCCTATACCTCTGTTTAGAAATTTTCTTTCTCATATTTTAAATTCTTAGAACTTAATCACTACCTTGAAAATTGTATTTCATACTTATGGTTAATAGCAAAAATGAAATATTATGTGCTGGCTTATCATTTAAAACACTGAAATATTCATCATTGAGAAATTCAATTCCTTGCGGTACTTCAGCGTAAAATTGATTCATATCTAAACGAACACGATATTATTATTCTCCTTTTTAAATATACCTTAAGAAATATATGAGAACACTTTTTTCTCTCTGCTTATTTTAGATTTCGATTTTAGGGCGGAGTTCGCAGACGTTGTTTGTTCCTCGGCAATTATAATCCAGGTTGAAGCCTCTTGCAGTCAGTAAGAATCCTATCAGTTTTGATAATTTTCTTCCCGCGTGGTCTTGCAATGGATACTCTCCCATCCACGTTTTTTACGTCATTCTTCTTTATTTAAGAAGTGAATTATACCGTATGAAAGAAATATTCTAATTATATTCTCAGGGACACATTTTTTATATTTATGTCATCAGTAATACAAAAGTTTTAAAAACAGTCATTATGGTATCAAAATTAGTTTTATATACCAAACAGACCACTACTTTTACAAAAATTTCGCTTATTAATATTAAATTATATAGCATAGTGTCGATATAATTATTTCTTCCTGAAATAATTTCTAGTATTATTCATCTAACTTCAAAATACATTTATAGGCTTCTGATGGTATGTAATAATGATGTTGTAGATTAAAATTATTACCTCCTGTAAACTACATACATAGGTAAGAGAGATAATGTTTCCGATCCAAAATTTAGATAACTGCAGTGTAACTTAAGCTATTTATATTCATATCAAGAACTGATTAGATCTTGGATAAAACTGGACAAGCAGAAACTGCACTTTACAGAAAACCCATAACGAATTTTAATGGCCAACCGGAAGTCGCAATTTACTAGAAGCCCATAACAGTTTTTAAAAGCCTTTAAATCAGCGGGAACAAAATGGTAGACCCAAAATTCATAAACCGGAAATAAAAATTGAGAAACCGAAATATTTTACCCAAAATTGATAAAGCGGAAATTGTACTTTTCTTGAAGCTCTGAAGAGACATTCTTAAAAATATATATTACTGGATAATACAAAGCTTCCCAAATTTGGTAGTTAAAATAGGTATGTGATTGAAAAACACAAACACCAGAAGCACAGTGGCAAACTGCAAGAAAAAGTGCATAAAAGCATGTCATAACCAAAAATGAAATAAGAAATTTACATCTGCATCAGCAGGTTCGTGCAACGAAAGAAGTGAATAAATCAGCTTATTTCTGAACCAAAAAAGACAAAAATTAATGTTTAAAATTTAAAATAATCGCAGAAAAACAATCAAAATAATCTGTGTCTTTATCAGTTCAACTCCTACAGATCGATTTTATAATTATATAGTTTCAATGCTAAATAAATACACAAATAATTACAATATGTATAAACTGCATAACTATGGTTAGTTTCAATAGCTACACATGGCTGAGCGTTTTCACTTCAAGCCTGAATCCTCTACATTTCAATCACTAAATAGGTAATAAGGCATCATTAACATTTCCTAATTTTCTGTCTGTACCTCAGTTAAATGCTGTAATTAATTAAGTAGCTTAATATTCTCTCTAATCAGAATGAAATAAATTCGAATCGAAACTACACTCTCAACAAATATATAACACCTATATTTTCATTTCTTAAAATTTATCTTAAAATGGAAGGAAGCATTTATTTTCGAGTAAATATAGTCTGTCTGTCTATCTACAGAACTCACACACACGCACACACACACACACACACACATATATATATATATATATGCTATAACATGCGTATATATACAGGGTGTTTCAGAAATTGTGTTGCAAACTTTCAGGAGAGATAGAGTACACCTGAACAATGGGAAATTACTTGCCGAAAACGCTTTTCTGGCCCTGTAGTCAAGACACAAAAGACAAGAAAGGAAGGATAGGAACAGGGGGAGAAGTTTATTATACTCAATACAGGAGTAAAAAAAAACAAAAACATTTGTAATCAAAGAAAGAATTAAATTTTACGATATCAAAATTACGACCTCGGACCGTAACGCAGACCTCACATATCCGCCTCATGAACGATCTGATGCTCAGGAAAATACGTGGCGTGTCGTTTAGCAGCTGTCACGATGCGTGCAACAGGTTCCCGTGCACTGTTAATGGGGGTTTTATACACCAGTTATCTTGAAATACCCCCAGAGAAATTAGTAAATGCAAATGAGGTGTAACGATCATGTTGGCCAATGCACCGGGCAACCCCTGCTGATCCAGTGTTAAGAATACATTGCATTCAAGAGGAGAAGCTCATCAAAGCTATTAATGTGTGCAAAAATTTAACATTCTCAACATTTTTGTGACTTCACTACATATATAAATGTGGGTGTATGTGTGTTTATGTGTGCGCATGTCATAGCGCGATACAACGGATACAAAGCATATCAACAGCGGATTCAACGTGTATACACGTACAATATATATGTTATGCACGACTGATTTATTATTATATTACTGTACGAAAACTCTAGTAAAATAACATCAATAAATATTGCACCATTAAAACATTAAGGAATAATTTACATGTTTTAATGTGTAATTTTTGTAGGCATGCTACAAAATCTTTTACAAATTTTAACATAAAATTATTTTGCCCCTTTCAAATGAATGTACTGTCATCGCTGTGATGTATTCAATCTGACAAAACCAAAATACAAGTTTGAAATCCGTTTATTTTAAGCCCCATAGCTTCAGTCTTAACAATATCATCCCGTCATCGTGCAAGCTAGATACCATTGCATGTGTAAAAGTAAATTAGACAGAGTAAGATAGGAACCTTAAGATTACATGCACCATTACAGCAACTAATTCTGACGCAAAATAATTTTCCCATTAATAAACGCATTTTGGTGTGATAATGTTTAAACACCGCAGTTATTTGCTTTCGGTAACCTTTGATGTTTGCAGCAATATTTATAAGACTTGACTAATAAAAGAGTAACTCTAAAACTACGTTCATGCTGAAATGTGACTTCCTTCACATAATTGACATAATTGAGCCTTTTCTGAGTGATTTGTATTCACCTATATTTTCAAAACAACACGTTTAGGGAAGATGAAATCTAGAATCTTATCACCACTTAGGGTTACAAGCCCCGGACGTAGTGTCCCATTAATGAGGCAATACCTAATCATCACATAACTTCTAATAAATCCCATTTTTCCTTATAAGAGCAAGAAAATTTGGAACGCTTTATGAGCAGATTTGCCTAGAGCCTCAGTGAGTTTTAATCAGGTCCTGGAAAAGACGAATACAAGACTAAAGGAAATGCTGAATTTCAGATCAAATTGGTTAGGAAACTATATGAAAGTAATCGCATCTTAGGTGCATTCTCTTTTCATAATAAAAAAAAATATGTAACAAAGCTTGAAATATCGCTGATGTTCGCAGATTGTGTTAAATTACACTCTTATTTCTATGTGCACTGAGAAATTCAACTTCTCTAAATTTCTTTTATAGCGATTTTTTTTCATTTTCCTCTTTTTCATGATGCTGGATAGTTTATTTCCATCCATTCTAACTATTTAAGGTCCCTCATTCTTTACTGGGTGATTCGCTTAAGTGTTTTCTCTTGAGTTCTTTGAGAAAATACTTTATTGATTGTCGAATTTAAGTGCTGCCTGAAGGAAGTATTTTTTTCTCTTAATCTTCGCTGTCTGAATGCTCTCGGAATTTGTTTTTTACTTCCTTTTCGAATTTAGTTCCAATGTAAGACATTTAAAAGTTTACAGACATTTACTGCAAATTTACTGTTCTGGTGTTGTGTAATTGAAGAACAAGTAATCATTTGGAGCACTGCAGACTACAGATTACTACTGAATAATTTATTTGGAGGGATTTACGATTTATCTATTCCCCAGCCTACAGTATTTTATTTAATGTGCATGTATTATAATAGTTTAACAATTGCGCCACTTGCATAAGTATGAACAAATGTTAAGCATCGTTGTGGTACATTTTACATTTACAAAAAAGTTTACCAAGCACTAAAAAGATAAAATCACGAGCAAGAAACATGACGCTATCAATATTGCAATAAACGTATTATTTCAACTACTTTTATTTTTTCGACTCTAAAATTTACCTTTTCACCATATGAAAGTCGGTAAAAAAGGAGATGCGTCTTAGAACCAAAGGTATCTTAAAACTTCATCTTATTTAATTAATAACTATACTTGTAGGATTCATGTTAATTAACATAGTCTTATTATAATATCAGTACTGCCATTTCGGACTTCGTCAACTCGCATCAGGATGCAAATTAGCTAAGTGTAAGTTAGAACAGAGTTCCTGAAAGTTGAGGAGAGTGTCTTTTCAGCGACGCTGACCTTCATGTCAATTCTCCGCCCAGTTTGGAGAATTATTTTAGATCTGTATTCGATTTTAGTCAGACATGACATTTTTCACTTGTAATATTTATTCAAAGCTAGGTAGGAATTCACTTTGTGAATTACTGGAGTTAAATTACATAAAACGTTAATATTATTATTAATTAAGCTAACGTAATATATTTTACGTTAGCTTTAATACAGGGTCCGCCAGTAAAAAGGACGATTTTAAAAACTAAATATCTACTAAGTCTAAATTATTTTGATATTTTTGATAATGTAATATTGAATCGTAATCGTACATCGAAGTACATCGAAAACCATTTCCCTTACAGGGGTTCAGCACGATGTGTTTTGAAGACAATGTCCTGTAGCTGGCCGCCATTTCTGTGTATACACTCCTATAACTTTGACCAGAAATTGTCCATTATGTTGCGTGACATCTCAACAGAAATTTCTTTTATTTCTCGTTGAATTCTTCGTTTAGGTTCTAGAATAACTCTTGAGGTTGGAGCAACAAACACTTTACTTTTTAAATACCCCCCACAGAAAAAAGCTGAAAGACCTGGCGATCTCTCAGGCTGAGGCAAATTTCCGTTTCTTGAGTTGACATGACCAGGAAATAATCGTCTTACAGCTTCCATTGACGCTTGCTCTATGGCTTGTTGATCCATTCTGCTGAAATCACGTGTGTTCATTAATTACAGAATTAGTAACCAACTGTGGAATAAGAAATGTTTGTAACATTTCCACATACCGCTCAGAATTTACGGTCTGAGTGAGTCCATCACCGTCTTCAAAGAAGTAAAGTTAGATAATCCCGAAGGATATAATTGTGCACCACACTGTGATCTTGGAACTGTGCACAGGAACATGATGAAGCTCTCTAGAGTTACTGTCAGACCAGTATCGATAGTTCTATTTATTCACTTACCCCGACAGGTGAAAATGAGCCTCATCACTCATTAACATGCAATGAATAAGACCTTCATTCTCTCTAAAAGTTGCAAAAAACCGTTCGCAGATTACCTGCATCATTTTTGGTTAGAGCTTGCACTATCTGAATGTTATAGGAATGCAAGTTCAAGTATTTGTGAAGAATGCGTCTTAAGTGGTAGTGCAGATTCCTAGCGATAGAGCGCGGCGCGTTGCAGATCGTCATGAACTACTTTGCAAGGCTTCTCTAACTGCAGCAATGTGTTCTGGTGTACGTACTGTTATTGCCGTTCCTTGTGGCTTCTTACATAGCGCGGAACCTGTTTCTTCAAATTTCTTAATCCATGTCTTAATTGCATAGGTTGAAGGAACTGCATTGTTATGAAGAATTCTACAACGCTGTCGAAATAATCGATTTGTTGCAACAAAACTATCATCATTCTTGTAATAACATTTAATTGCGAACGCACGTTGTTCTCCAGTCCAATTCTCCATGTTTACTAAATGCTATTGGATTGTGAACACGATACCAGTAGTCTGACTTTCCTCAACTGTAAGGAGGCGGTACAACGAGAAAGTTAAAATTGCCCGTTTTTCTAGCGGACCCTGTATTACAAGTAGAAGATATTGCTTTATAAGCACGAGCTGTGCAAATCGTCAAGCTTAAAGTTTTAATGAAAAGGCTGCTTAAATTTTCTTAGTTTGTAGTTGTTATACGAAGGGTGATAAATTGTCTCGTGCTCTGATAGGGAAGAAAGGATTTGATTTTCTTATACTGACTCCCAAAGTGGAGAAAAATCCCTGACAATTGGGCTATTTTATCCTTATATATGTTCGTTTACAAGTGGGTGGACTGTCAGTAAGTCCCGTAGAAGGATTTAGGTGATACTATAGGTGTCTGAGGAAAAAGAATAATGAATCAACACAATATATGTAAAATTTTTTAATTAAAAGAAATATTTCTTCTTCTCCTTTAAAAGCAACTTTCATCTTTATATATCCTTTAGATATGCTTGGTACATATTACGGTCTTTTTAAATAGAAACATAACATAGGTTTTTTATCTTTAAAAATAAAAAATAAGGCTTTTGAAACAATAATAATGGAACACTAGCAGGTAACAAAAAAGTATTTTTTACATGGCAATGTGGAAAAACGATGAATCGCAGTCCCAATAGACCACTGTCCTGCCGCTGTCTAATTCCATAATTCCAACTAAGAGGTTTCTTCATATGCTGATAGGATTTTCTTTGCTTTACACGGAGCGTAACATGATCTTTACACAAAAAAAACGAAGTTCAAATTCGATTTCCAAATGATAAACACGCTGTGAAATCTTCCTGTTTTATATAATGTAGATGGCTTTACTCATACCTGCTTTGTGCGCATATCCCTGAATGCATATATGCTGGAATATACATATTCCAGCATGAAATCGGATTTTTGTGGCATGCCGGATTCATGCTGTATCAATTTTAATGGCTAGCGGTGCATATTCCTGAGTTACATAAGCAGAAACGTAGTGATAGAGTGAAGACGTTATTCCCTGAATTTCTACTTTTCTGTATCTCGCTAGATTAATTGTTATAAGGTAGATTTGAATCTGAGCTTAAATTGCCTTGAAAAAGAGCCATCTTCTGTCTCTTGTGGCTACTCATTTTCTCAGAATTTGCTGAAATATTAAGACTTTCAGTGATTGAAGTTTTATGTTTTTACTTTTTGCGTAAATTAATATGGCGCAAATACTTGTGTGATTTAAAAGAACAGCTCCAAAAAGGCGAAATGTTACTGTTATGATCTGCGAGGAATTTTTAAACTCTTTTCAAGGTCTACGATTATGCCGAATTGATAGGCTGACTATCACCGTACAACAGAACGTGAGAGAACCGTTTCACTCTCCCAACCCACCAGCAGACGACTTCAGTGACAAAATGCTGATTGCGCCTTTTAGGCTGTGTTTCCGGCGAACTGGAGGGATGAGCTGGTTTTTCTGTGATTATTTTCATATATTATGATCATGAATCTGGTTCCTCTAGAGAGTAGTCCAGAAAAAACATCGTACTAAGATACTGAGTAATATACTATTAAATGTTTTTGCGGAATCAGTCAACCAAATGTACATACATTTTAATTCAAAAGTATCCAGAAGAGGAAGAATAATGAACATAATATATGCTAAATGTCGTTTTTCTTTATAATATTTTCTTTCAGTTTTTATTAATATGTATTAATACACACATATTTCTATGCACTATGTAACTATTACTATAAAACTCATACACCTTCTACTGCTGTCTCAAATAATGCCAATTGTTGGCAGAAAACAACTCATACGATCGATACTGATTACAAGTAAATTATAAATACGATAAAAAAAATTGATAATGTTGTAAGAAAAATAAGAACGTTAATTTATATCTGCCATTTTCATGTAGACATCACAAACTTAGGGATACTAGATTAGTTAGCACAAACGGGATGCAAGATCGATACAAGCAAAGGCATGGCAATATAATTAATTATGGCAAATTACTCCTACCACAATATTATCATCATATGTACTCGTATATCATATACATGTCATGCCCAGACCATTACACATTCAAAATTTTCATATATTTTCATACTTATTAATCGCAACAGAATACAAAATAGAGAAAGAATTTGAATAAATTACTATTTTTAAGGTAGATGCAAAGGATCGACACCGCATAGACACTATTGTAGAATCGAAACTTATCTTTGAGCTGTCTGTCGGTTGTGTGCTGGCAGAGAAGCAGCTGACTTTACATAGTTTCAATTTTGTGCCTCATTTTCAGTTTAATATGGGCAATAGATGTAGAGAAGGGTTAGAAAACCGTATTCTTACCCAAAATCGAAATCAAGAATTTTTAACAAAGGGATCTGGAATTTTATATTGTTATCTTGAGAGTTATGACAGAAGAATACCTTTAAAAGCTAAGAATTCCATTATACTTTATACACTCTAGAAAGAAATTAAGGGAATTTAGGTATTTGAGCTAAGATCTCCAGAACTACTGGACAGATTTTAATCAAATTTAGTGTGAACATAGGTTGATATAATCCAAACAAAATAAACTTTCAACAGTTATAATAGACACAAATGTTCGTGCGTAACAGTCATGTCAGTCTGAAGGTCTGAAACAGCTGTTGCAGAAGACAGAAAAGGAATGGGTTAATAGAGGTATGGTCCCCTCTTATAACCATACAGGCCTCGCAGCGTGATGTCATATTGGAAATAAGGCAGTTTATCAGTGCCTGTGGCAACTGGTCCCACTCATTCATCAACGCTGTTTTCAGTTCATGGATGGTTCTCGTAGAGGATTGCGAGTTGCAATTGCCCTCCCCAGAGCGTCGCAGACATGCTCGATAGGGTTGAAGTGTAGAGACCTGGCTGGCTAATCCATCCGGAGAATATACTCACTCTCGAGAAATACGTTGACCAGAAGAACTCTATGTGGCCTCGCGTTATCGTCCTGTAACATGAACTCGGGGCCCACTGCACCCCGGAAAAGGCAAACGTAGGGCTCCAAGACCTCATCCCTATACCTCACACCAGTCACAGAGCTTCTGTCAAAGACGTGGAGAGGTGTGCGGCCATCCAACATGATGCCTGCCCACATCATTATACCGCCACCGCCATAAATGTTGATTTTGCGGATATTGGAGGGTAAGTAGCGGGTCTTTGGCTCTGTCCATATGAAAGTACGGCGAGAATCGGTGTTTAGGCTAAAATGGGACTCGTCGGTGAACAGAACGGTCGCCTATTGCTCCGTACTCCAATCACTATGCTGCCTGCACCATGCTAATGGGACTCTCCTGTCCGTAAAAGTGAGTGAGACGCAAACAACCGACCCTCTGGCAAATAACCCTCTCTCATTCAGTCGTTTGGAAACAGTCACCCTTATTACACGGGCTCCTGTTGCTGCATACCGGTCCCGAGAGAGCTGAGAAGCTCTATCCCCTCTGTTACGCCTAGCTAAAATGGACAAATAGCGATCTTTTCTGGCCCTCCTGGTTCTTGGACGACCTTGCTCAGGCTTTCTCTCGATGGATCAAGTATCCTGGAACTGTTTCTAGAGGTTACACACGATGCTGAGCGTTAAAGTAAACTCTCTGCATATTTGGACTTGCGGCTGGCGTGCGTCTAGCCTTCCCACAATTCGAAACCTCATTTAATCATCCAAACGTTGGTGGTTACTTATTTTTACTGTTCCGATGTCAATTTAACCGATTGCTGCAAAACAACACCAAGAAATTCCGCGAGGTGGTGCTAACGAACGCAATTCGTCTTACCCTCCACCCGCCTATAAAGCCTGTTTTTCTGCTGGCTCCGCCTACACACACGTGTACCCTTACGTATTTGCCGTACAAGATTTGCATTTTAATCTAGAAGCAGTAGTTTTTCCTTCAGTTAAGTTCTTTTCATGTAATTTCATAAAATATGCAAATTCTCTTTATTTATTTCACCAGTGTATAAAGGCATTATCAACCTTAGAGGGAAAAATCAACTGAAGACAGAAATTCAGTTTTAACATAATAAGTCACTGGTTAATATTTAACAGTACTTTCACACAAACTAGATCCTGAGGGATCTAGAAAAACTACCGCTTTTTCCTAGCTTATGTTAATAAATTAAATATATTATATTATAGGTTTACAAATAAGCAAAACGTTTATTTAATACTTCTAGCTTATTAGGAAACAAAAATTGCAAACTCGCCGCTGTTGCAGGAAGCAAAGTAAAGAGCTCCTTCGCTTCCACATAAATTAACTGAAAAATTATCGAATATTCAGAAAACACCACTACCAAAATGTAAAATAAAAAATTTCACTTCAGACTTATGACATCTAATTCTAAAAGCTTTTACGTACATTGCTACTCTAAGTTCCTTCTTGAAGGTATCCCGTCTCTTAGGCATATAACCCTTTTGCACTTTGCATATTCAAGCAACCGAAGCAAGCGGTATAGGACCGAGACAGGTAAAGCACAGTCAAGTAGCTTAAATGTAGGTGAAATGACACATTATTCAGATGACTTTAATTATCTGTAATAAGCTTCTTCGAAAGCAACATGTTAAAAACCTTAATGCTGAAACTTGCATCGTCTAAGACTGAGATCTGAAGTGAAGAAATAAACATATGGGATGAGGAAAAACTAAAAACAGTTCGCAAATAAAAATCTGCGGTATATGGTTTTTATTGCTGTCATTAGAATTTTACAATTTATTCCTTCTTGTTAAGATGCCTTGTATTATGATTACAAAGGTTATTAATATTTATGTATGGAATTTAAGTAAAATTTATGCATTTACTTGTAGGTTCAAAATATTCGCATTTTCAAACAATTTCACGCATATAGAATAATTAAATTACGTATTATTTATTACTAAAGAAGTAAAAATATGTAAGTCAATATATTTCTTAACAAAGTATGCGACTTCTCTGAAACAGCTAATATTTCATGAGACATATTTTTAAATATTTACAATGTTATCAAGCACATTTTAGTCGAAATAATATTAATGATACAAGAAAACTCATTTTCTGATAAGAAAATACAGAACTAAAATATATATTCCTAATTTAATCAAGCGTTTGATAAATAATATATATATGAAAAAGCAATGCAGAAATTCTTGAGTTTATAATAAGAACAAGAAAGAGGAAACTAATATTGAATATCAGTGCATCCAATCCTATTTTAATCAAAGACTCACAATCACGAGAGCTCTATGAACAAACATTCGTTTTAAAAATTAAATTTTCTCTTTTACATTTCATCACCCACTTTTTAATCAATGGAGTTCTTTCCGCTGGAGATTTATATAGATTTCTTTTCTCTCCCTTTTTTGTTTTCTTTGCTATTGTTTTTTCTTTATTTAATTTTATTAGTATTTGTTCTGTCAATAATCTGCTACTTCCGATTAGCCGACAAAAAACCCCCACGACTCTCGGCCAATCTGTCACAGGAGTTCCAGAATCAATTATATTGCTTTGAGCTTGTAGACGGTGCCACAGGGCTTGAGAAACTCAAACATCAATTCCGCGTTGCCATGGAAGTTTGGTTTGCAATAAAGTCCAAGTATTTATTTTTTAGTGCAGCTTAAAATTCTGAATTTATTCGGTACTTCACGGCAACACTAAATAAACCACATGTCAGCACGTTGTCTTTGGAGCTCCAGTAAATGATGCTTGAATCTGTCTGTTGCTATTGACATCTGCTCTGAAAGCTTAATAAGATTTTAAAATATATCTTGCTGCTGTCAAATTCAGTTTCAATATTTTTCACGAAGAATTAATTTATGTGTTCATATTTCAAAAGAAAGTTTGAAAATGTAAAGTATTTTGAAATTAGGTGCTTTTTTTGTTGTTATACCTGTATGATGAATACTATAAAGCCAGATATATAACATTTGGATGTATGTTTAATCTATTTTATTAATCTGGTGATTTTTAAAAAGGCCTATAGTTTCATAAAAACTGAAGTGCTATATGTAATCACGAAGTAGGTTTTGGGCATTGACTTACTTTTAAAAAGTTAAAACGTTAATAATTTCTATGTAGCGCTAGACAGATATGAGGTACGCTTTTATAAAAGAAAAATAATGAGTCTTGAACAAAGTTATACCTTTTGAATGATTAAATTAATTTTTAAGCTTATATAGATATTCTTAATATTACTCTGATTTTGGGGTTACAGATAAGCCTTGGTACAAGTTATTCGCAAAATCCAGCATAATGTAATGAAAAAGCAAATTATTTTTTGCAATTCAGAGAATTCAGCATTTTAGCATTTTTGAATACCATTATTCAGTTACTGATATCTAAGATAATAAGTAGCAAGAGCTAGAAATAATAAGTGAAATTCACTTATTGCAATGACATGTCTCACTCTAAATGCATCTTATTGTTTCTTTAGAACTTTATTCTTCAAAATAGTTGTTAACGTCAGCTAGCGGAACAAATATTTCTCATGTGTTACTTTTGCTTGATCAGATGATGGATGTTCTTAACATTTCAAATTGTTTTAAACAGTATATAAGGTATTTCTCCCGCCTTTTTCGCATGCCTTCGCGGTGTAGTGGCATGCACGTTCGACGCATAACCGAGAGATCCGTGGTTCGATTGCCGGCGAAGGCGTTGTTCATTTTTCATTCTTCTGCGTCCAAAAAATCCTAGTGACTATACAACTGACGCCCGAACTAAAAAGGTGGTGGATAATGATTCTCCACCACCGGAATTTGGGGATTGGGTCCCCCAAAACCCCAGTCGCCCTTTAAAAGGGGGAGTATATAAGATATTCCTCCCGCCTTTTTCGCATGCCTTCGTGGTGTAGTGGTCAGCACGCTGGGCACGTATTCCAAATGTCCGCGGTCCGAGTCCTGCCAAAGGCGTTGCTAATTTTTCGTCTCTGATGCTCCCAAAAATATCTGATGATTCTACAAGTATATCCAAACGTATTCAGTTCTTTTAGAACAGAAAATATGCATGTGAAGATAAATGCTTACTATAATGTTTCAGTAACGGTAATTTAAGCTGTTATTTTAAGCAGAATTTAAGCTGAAAATAGCTGACGGAGAAGGCAGAGATACGGCGTATCCTCCTAATCACTAGAAACATCGCAGATTACCGAGATCACTCACAGAATAAGATCTAGAGTGGATTCGCGGTTCGCTCAGCTAAGTCTTTGAATAGCATTACTATTGAAGTAACTCTGAACTGTTGGTTGTCGGATCCGTATTTCTACGTCGTTTACCGGCCTTCGGAAAATTGAGGGGAAAACTGCTTCTTGAGCTCACAAAATGCATTTTACAGAAAATCCCAGATAATCGCGAAATATCATTGAGTTCCATCAGGGAGATTTCTGTTCATAAATCAGTTTCGAATTTGCGTATTTAAATGGCGATTAATCTAAAATCACAAGATCTACGATTCTCTAGCAACGATTTACGCCTACAAATACAACTTGTGATAAAAAACACATTCGCATAAAATTCACTCTCAAATTATTATATAAATACAAATAGCACATAAAAACAGGAATGCTGTCAAATGGTCTCAGATATTTACAGAAATTTACAACGATGTGCATTCTATCACATTTATGTCCTGATAACCTGTGAACAAAATGATTTTTTCTCATGTTCTCCAGAATTCAGGAGAGAAAGAGTTTTAATCCTCCTATTTTGCCGTTGCAAAACAAAACCTTCAGGTACTTAAATCACTTCGGGTTGATCAAGAGGTAAAGCAACCAGAAAATTAATTTACTGTCGCTTAGTAACATGTCTATTATTTTCCATTCAGACCTAACTACTTTTGTTAAGGAAAATCGCGTTTGTATTCATTTTCTATGGTTGGTTGCGCGTTGTGATAATTAACAAGCGCGTGGTTCAAAAATGAAATCTTCATAATCCTGTTATTCCTTTATCGTGTATGCACTTATATGTATAATTTGCTAACAATAATTTAAGATGAGAATATTCACTAAACAATTTTATCTGCCAAAATAATATTGACGAAACCGGCGTTCTGAAAAAACAAGAAAGGTTGTCGTAACTTTCCACATCTTCCTCCCCTCTCCAATGGACAATTTGCTTATCAGAGATTTCAAATATTAACAAAATATTACACAGTACGATTTTAAATATTGTAACAGAATTGTAATAATTATTTACTTCAATGGTAATTCAAATTACATAAATTAGTTATTTGCTTCTATAGCATATGTAAGTTGCCGTGATATGAATACTCATTTAACAATGATTATAAAGCTCACAAAATACACTCACGTCTGTGAAAATTGCAACACCAAGAAGGAATCGTCATAATTGAATGCAATTTAATACACAGTTGAGTGGTAGTGGTACAAATAAATGATTAAATGTTCAAAGCAAACAAACAAGAACAAGAGATCAGAATCAGTATTTTGTGTGGCCACCACGCGCCGCAATAAGTGCTGCTACACGACGTGGCATGGAGTCAAACAAAGTTTGAATGTCTGACTGAGGAAGAGCATTCCATATCGTTTGTACGCGTACCCAAAGTTCGTCTGCAGACGCAACAGGACGAGGATCACGAGCAAGACGCCGACCAATGCCATCCCACACATGTTCAATTGGCGACATATCCGGGGAACACGCAGGCCAAGGAAGAAGCTGTACCTGCTGCGCTGCAAAGAAGGATTTAACAATCCGAGCAGTATGAGGGCGGGCATTGTCCTGTTGAAATACAGCGCCTGGCAAGCTTTGAAGGAAGGGAACAGCTTCGGGCTGTAGAACTTCACGGATATACCGGTTGCTGTTCAGATTGCCCACAATTCGTAGCAATTGAGATCGTCTATGATATGCTATGGCGCCCCAGACCATAACTCCGGGTGTTCGTCCACTGTGGCGTTCGATAATGCACTCCGGAAGGTGGCGTTCACCGGCATAGCGTCTGACACGAATGCGGCCATCATGGTACCACAAATTAAAGCGGGATTCGTCAGAAAACACGACATGCTGCCAATCAGCACGCCAGTCTCTATGCTGATTGGCCCATTGTAGCCGCAGGCGGCGATGGTCGTGCGTTAGGGGGATCCTGTATAAAGGAGTCCGTGCGCGCAGTCCACACTGCAGCAGACGTCTACGAATTGATGAAGCACACAATGAAACACCTGTAGCTATTGACCACAGTGCTGCCAATTGTCTAGAGGAAGCTGTACGGTCCGTCCGCGCCATGCGGACCAGGTGTCTATCATCGCGAGCTGACGTCACATTTCGGGGTCCACTCCCGGATTTCCGAGTTGTCCGACACTCGTCCGTCCACTGCTTCCAAACGCGCATCACTGTGCTGCTGTTATGCTGCACACGAGAGGCTACTGCACGATACGACAATCCAGCTTCACGAAGGCCGATGATTCTCCCTCGTTCAAACTCTGTAAGTTGTTCAAATCTCGCTCTCTTTCGTCGACGAGGCATAAGTACAGATTGAGTTAACGTTTACCACTAGCAGATAACCACCCGATAACCATACACCCCTCGCTACAGCCGTCTATTTATTCGGATCCATCAGCCGTTCAGAGGGCGCTGCTCAGCATACGCATGCGCTACGGATTTGCAATTTTAATCATATGCATATCATGCGCTACTTTGCATTTCCTGAAAATTTCAGCTCACTCGCGTAAGTCCTTCATGGTGTTGCAATTTTCACAAACGTGAGTGTATTAACCAAGTTTTCATTTGCATTATAAATTTGAAATTTCTCAAATATGTTATCTGGAAAGAATCAAAATGGAGCGCAATTTAAATTAAAAATTTATATCAAATAATAAATACATCTATTCTTGCTCTCTAAGTTGTGTAAAAGTTATATTGGCCTACAGGTTATTTTCTACCTACTTCCAGCATGCCTTTGTAGTGTAACGGTAGCACACTCGGTGCGTATACCTGAGGTCCAGGTTCGAGATCCGGCAAAGGTATAGCTTAGAATCCTAATGGCTCTACAGAGACGTCTGAACTGAGAGGTGGTGAAGAAAAATTCGTCATCACCAGTTACCACTCTAATTTTCGGTGAACCTTTAAAAGGGGGAGTATAAAAGGCATTTCCCCCCTGTTTTCCGCATGCCTTCGTGTTGTAATTGGAAGCATACTCAATGCGTATTCGAGGGGTCAAGGGTTCGAGTCCAGGCGAAGAGTCCTTAGAATTTTTTCCAAAAAAAAATTCTAAGGACTCTACGGGTCGTTTAATTATTGATTGCTCAGTTTTTATAGAGCAAGATCTTATAAAATGATCTCTACCAGAAAATGTTACGATAATTCTACCAAGTTTCCAAATGTTTCATGTTAGATTGTCTTGTATAACCATAGTGTCACCAGTTTTCAGTTTGCCAGATTTGTAAGGGAGTTAATGTAATTTGATGATTTGAAATTTAACAAATACTTGCTATTTCACCTTTTCCAAAACTAGTTTAAAAGTGTTACTAGAATCTCTTGTTAACTGAATATTTTCACTAATATCTCCCCGGTACTTTTATGGACTTCTCCCTATAATTTAATTGCAGTAAAGTTCATAGGTCTTTTTCGAAATATGAAGTGACTTAACGGATAATGTTCATTACGATCTGTATGCACAAAAGTGATAGGTCTTGGATTCAGAACCGATTCGGTTTTCAGGAGCAATGTCTGTAATTATTCAAGATTGAGGTAAAGCTTTCTTAAAGCAATAATTCTGACAGAATTTCTTTAGTAAAATCCTCTCCACCATGCTGCTGAAGTCTTTAGTAAAGTCCTCTCCACCATGCTGCTTTTCCACAATGTATCGCCATTTAATTCCATGCGAGGATTAAAATGTCTTAATATCTTGGCTTATTATCCACATGTTTCTAAGGTCGATTTCTCTTAGCTTGAACATGTTTGCACTATCTTTGCATAAAACTCTTCGTGCGACAAATGTTCTGAAGGCCAGCAGAAATATTTAAGTTGATAGATTGCTGGTACATTTAATGTGTGCAGCCACTGTGACAGCACAAATGAAGGCGTGAGTGAGTGAAAATCTGTCCACGCATAGAATTAACTGAACTGATACACACATTTAGAGTTTTGTGAACTTTTAAATTTAGTTTATTACGTTTTCTGAACCTCTAAATTTAGTTTGCTCTGTTTTAAGTAAGCGGTCCAAGAAAGTCCAAACCATCTGTGAAAACTCAATGGAACTATTCAATTCGACAGTCAGGAAGAGGAGCTGTTAATTGAGTTACAGGACGTGCGTTGGAGCTTTTAGAAACTTTAATGTACGCAATTTTTGTATACCTTTGATGATCCAAAATGTGCGTCAAATTTGAGCGTTAATAGCCCCAAAAATACCTTCTCCTGTGCACTTTGCATAATCAAGTAAGTGAACCTCTGTTTCTTGAGTTAAAATGATGGACACTTTATATTTAAACTTAGATTTCATCTTTGTAGTCGCCCTCTCACATCATGTATGCCTTCATCATCAACAAATGGAATTAAATCTCTAATTTTTGATTTTCTAAGAATCAGTTTATTAATTTTTGAGAGCCGGACTTTTTCAGGGAAAACTTTCGGCTTGAACACTTATAAGTCAGTAGTTTTGAGCTTCATCAATATCATCAGAATTTAAAACTGACTCATATTTTTCCTTTCTTCTGACATTATGAATAAATCTCTTAATCCATGCTCTAAATTTTATTTATGGTAGTATATTTGGCTAAATCAATAGATGTCTTTCATCATAATCTCTGCTGGTGCAACAAACTGATATTCCACATTTTGATCTGCTTTCTTCATTTATTTTCTCTTCAGAGATATCTTGATTTTTAGTTTTTTTCCAGAGTGCTCTGCACATTTGCACTTAAACTGAAACGTTGAATAGAACGTTAGTTTGTAATTAGTGCAGAACATCATCTGGGCATCATCAGGAGTTTGTTGCATGAATGGAAAAATTTGATTAACACCACTGGAAGCACCTCCGCAGGAATTTCTACATTACATTACAGGGGAAACTTCATAATCAAAACAGTTTCTTACATATGAAAGCGCACAACGCCTGCTTCGAAGTGACTTCCTTCAGTGTTACTTCGATCAACACTAACAGAGATAAAATCGATTATGGTATTCCATTCAAGAACAAAGCCATCACAACTACCACTACACAACGAAGACGAAGACTATAAACTTCTGCAAGTATATTTCATCGAAAATAAAGAAAGAGAAATTGATCAACGATGCACAAGCATCAGTGGTCTGAGGCGAGAAATAATCTAAGATGTTCAGAGGATCTTGCACAAGTACAATCAACTTATTCACATATTCAAAACAGCGTTAGACCGAATGATTTCTGATGCTTATAAAAGTATAATTCGAGTCGACAAGAGACCACCTGGAGAACACGAACGTCGATTTAATGCATCTCAGGTAGAAGAAGTCGAATGTCAGTTTAATGCACCTCAGATAGATGAACTTGTTATCGTAATTGTAGATAATGAAAACACAAGCCGTGACGCAAATGTACAACGAAGAAGAAAAGGGCTACAACACATTGCAGAAACACACCGTTCATATGGTGCTCCAATGTCCATTAATATTTCTACACGGAGAGTAGGGATATCATTTTAATGTGAAACAAATCCAACCTGAAACAGGTGTAAGGAGTTCTGTGGTTACCGCTTAATGGTCAGAGAAAATGAAATATACTGTGGGGTTTTACTTATTTAATTCTAAAATTCTAACTTAGAACCCCACAAACACTAACAAGCAGATAATTGCTAAAGTGTGTGAACAAAGCACGTAAGACTTAAGGAGGGTTCACAGCCCTTTATTTTTCAGAATATTTACAATCAGTTCCTACTTGGAACTTTACACAAAGCCTCCATTCGGGCTTAAATAATAAAGAATTTAAACTAAACTAAGCTAAACTACTTTAACTAAGCTATCTGAAAGGTATATCCGAAGCTATCAGGAATCTAACTAGTTAGCCCCTAAGTATTAATTAAATCGGCGAAGCCAAGCAAGGGCCTAAGGTATGGCCGAACGTACTAACTAAGAGAGAACTTAGCCAAAGGCAAACGCGCGCTAGTCAGGGAATCAGACTCTTTCTCTAGAAGTCGGTGAAACATTGACTTAAATAATACTCTTTCTCATTTGCATTTACTGCGTTTCTTAATTTACATTCTGGCAGGAAATTGTAAGCTGAAAATAGAATAAGATAGGAAAGATACAAAACTTAAAAATAACTCTTAATAATCTTAGGATAAACCAATCACATCTTCAACACTCGCCATCGCACTTGCACTCGCATGATACTGTATCGTCGCCACACTTAAGGAGGACGAACTGCCCATTCCGCCGTACAACTACTATTGAATATAGTCGAATAACAATTGCCGGTATGTAAAATTTCAAGATCATTTGGAAGGGATAAACTCCTAAAAAAGGTAAAATTATCTTCTAGGGCGAATGCACAATGGCATATAAAAATCATTCGAAGCCATAGAAAAATCATTATAAGACTTGCGAGGAAACTCTGAATTGATGGGAGGAGCTCTACTCTCAGAAGAGTTTCGATAAACACTTCCAGTTATTCCCAAGTCAACACCAGCAGATAAAATCAATGCATGCTTAAAAAGTCATACCTCTGGCCACACATACAAATATTGCGACTGACAAAAAATATGAGAGTTGATCTATCGAAAGACGAAACAACAACACATTTTGCTAAAACTCTTTACAAATAGGCAAAGGCACATATTCTACTGACCAGGCGACCGGCCTCATTGAACTCAGCAGTAATTTCTGCAACATAGGCCGCTACTGAAAACGAACTCATCGACCAAATTTACCAAAATATTTTTCACAATTATACCAATCCGGAATGGCTATTCCAAAGGGCAATTGTGGCAAATAAAAATAATATTGTCGACGATATCAACTTTAATATTCAAAAGAAAACAATCGGTGAAGAGAGAATGTACAGATCATTTGGCACGATGGTAAACGTTGAAGAAAGTGTTAACTTCCCTAGAGAATTTTTAAACTTTTTACAAGTACCAGGAATGCTATCTCCAATGGTACTATTCAGAAATCTCAATGCACCAAAACTATGTAATGGAGCAAGGATGGTCATCAAATAAGCTGTTGGTCTATCAAATAAAAGCATCGAATTCGAACTTATGACTAGAAAGGACAAAGGGCACATAGTATTTTTAGAATACTACTGATATCTACTGAACTGCCATTCGAATTTAAAAGATTGCAATTTCCAACCAAAATAGCGTATAGTTTTACAATTAACAAAGCGCAAGGACAAACTTTAAATCATTGCAGCATGAACCTCAAAGACTCCTCCTTTTCTTACGGTCAGATGCACGTAGCTTGCTCTCGAGTAGGAAATTCGAAAAATCTGTACATATATACCTCGGATAGCAAAATGAAAAATGTTGTTTATAAACAAGTATTGTAAATAGTTAGAATATGTTTTCAATAAAACATATAAAATTGTATTTCAAATTTATCCTTTTATTCCAACAATCACACAATCTCATATCAACTCCCTCAGCGAATCAGGATGTCCCAGCTAGTATTATATAATATAATATAAAGTTAATGGTTAGCCAAAAACGTTTTTGCACATATTACAAAGTTCAAAAGAAATGCTTTTGGGAGAAGGTATTGCACTTTCTACTTTTATTAAACAATGCCTTTAGAATGAATGAATTATGATCAGAATAAAATACTTAAAACTGAAAAGATACAAAATATATTTTGAAACTGAGGGCTGCTTTAATGTAAAATCTGGATGATAGGATTTCCGTTACTTGAAGGGTATTTACTTTGTATATTTATTCAACAGACGGTTTTCTCCCTAAAGAACAAGAAGATCCATATAATCATTGGATTACTGTTTGTTTAATTACGTAATATTTTCCAACAGTACATGGAATCCCATATTTGCATAGAACAGATGACCGCTTAATTGGTTACGTATCTGATATAAAAACGTTTGTAATAATTACGAAAGCAATTTCAAAACGATTTCTTTACAAACAAAGACGGGAAAATGCAGACTTAAAAACAAAACTCATATTAATTGTCCTAAATTGCTGTTGAATAATTTTGTTTCCTTTTTACATTCATGTATTGACTTATTCGTTCGAATTACAAAAAATATAAACTGAATAATGCTTGCAAACATATTTTTATACAGTTTCATTTTGCATGGTACACTGAACGTTTACTAATTGTCTTTAGTTAGCATTATTCTGTGAATCAGAAAACTTTCAATACTGTTTTCACTATTTTGAGTCGGAAATCAGTAATTTAATATTTAAACTTATTGATTTACTATTCTTTCATTCATATTTATTCAAACATTTTCCATGATCTTTTAAAAAATTATCAGCAGTGCCGAGTTAAGAAATCAAACAAACTGGATTTTTGCTCCTTAATAATTAAATTTATTTCAAACTTCTGGCTAACCACTCTTCTACGTTCTCTGCTTGGGATATAAAAAGAGTAAGTGGCAGTCGTAAAGGATCAATTTGCAAATTATGGTTTTAGATAAATAATAGAAAATATGAAAAGTTCTATAAAGATTTGTTGATAGACATTACTGTCGCTACTTGCGTTTGCAAATATGACCGATTCCTATAAAAATGCACTTTGAAGTTAATTCCTTCTAGTGATATGCAAATTTGTATGTAATTTGGAAGTTGGAAGCTGAGCCATTGAGAATGATTTATATCTGCGACCAACGCGTACTAATTAATTTATCGATTAGACATAAAAACAGGTCTTAAATGGTAATTTAAGTTGCTAAAATTGCAGTATCCAAAAAGCTTGTCTTCCCATATTGATAGGAGAGACTAAAGTTATATTTAATTAGCTAAATTTTATTTTAAATGAGAATAACATTTATTTATTTCCAGTCATAAATTTCCACAGACAACCTTTTTGTATCCAAAGAATATTTTGTTTTGATATTAAAAATTTAAATACAATTCGCTTTTGAAGATAATTCGTCACCGGATCCGATACGATCGATTACAAAAGAATACTTTGCGTGTAAATTCGTAATGTAATACCATCAAATTTAATACACACCCAATATTACCCTAGTGCTAATAATGCAAAAAAACAGGAAAACTTCAATTAAATTTTACGGTATCTCTACGAAGGAAAGCCAAAAGTACGATATGTTATTATTTGAAAGGCAACCTTATTCTGTAAACATAATAAGCTAGGTTCTGTCTTTCTGGTTTTTTTAGCTCAAAGGGGCGTTAACCTAGAAGGGTTGTTCCAAATGTTATTGCCTTGTATTATATTTAAAGATATTAAATAATGGGAAATCTGCATGAATGTATGTATGTTTCTCGTACTGTGACAAAGCGACGGTACCTACAGCCATTGAATTTTGAATAACGTAGTCTTCCTGAATATGGGCACCTGGAAGCTCGAATTTTGAAATTCGAATTTGGTTTCTTATTTATTTCATATTTTGTAAAACGTTAACTAATTTTTAACAAGGTTAAGAAACTCAACGGTTTCAAAGCGAGCAGTTTCAAAACTGCGCAGAATAAAATATCTTTATCTCCAGCGTGCGAAGCTGTCTATCGGAAATTCTAAGGATAAGCTGTTTTTAAATATTTTTAGCCCAACGAGGCGTTAGACAAATGATCTGGAAAAATATCTATGTGTGTGCAAATGAAACAAACACTCATTCGGGCGTTTGTAATGTAAAATCTAATGTAAAATCTAAAAAGCTTTCAATCTTTTAATTATTTTTATTATTATTATCATCATCACTACTATTATTTTCCTCTACCTCTACTTGAAAATCTCTGAGCATTTGTGTCATTAAAATTTGTTTAGTGTGATTTATTTCTGTCCGCTTTTTAAAATGTTTCTAGAGCAAGACACGACGTTCTGAATGCAAATGCTTATGCTACGACTTACTACAACTCTATCAGGGTGAAAATGTTCTTGAATCTTCGCAGCTTACCTCATTTAGGAAAAATTTCGCGTATCAAATACCTAAAAATATCTCTCTTTTCGTCTTCCTCTTCTGAATACATTTATACTGTATTAACTACATTCTGAAATATAATTGTTACCAACTTTCTTGATCGTATCTCGAAACATCTTTCGCCATCCAAGACACTTTTCGTTTGGAAAGCTATTTCGATAACCGATTTGCTTGTGATACAAGGCGTTCGTGAACCAACATTTAACTACACTTAATCATCTTCATCAGCTAAATAATATAAGCCAAAGTATAAAATATGAAAAAAGTTTGAATTTCAAGTAATATATTATTATTGTTACTTCTGCATGGCTGAAATTCATATACCTTCTCTATTTTATAGTCATTTGTATTTATTTTACTTATAAAATAAATTTAAATGTTTGTTTTGAATTTAGTTTTACTTCATTTTGTGTATATATTTATATCATGTATATCAGATTGGCGCTGAATGCAAACTACCTGCCGTTACAGACCGAGTCAATAGAATATAGTTTCTTTGAACCTACAGCCATTGAGAGTGTAGAGCCATTACGTTATTTTGAAGCAAGAAACATGAGAACTCAACGAAGCTCTCGCCAGGACTCGAACCCTGAAAATGAAAATTGCAGATGAAATGAAAATGAAAATGAAGATGAAAATTGTCAGAGGGGTAAAAACATAAGGAGGACCATTGATGTAAATAATTATTAAAAATGGTAATTAAAATTTGTTTTTATGTATTTTTAAAAGTATCTATATACTCATTCACATTTAGAAAACTTTAGTTTCAATTATTTTGATTATGCAGCTTACTAGCTTTCTGTAAAGATCAGTTTACATTTTACATTGTACTGTTAAGGGGCATTTTTATGGAAGAACTCATAAACTATATGTAATTAACAGAAATTACAGCGAATCGAAGTATTTCATAGTACTTAGGGAAGTATTTAGCGAAGTATTTCATAAAATTTGCCCATTTTACTATCATTTGCGCTACCATTCACATAAATGTAAATGATACTATTATGTGATAGCCTTGGAAACCTTGCAAAAACTAAAATTAGTCCTTTCATTTCATCCGTGAGTTTTAAAAATCTTTTAACTCTGAGCAGTACCTATCTGTACCTCACAGCAGCCAGTCAGCTTTTGGCAAACACATTCAGGGATATGAAGCCGTATGATGTAATGCCTTACCAAACTATTTGAGGTTATCTCCAGATACAGCTTCTCGAGAATCAGTGTCCAGGCTGAATCTCGACTCATCTGTAAAGAGCACGATGCTCCATTGAAGTCCGATCAGAGGCACTTGCTGTGTGCATTATGCTAAACAGCCTCTCTTGTGTGCTGCAGTCAGTGGGACGCAAAGTGGTTTTCTGATATACAGCCCTATGACAATAGTTTAAACCTGGCAACCTAATTTTTATTGCAAATTACTGTTTGTTTAATTACGTACAGATCTAGCAGGCCTTCACAGAGAGTAAAGTTCAGTGTCGTGACCGTTGATTGTGGTTTCTTTTCATACCATATTTCGGCTTCAAACATCAAATAAACTAGTGCTTTTCAAACGTTTTTATTCAGAGTAATACAGTACATCAACTACATCTTTCATATATCTTGCAAATCTGTTCTAAAAGATTTTGTTTCATTTTTAACCAATCAGCGCTCTAATCGAGATCCGTTTTGAAGTACAACATAGTAATCGTAATCGTTCCGCGTGGTCCGTTTTACTGTTTGTTTTTGCATTTCAATGGCGTTGGCGTCCTCGCTCTTCACAGAGGGCGCCAGGGCATCACAAGGGGACATTGCAATTCTTATCAAACGCTGCATTCTTCATTACTCGATCACAATAATACAGCTTTCAGTCGGGAAGGTTTAAACTATTGCATTCGCAATAACTACTTCTATGACGTCTACTTTTCTCTTCACGTGTACCTCTCTTCGGAACCCTTCAGTACTCACTGCCTATTTGAATATGCTATTGATACGTGGAAGTCGTCTTATCATAGGTAGATTTAAGTTTTCGACACCGCTTGGGTAATTTCTACAAATCTAACAACACTGAACGCGCTAATATATGACTTCGCCAACTTGGCTGTAGTACACTTAGCAGCTTAACCCCTCAATGATATATGGTACTGGTATTACTTATTCACGGTCAGAAATGCTAGAAGTCCACTTTATACTTCTGTGCTGGAGGAATTATCGTCTAACCTTAACCTAATCAGACTTATAAGGCATCAGTTATTATATCATACCAGACAAAAGAGTCGTTGTTACTAAGTGACAGAAATATATCAAAGTTCTAAACAACTTTCACTGCAGTCCAACAGCTGTACATTCAGCGAATGACATTTACATTTTGATCAAGAAAATCACTTATTCCATAATGAATGCCAATAAAATTGCCGTTAAATGTGTCAAAAATTCTAAATCTAAGAGAAGTAAGGAATTTCAAAAGGTGGTAAAGAAAAGAAATGCAGCAAAAAACAGTTTTAATGAACTAGGCATCCGTCAGAGAAACAAAGATTAAATCGATTGACTGATGCTATCAGTTCCCTTGCTATAGCTCAGGAACAACTCGACTTGCTAATTACTCAAATTCGCTATGTGTGGACAATAACTCCATCTGAAAAGTTGTTTCTAGGTACAAGTTATTCTACAGTAAAATATCACTACTTAAAATATCCGACAGGATCCATGAAACCAAAGATTTGAAGGCAGAACTTGTAACACAACATCATGAATCTCAGTTTTGAATAAACTACATACATGTCACAACAATAGAACATCTAATCTCTGATTTGTATACAGACATAGCCACAGAACTCTTAGTTTCCGATTTTCATTCTTAGTACATAACAGATTCACACACAAACAACGCCGTTTTAGTTTGTTGGTCGGAAAATCTCTGGGCTATGTAAAAAACCTCAGCTGCAATAAGAGCCAAACAACAGACTACATCACTAACAAAGTGGTCAAATTATGTCTTATTAAAATGCTATTCAATCTTACAAACATATTTAATGCTATGCCTCAGATGGCATTATAACCTCGAATCATGGAAGGCGGCCACAATAACATTGATTCCGAAACTCAACAAACCACATTTAGCCCCTGAATCCTACCGATCAATTAGACTGCTGCCCTGTAGCAGTAATGTTTTCAAAGCAGTACCAGGACTCATGAAAATCTGGATGCAAATAACATCACTATACCACTATCAGTTTGGATTTTGAAAGAATTTAATCACTACAAATCATTTATATAAGGAGGAGTATAAAAGCAAGGTCACAGAGGTCTTTTCGTCGACATACCAAAGCCTTCTTACCACGTATGGTTTGACGCACTAAACTATAAAATACACAGTCTGGGTTTCTGTGATTACATTACAAATATAATTAAATCTTACCTGACAGGCACTTTTTCATTCACATATCAGGCACATATTCAACTCTCCGATTTGTCTCAGCTTGTATGCAACAAAGATCAGTATTTGAGCCAACACATTTCGAAAGTTACGTTAACGATCTTCCGCACGCACCGAACTCATAATGAGTACTGATGACACAGTTTTCCTTGCTCGAAGTGCATTCATTAGTCCATTCACCAACATTTACAAAATACATATAGGTGTTAGAGACTTAAATGGAAAAGAAGATAATTTAAATCAACAGTTGAAAAAACAGTGGCCATATTCACCAAACAAAATAAAGTCTTCAAATATTTCGAACGACTTTGTATCATTCTTAAATCATTACTTGTAAAACATTTTGATTTATAATTACGAGGGTTGCAGCCAAAAGCATCACGGCAAAAACATCGCGGACGAAAACGTCGAAGAGAAACCAACACAAGGCTAAAATGTCGTGGGAGAAAAGAAGAAAAAGCAAAGGGAAAACATCGCAGATCTAAAACACAGTGGTACAAAATACCGTAGTCGAAAACAAACCGGTTTAAAAACTTCGCAGTTTAAAAATATAGTCGTCGAAAATATCATGATAAAAAATAAAGTATCTAGATTAACATCGCACAAATGCGTTTATCAAATCCCATACTGACATATTATGTAACTGATTTTCATCATAACTAACAAATCGATGTACAAAAAATTGATTGCATGCTATACATGAAGATGTTAACAACATTTTAAGAATAAACGGAAACAAAACAAAATATAATTTTCACTAGAACAGTATCATATTAACAAATGTGAAAGAAAATAATTTGACAATTAGCAAAGCAATTTTTATAGACATACAGTTATTTATCTTCCTTTTTGTTAGCAGTTTTAGAATCTAATTTTCATTAAAAATTATCAGTAAAACTTTATAAAAAAGGTTAATTTATTAATGACATTTGTTAATTAACTATTTAGATTTAAAATTATTTTAAGTTCTATAAGTTGCATTAATTTTGTACTCATTTTCAGTTTTTACATGTTTAAGTTTCCTTCTTGTTTTTTCAGCAAAAATTGCCTAGTTCGTTCAAAAATATGAAATATAGAAATCAGTTAATAGTAAATCAGTTAACAGTAAATGAATCGCTTTTTCCTTCTTGCGTTCCCAAATCAGCATGCCAACATGGATTTACAACCATTAAAACCTGAAAACGCCTGTGTGCGATGTTATTGTCATGCGATGATTTGTAGGTGCTTTATTTTTTAACACGATATTTTCGACGACGATAAACTGCGAACGTTCTAAACCGCTTTATGTTCGACGACGATATTTTGCACCACGTTCTTTTAGGTGATGTTTTCTCTTTGCTTTCTGTTCTCCTACAACGTTTTGTAGCGCGACGTTTTCGCCTTGCGTTGATTTCTCCGCGACGTTTTCGTTCGGGATGTTTTCGGCGGACACGGATTATGAGATTTCCAGGTTACTGAAAAATTCCTTTTTCTGCCTTAACTGGTGGAGTATTTTATACCATTCAGCAATATCATATTTCTTGATTGAGATTCAAATGGCAGAGTGTCAATGTATAATTTGATTTTTTAACTTTCTGAGTATTATTCATAATTAAAGTAGATGGTTTATTGTTGCATTTTGCCCCTTATAAACAATTCCAGTTTTTTATGTAGCTGAATTGAAAGGAACATGAATATTTTGAAAATGGAGGTATATCAGTACATTTTATCACACTTTTATTTTCAAACATTTGTTTAATTTTCAACTACGACACATTTTCTAAATATAAAATTCCACTGAATAACTTATTCTCTTTCGTAACAGTATTTTCTTGCAAATTTAAACTTCCAGGTAAGTTTTCAACTCCTTTTATTTATTACTTTACCTGCAATTTACTTACACTGTTTGCTCAAGCAAGAAACACGGTAGAAACAAGAGGATTATAATTCTGTTGTAAAATATTCTTTTTGTAAGACTGCTGAGCTATTTTTGTAAGACTGTTGCTTTAAAACTTATACCTAGAATGCACATTTATTTCTATATAGCTATTCAGTTTCTGTTTCAACAAAAATAGCTCTACTACTAAACGGAATGACGTTAGCAAAACTCAGATGAACTGATTTCAAAATTCGCCAGTATTTAAGGAACATGAGACACAGTCTAAAGTAAGTTACTGTAACGGCATCTGAGACTATTTTGTGCAATCTGTGAAGTCTAATAATTTTAGGTCCAACCCAAAAGTATAATGTTTAGTAACAGATGAAAAAAAAATAATGTTTAAAGTATTTTTTGGATGCTAAATGTTAGTAATTTAACGCTTACATGTAGATGTTTAGTAAGAATATCGTGAAAACTTTTAATTTATTAGACAGAACTCTAATCATGTATCATGGATTCAGAGATGAAGAATTTATAGAGATTGTAAACTACTTAAAGCATAATTTTAAAAAATTCAAACCCTTATGAACTAGGAAAGAAATTGTGAAATATAATTCAAGACATCAACAACGTAATTACTAAGCCAACCGTAATACATGTAAATGTAACAAATGAAAAATTATAGCATTTGCGCGGAAGGTGTGTTAATACAAAATAGAAATGCTAAAATAGAATTATTTTACTACTTAACTATGTGGGATCCAGTCTTTTTCGCTCATAAAATATAACTAGATCTATTTAATTGTTAATCTTGCGATTCTCGCAAAGACTGGAAGATGAATACAATAGGACTCATTTATTGAACACAAATATTGTACATACGGCACGGACTTACATACTTACAGAGACTGACCATTTGTGTTGAGAAACTTAAAAGATAGCGTAACACTAAATTTAAAAGTACGAGTAGTGTAAGATAGTAGAGCAGAGCGTTCCAGTAAGAGTACACAGTTCAGTTTAATCTAACAAGTTAACTCAGAACCTCTACCGGCAGGATAATTATTCGGGGCCAAGAATGAGAAGCCGATATTCAATATTCGCAGATGGAAGAAATAACAACGTGCGCTCACGATAGAGAAACCAAGCTCTGACTAAACTGTTCGCTACATTAGTTTAACTAGGCTTGTTCACCCTAGCTAATTTACATCCTGGCGAGGAAATGCGAGGGAAATAAGGGAGGACAGAACAGGCTAACGAATTCAAATAGCTACTTGTACAAATAAATGAAATCCTACAGATACGTATATCTAAAGTTACTGCTTCTAAGTAATTTTAGACTAATTACGTATGTCTAAAATTACTAGTTAAGTGAGTATGTCTAAAATAACCTTACATGTTTAAAATTAGTAATAGCAATCATGATGATACCTTTTAATGCAAATTTAATTATGCATTTTCTGTGAAGTATAATATTTCAGCTAATAGGTCTTTTTGTTTTTATTTTTATTTTCTGCGGTTCTCTTTAACTCGAATTTTGTCTTTTATGAACATTTTTGGATCTTTCCTGCAAACCGAATTCCACAGCGTTTTTTCATTACTCATTCACAAAAATTGACTCTTGCCCATAGAAACCTTATCCAAAGCATCAGGCACACAAAAAAGAAAAAAATATTTCGCAGATGGAATTGTATCGGCATTCTTGATAATTAATAATCATAAATAAAATATAAAAAATAATTCTTATAATTTATCTCCTTTTACTTCTCTTTGTTTACATTTTCATTATTTAGTTTTGTATACATCAACATCAAAAATGATATTTGAAAATAAACGAAAAAATTCACCGCTTCCGAATAGCTGTAAGGCCACAAATGGCGTAATTATTTATTCTATGTTTTGAGTTTTTCCCCTTCTTGTTGCAAGGCAAATAAAAACTGAAAACTTCTCAAACAATCTTTTATTTTTATGTTGTTAACCCTTTTTATCAAACTTCATTCTGCTTCTTTATTAAACTTCATTGATTTTTCCCTACGGACCTACTGAGTTTTTGCTGCACAGAAGGAAAATGGATTCGAAATAACATTGGTTTAATTCTGATTTGATGAAGAATTAAAAATATGTATTGTTTTGAAATTAATTAAAAATTATTTCCAGAATTATATACCTTAAGTTTCGTAAACCATGTGTCAAACGCAGAAGAATAAAATGGATTTAAATTACATTTAATCAAACGCAGAAGAATAAAAAAGGTTTAAATTTAAATAAATTTAAGAGAAAAATATTTAACTAATTGTATTATTAGCAAAGCAATATTACTCCGTTTTGTAATATCGGGATAGAAGACCAAATTAAACCGTATTCTAGAAATGCATTTCATATCTTTAGGATAATGCTTTTTATACATTTACAATTTTTAATCAAACAGAGTTAAAAATGTAAAAAAGTTTAAACTATTTCAATCTGATAACCTACTGACAGTCCATAAATCCGCCAAAGCTAAATTTAAACTAATTATATCAACATGCTGGCTTTTCATGTTCTCCGCTTTCCGCTGATAGTAAAAAGCAAGCTGTTTAGCTGAAAGCGGAATAATATAGCATCTCTCGGCAAGATTATGCTACTCCAGAAAGAAGTTAGTTCTGATAGCTGCTTGCCAACGAAAAGAAATCTGTCGCGATTAAAAACCAGTGCGAAATGCCCTAAGTTGAAAAAAGGTGAACCAACTTACCGGCGAAAAAACGACCTGAGAATTCATGCCCAGGAAATGCAATGAAAGCCCACAGTTTAACACAGAATGAAATGCAATGTTCAGGATCTACATTGTTATAGAGTCCAGAGTCCCAGCTAATAAGATAACAGCAGATACTCGCGAAGGAAATGGAAGGAAACCATTGGAGAGGAAGCCAACACTGGAGAAGATAATCCGAGGACCTGACCAAGGATTTCCAAAGGTTTAGGCGAGTATCATGCCGCGAAAGTGTAGACGAAGCTATCAACAGAACTTGAATACCCGGAGGCATATAATCAAAATGTACATTGCTAGGACAACGGCTTGAATTTGGCCAATGGCAGTCCAGATGTCAACATTAACTTCGCCCACATTAGTTATATTACATTTCTGACGTTTGTTTACATTGTGCTGTTCGGCGTTACGAAGTGCGTTCTTTGAATGTACATTTAATTTTTCGGAATGAAAGTGTTTATATATATGCATATATATCTGTATATAACGATTTAATGTTTGTGTCGGAATATTAAGGATTACTCTACTGTTCCAATACAAATTAGATCTAGTCAGCTCTCTTAGATGCCAAATGGGATGGAGTTGACTAAACTAACATAATTTTCCATTGCGTTGTGTAATTTAAAATGTTAGTGCTTAACAACCCAATGAACCTAGTGAATCAATGTAGTGTTAACATATTTTAAAAGAAACACATAAATCAGTAATACTTAAAAACTTTAGAGTTTGTTATACTTTTTTTAACATACCTAAATTTTGTAAAAATCAATTTTAGTACTAAACCCTTCACTACCTCCGGAGGTATTAAAATAACTTAAGATAATTGTACCAATTTTTTTACAGTGAAAATACACATGTGTTTTCAACAAATTTCCATTATGTTCAAAATAAACCACGTAAAACTTCTATAATAATTAATTAAGCAATAACTATTTCATTGATTTGGAATTTATAAAATTCATGACCACTATTTCAAACATTAATATTGGGTTTCAACAATTTCTGCAATTTTCAAATAACAACTTAAAACTCCTAAAACTATTAGTTAAGCACAATTATTTCATTGAGTTAAACAATTATTAAGTTCTTACACATTAATATAGCCCAAAATAAAGAATAATTCTTAATTTCAGCTAGTATAGTTTTACTATATACCTTAACTTAGCATTTTTGTAGTTCACCAAATAAAACAATATTTCAAATTTCTTAACAATTTAAAAAAAATCTTTAAACAAACTCATAAAAAAAAGAAATTAAGCCACTTATAAATTACCATTTTCCAGATAGGGAGAAAACTTCTAACAATTAATTAAAACAAATAGTAAGTTACGAATTAGAATAAAACATTTTTTTGTAATTATTGGTAATGAAGATAAACCCATTCAAAGCAAGGAAACGACAAAAAGGAACTTAGCTGACGACGTTGACACAGCAGTCTGTCTTCCAGCAAGGGTCGTCGGTTCCTGGCAGACTGGAACGGATCACCATCGAAAAGCTTTACTGGTACGTGGGCCTACGTAAGGGACACTAGCCGGAGTGAACCGGTCGCGGACACTTAGCCGACAACCACTTAGCCGACGGGACACTTAACCGACACCAGTTAGCCGACAAGACATTTAGCCGACAGGGACATTTAGCTGACATGGACATTTAGCCGACAGGACATTTAGCCGACATGGACACTTAGCCGACAGGACATTTATCCGACAGGACATTTAACCGACACGGACACTTAGCCGACACGGACAGTTAGCCGACAGGACATTTAGCCGACTCGGACAGTTAGCCGACAGGACATTTGTCCAAGACAGAGAGTTACCCGTCAGAACATTTAGCTACGGAACATTTAACTGTCAAGACATTTAGTCAACAGGACACTAAGCCGACAGTGACGTTTTAGCTCACACGTACGAACTAATTATTTAATCTTACTATGAATTACGAAATTTCTCGATTTATCCGTAAATTCAATATTTAAGTAATATTTTCACTATCAGTAAAATTCATTTTTCGTTTCTTAAAGATCTCATGTGTGGTGATAATTATTGTGTTAATTTAGGCATTGTGTGATATTTATCGTGCTGTTTGGTGTATATTGGCCAAATTAAAAAAGCGCTGAAATTTCTCGTCAAGGAATATGAATTAAATTTCGAAAGGAAAAAAGAATTTTTTTACCTAAATACGGCGGTCACTTAATTACATTTTAATATGGGATCTTCAAAAATTATCCGTAAAGCTTCTTCATTTAATCAACTGGGTCCTTTTGAACACTTTCACATCATTAATATTTTTTCTTGTTTACTTAATGATATTAACTTTCCAATCTGGCTGTTCTTAATGCTTTCAAATTTGTATGAAATTAAAAGCGCGATTCTGTAAAATTTTTTTGACCACGCCTCTCGCTTAAAATACGTACTTACATTAATGTTTATAACACTAAACTGTTGCATAATGTTTAATTTAGAATTCAAATATTCTTAAAGTTTTTGTTTTATTCAGAACTGAATACATTTCCGCAGAAACTAACTTTCCTTAAAATTTAAATCCTTTCGAACTTTAACTTTAAATCCTTTCGAAAATTAAATCATATTCCCTGACGAGAAATTTCAACACTTTTTCAATTTGACTACGTGCCAGCTAAACGTCACTGTCGGCTTAGTGTCCTGTTGACTAAATGGCTTGACAATACAGTGTCTCGTACCTAAATGTCCTGTCGGCTAACTGTCCATGCCGGCTAAATTTCCTGTCGGCTAACTGTCCGTGTCGGCTAAATGTCCTGTCGTCTAACTGTCCGTGTCGGCTAAATGACCTGTCGGCTAAGTGTCCGTGTCGGCTAAATGTTCTGTCGGCTAAGTGTCCGTGTCGGCTAAGTGTCCGTGTCGGCTAAATGTCTTGTCGGCTAACTGGTGTCGGTTAAGTGTCCCGTCGGCTAAGTGGTTGTCGGCTAAGTGTCACGGACCCGGAGTGAACTCATTCTATCGGGAGACGTGGACACCGCAGCCATCACTCATTTTCCCAGGCACAATGTAGACGAAGGAATAGCCAAAATGTAGGATATTTTCAGCAGCCATCATTAAGATTAGAGTTCCAGGAATTCAGCAAGCCCAAATAGATGAAGGAATAATCAAATTTAGTAGAATATTTTCCACAGCCATCATTCAGAGATTTCACGTTATTGTTTAAGTTTCCTTTTTCTTTCACTAGCCGAAACTAATTGAACGGCAACTCAAAAGCCTTAGGGGAGCAAACTGCCCTTTAAAGGAAGTACGATCTGCTATAAATAAATAACGGAGGAAAGGCCGATGCCAGAGCTAACATTTTAAACAAGAATAGTGGGAGCGAAAGCCTAAATGAATAACATTCCTTAAAACAGCCCAAAACCCGAGCTCAGAACACGCATGGAAGTAACAGCGTCAAGTCAGCCAAAAAAAGAGAAGGAACGACACCTGCACCGGCTCTCTGTCAAGTCAAGAAACCACATATCGCTAAACCACGCTAAACAGGGTGAAAAATCCAAAACTCCACACCCCGAACAAATCCCTGCAACAATCTTCCAAATTCCGAGGTGTTGAACTAAAACACAAATTCAAATTTCGCCAAGCACGTCAAAGGAAAATGCGAAGAATCCGACGCAAGTGTAAGAAAAACTTACAACCCAAACCTGACCGGAAATTCTCAAGAAAAGGCTTAGAATCCAACTACAAGTGCGACCTTTCTTCAATCCTTCCCCCTCCAAGTGCCCCGCGAAGTGCAAAAAGTTTGTAAATAATTAACTTTAACTTAAAAACTGTTAAAGCTAGAAACTTGAAACTAAACTAAGTTAAGTAATATTAAATCAAGTTTATTACGTAGAAAAGCACCCAATTCCATTGTGTGTTTCAACGCGAGTGTGTGTTTCTTCAAGTTTACGAGTAACAAGTGGAAGATACGTATAAATCTTAAGTACCAAAAACCCCTAATTAAAATTAAACTAAAGCAAATATAAATACAGCATATTAAATAAAATAACGTTGTGTAGCATAAATTTAGAATAATAATAAAAATAAAATTCTTAAGTCAAACTTAAATAATTAAGTGAATTTGCTACATAACAGATGGAAGTTACTGATGGCTGGAAGAGTATGTAAAATGTGGTTTACAAAATATCCTGCATATTGATAATCAAAAACGTTTAAGTGATGAAGATTAAATCGTCTAATATATAAAATATACCTGAGTGAATTAAATCAAGTAAAATTATCTTTTCTTGGTTAAAAATGCTGATTTGTGTCAGTAATTAATGCAGCAAATATTCTGAATCAAAATACCACCAATTGCCATTGCAATGTATTAACATAGTGTGTGTCAGAAAATCCTTATAATACATTTCATATACATCTATGTGAATATTTAACGCATTATTAACTGTGATCTGATTTCTTTTTTGGATTTAATATGCTTTCTTAGCAATAAACTTCATTTTATTGTTAAAAGGTAAAGAGTATAAAGATGAAAATGTGTATCCGCTGTAATGAACATATTGAAATGTAATTTAGTTGTGAAACTACTGATATTAAACAATCCAAACGTTATTTAATAAGAACAAAATGTATTTAAGATATGCTACCAGCTCTGATATTTCAAGACTATTGGATATGCATACCTATGAAGATTAAGTCACTATATCCTGACATTACGGTTCTGGTAAAGGATATATGATTTTTGCAGTTTTCATTGTTCAGTATGCATTCTTAGAAATGAAGTTCATTGTTTTGTTGAAATATAAAGAAAATAATACTGAATAACTCTTTTAGTGCCTAGTATAATAGACCTACTGAAATCTAATTTAGCTATAAAACTGCAAATTGTAAATGATGCTGAACATAATTTAGCAAGAACTGGATTTAGTAAGATATATTACGAGTTATGATCTTTCAAGACTATCGAAAATGCCTACAATAAGATATCATTACCTATTCTAAGGTATAACGCTAAACTGAATCTAATAAGTATACTTTTATTTCCAGGAAACCATACCCTCAAATCATTTCCTTGAATGTGTATTTATAGTCCTTTACATATAGTCAAATACAGGATTTACATAAGCCAAAACTGAATGGATTAACTTCAAGTAACATTTCAAATTTTACATTTTGACATATTAAAGACTGATTAACTAGAGTTCCACTGATGATTGGACTCGATAAAATATGTCTTGAACCGACATTATTTCTGAAAAGAAACATTTGATATTGATTTTCTAACATTAGTATGCATTTTAACTGTGAAGTTTGTGCATTTAAAAAATCTAATGACATGCAGATTCTTATTTACTTATTTCCAAATTCATTAAAAGTACGTTTTTACAATTTACTGCCTGATTTTATACATTATACGTATGAGTAATTAAAGATTATTGTAAATATGCTATGTAACTTACTTTGTGATCTTTATATTAAAACAACTTATTTATATATATAATATCTGTATGAGTCATTAAATCAACTGATGGCAATTGAAATTGAATTGTTAGTAAGTAATTAATGATGATAAAATGTATTATTGATGTATCTACTAAAATGTATTATTGATGACAGTATATAAAATTAATCGAAACTGTAAGATATATGGTTAAAAGGTACAATTCTATTATCGAATTCAGAAATGTATGTATGTATGCATGTATATGAGTGTATACACGCATATACATACGTACATAGGCCCACCAGTGTCCGAGCGGTAAAATGTTTTAACACTGAGTTCGAATCCAGGCAAATGGGCCAAGTTCATGGGCGTTTTCATGGTTCTCCTCATTTGTAAAGTGTATACCCATTTCTAATTAGCATCTACGTTCTCCAAAGCTTTTATCATTTGAGAAAAAGATCTTATGTCAAACTTGAGCATCACACATTTTTTTGGTGGATTTGGAAGTGCAACTTCATATTCCCTTAAATCAGGAATAAATATTCCATAATATTTGAAGAAAATATATGCTAATTTTCTCATATGTATAGCATTTTTCAGTATTATACTCAAATATAGGACTTTATGTTATATTTAAAATTTATATATGTATATTCACATATTAATATACCAGAGCCTAATCTCTACATTCCAAAAAAAATCACATCGCAGGAAACTAAATTTGAGATTCACATTGCATGCATGGCATTGAAATTTATATAGTTTTAATTTCAGCTTCAACATTATTCATTTCCTATATCAAATCTTAGCGTGGACTAAGACTGCAATGTCCTACATTTAGAAAACACTTCCTTCCCTCCAAAATATATGCTCACCAGCGGCGAGGGCTTGTAAAGCGATGTGCCAGTGTCCAGCGATTTTGTAAAGTCGCTGGTCACTGGTTGTTCGGTCTGAGATTTGAATCCCACGAACGTACTGGCTACATGGGAATTTTCGTGGTTTTCCCCATGTGCAACCTGTATTCGAGCCAAATGTGTCTTAAAAAGTCCTCCACGAAGGCATCCCTCTCCTTAGGCAGATAGCCCTCAAGGCTTTGCCCTAGTCACATAAACCAAACCCTGCAAAAAAGTTGGGAACATATTATCATAACACAGTAAACCTTTTATTTTGCCTCTGAAAGTGACTACTTCTCAATATATAAACAAATTTTGGCACTGAACATCTCCTCTTTGAGATGATAATCTCTACACAAAATTAAAATCACAACTGCTGGTGGTCATCTTAGAGAGGGTTCACTGTATTTATTAAAGGTCAGAAATTTATTCAAATATTTCAAAAAATGCAAATTAATCAACAAACTTTGGTATTAAGTATTTTGTTTCTGTAAGCATAATCTATTATATTAAAATTAATAATAACTTCCGTGTTTGATTTAGTGTGTATGATGGCAGTTTTTTCCATTAATAAATGTCATTTGATTGACAGCTATGAATTATTTCTATTGACGAGTTGTTTTCCTTGGAGGGTTGGTTTAGTTTATTTGATTATGGAGAGCATGTAAGGTGTCTGTGTGGAAGGGATATCTTTGTGGAAGGTTTTCCAAGGAAAGAAACTACCCCATGTCCATATTACGCATGTGGAAAACCAGTTAAGTACTCATGCAACCAACCTGCTCATCTGGAATCAAACTCAGATCGGTCCCAGGACTTTACCGCTCAGATATTGTTAGGCTGTGCGTGGACTGCCAGGAAGGAGAATAATTACATGCATTGAAAATTTAATTCTAAACTTAATGTATAAAGACAGCAATAGAAATTCATTTATCAACACTAGTTCTAACTAAATTAAAATACTGTATAAAATAAATTTATAAAGCTATTGAATGAAAATTTTCGGTTAACATATTTAAGATTGTATAAGTAGTAATAGATTAAAAATTATTTTCAGTATTATTAAGTAATTTTCTTTTAAAGGATTTAAAAATTAAAAAACAAACAAAAGCTTCTTTGACAAATTATTCTACTATTAAAAATCATATACTACTGGAACTGACATCCCACTTTATCCAAAATTAAATAAATCCATTATTAGGTGATAAAGCAAGTTGTGCAGAAATATTAAACATGAATACTCTCATCTCAATTATTTTAAAATGTGAATCTGGAGGCGTGAAATATTAAGAGAAAAAAGCTTTCTAGATTATTCGCTAGAAATATGACATTCTGAAAAATGAACCAAAAGGAGAAGTATATATATATATAATAATACAATATAAATATTTATACATATGATTATATATTGAAAATATATGTATGTGTGTGTATATCCACGCACGCATATAGAACGAAATTTTGTAAAGTTTGAGACATAAATTTATATTCCTTCTGGAACAGGAAGGAAATAATACTTTAAGAGAAAAATTTTAAAAAATTCATCACTCTAACAAATTTACTCTAACAAAAAAGTAAAAATGTTGTTCATTCAGCGAACGCACTTCCAACAGAATGTAAACAAACGTCAGAAATGTGACATCACTCACGTGGGCGGAGTTATTGGTGACCCTCTCTGGATTGCCATTGGCCAAACTCAAGCCGTTGTCCTCGCAGTGTACATTTTGCTTATATGCCACCCGAAGAATCCAAGGGGATCTGAAGGACTACGCGAACAGCTAACAAAGCTGAAAACGCAATGTGAGGAGAAGCACGACGTGGAGCCCAAGAAGGAGCGGAGAAGACTCTGCGTTTTGACTATGAAGTAGCACATATCGAAATGTCACAACATAACAAGAATATTCATAAGAAAGAATTCATCCAGAATTCATTAATTCATATAACTCGAAGTAATTTGACTACAAACTATAGATTAGTGCAGACTCTTTTATTTTCAATTTATATGGAACTATTCCTTGTATTAATGACAATGTAAACAGTCATACAGTCTTAAAGTAAATTTATTATAAACAATAGCAACAGACTACACAAACGTTTTGAATTACGTATCTGGTATCAGGAATTTAGCAAATGTATGGAATGTAATAAAATTATAGCGAAAGCGGATGGGTTAGAAATTTATAGAAACACTTTATTTTGACATTAAATTTAGCTTAAATTTGGAAATAGGGCGTCTTTGAAATGCAATGTGTCAAGTAAAATAATCTTTTAAGAGATGCATTGGAAGGAAGAAACTACTTAACACACACACGAATGAGCACATAGACATGAAACTGCAAAGTTTGTTGAGATAAAATTTTACGAAATTGTGAACCTTTATTTTATATGTAAGCGTCTGAAGAATATGTTTTAAATAAAGAATTTTTCATTTTAAGAAAGCCTGAAGAATGTGTTGTGATACCATAACATCTAGTTTTGGTTTCTAAAATTCAATTAGGGTCGATATGCTTTGTGAAAGCTCTGGCTCACACTTTCATAATTTTAAAATTCTCTGCGAGGATCAACATTTTTGTTTCCGAATTTCTTAAAAAGTATTCAGGTAGAAAATGACTACAGAACTTTGTTTAAATTAAGCAGTTATCTTGTTATTTATCTGTATTTTCAACTGTATTCCACCAGGGTGCAAATTAGATTTCTTGAATTTGAGAGATAGTATTTCACAATTATAGCTGATCAGGACAGTTTATTTCCTTTGCCCTTTATTTGCATTTAAATTAATTAAATCGAATTGCAATGGCTATGCAATCTATCACGAAGCAATGGCTAGCTGTGCTAGTCATTGCTTCGTGATAGATTAACCCATTAATCCCCAAAAATTACAAGGAATGATTTTTTTCTTATGCAAATAATGATAAGCATTAAATGGAGTATTTATAATATAAATATTCACTGAAAATTAAAAAAAAAATGTTTTTAAATGTGGAAAAATCGAGTGTTGCGTTCGCGCAACGTCAGCGGAAAAAGATTGCGGATATTCAGTGCGTATTATTGCACTCGTGCAAAGGTTTCTTTGAGTGAAACACTGGATTACGTTTTAGCTGTATAACGTTTTATAAATCTACAAATCACGTTACTTATAATTAATTTAATACTAAAATTTACAGTTTATTTATTTTGCAAATACAGATTATTTTCAATTGAAAGATACAAGCACGAAAGGTTTCACCACAATCATGGCCTTACATACTTTTGCATCTATAAACAGTCTGGCTATGGCATTCTTTACAACGAAGTCTTCTGTTATCCTCGAACGTTGTGATAAAATGTTTACCATCTTCATGCAATGGCTTTTTGAGTGCTGAATTTACTAGGTGTTCCTGTTGCCGATCCATTTTTCCCCCTAATTCTGCACTCTCAATAGGAGTTTGCAAAAGAAGTAATGCAGCCTCGTGTCTGAAATCAAAGAGACTTTTTATTTCCTGTAGTAGAAAGTCGTGATATTTTCCATGCATTTGTCAGAGATGCATCAATTTATTTAATAAATATTGGAATTTTTTAACACATTTTTTTTTGCCACGAACTCTTTCTTATTCTGTAGTTGGCTACTAAATTGTCGCATAAATCGACTCCTCCCATTTTTGCCTTTTATTGTTCTATAAGATGAGGCTGAGATGCAAAAACCTTTTCCTTTGCGTTCTTGAATAAGGGGAAATACTTTTTACAGGCTGAAAGTTACCAAATTTTCAGCCAACAGTTACAACCGACTCGTCGTTCCATAGGATAAAAATTATCTTGTTTTTCTTTTCATAACGGAAATCATAATAACACCTGTCTTTCTTTCTTACGGACACATTTTACTATTTATAGTGAACACATTTGTATGCCTGTTTCTTGAATTGTTACTTAAGCTTAATTTTTTAGGTAACAGATAAGACGAAATCATAACTGACGTTTTCTTTTTTTATCTATTTCAAGTTTACAGTTTTCTGTTTTTGTAAACTTTTTCGTATCACTAACACTGTCTTCAGAAGGCTGCAATTTACTTCTTAGGTGAACTTCAACATCCCCAGCAGTATCGTTTGGTAAAATATCACTATAGTTATGCAAAACATTATCATTCCCTTCTTCTTCATCACAAACATCTGCAAGGTTCGGTAAAACAACAACAATATCAGTTTCATTCTGGTAATTATTATCTGTTTCTTCATCAAAGTCTTTAAAACGTACCTCGTTTTAGGAATTTTTAAAGGATGGAATGAATATCAACTAAAGCATCTAAAGGCATGAGTAAAAAGTAAAATACCCTTTTCTCGCTGATGTTGCACCAGCGCAAATGCCTATTTTCCCTTCCATCACCACACAAATACAAACAGCTGATTGATGAAATGTTCTGATAAGCGTTGGCCTTGGCTAAATATACATCACCCCTAAAGACGGTGATCCTTTCCTTAAATGTTTTCAGCAAAAATACCTGGTCGAAAATTTTGTTTAAAATTTGCTGCAACTACGAGACTAAATATTATAAGCAAAATTGTTGTTGAAGACAAATATTTTTACAGAAATAATCTCAATAGTATTCCCTACTCAAAATCATATGCTAGTATAAAATATTTTTGGTAGTTATATTTTTATACGTATTTATTTTGACCATTGCGTTAATGCAACATCAGCGGCTAATGGGTTAAGACCTTAGCGAAAGCCTGCAGATGCTCTTTGCCTTGAATTGAACTTTTTAATTTTGCTTAAGCATTTATTGAACTTCCCGTGAACTGTGAGTTCGTATTTTTTGTTATTTTTTATTTTTAAACTTCTTTTGAATCTATGTTAACCTACTTAGTAGTTATGACCTGGCGATAAGCTGCCTATACGGATTAAAGAGTACAAACATATTTGAAACAGTTCGTACACGGTAAAAACATAATTTTATGCCTATATAACCACCTTGTCCAATGGAATCCTACAGAAAATGCATCATTTTGCAAAACATTCACTGTAAACCTTATTAGAGAATTTCCGGAGTTGCTGAAGATTCCTGCTCATTCTGGCTGGACACGACAGTCACCAATAGCCAATATTCAGAACAGCGATTTGACGCCAGACTCATTGAAAGAGTAGTGCTCTCAAAACCTTTTTCTAACTCTCACAGTAACCAGATGATAAAATCATTCTCCTAAATACTACCAACAACTGATATCTACAAACGGCCGATTAGTAAGATCACTGAAGATAGGTAGTTAGACCACGTTCCAAGTTTGGAGAATAGGCTTAATTGTATGGGAGTTTTTGTGGTTTTTCCATGTGTAACGTGGATAAGAAGCAATTTCCCTTAAAACGTCCTTCCCGAAGGATAGCCTTCCCTTAAGAGAGTAACCTTCATCTGGTTTTTCTTAATCAGCTAATCTAACTATCATCTTCTGATGAACAAAAGTTATAACACTTAATTTTGAATTTAACGTTCAAATATAAAGGTGTGCAAAAATTAAGAACAAGACAGACAAATTAGCTTAAAACAGAAGAAAGCAAGAGAATAGACAGAGAGTCCAATCACGCGGCACACTTGGCATTGATAGAGTATCTGCATATATGGACAAGACTTAGAGAGAGGACTGTCGGAAGAGGTGCTCCACACGAGCGGTGTTTCGCATGAGCGGTATCAACAGTTCCGTGAAAGCTACTGCACGGTGCACAATGATCTCAACAGCGTAGAGTGTATTATCCAGTGATATGGTAAACAGACAATCCATAAAAAACTTCTTCAGGATGATTTTACTAGAGGCCGTGTTTTTCGAAAGTTGAAAAATGTAAATATGACAAGTGTAGCGCAGGTGTTCAGAGCTTCGTTTCACAAGGATGTAGAACATTTCAAATGGTAGAAACACCAGTTGGAGTGTTCAACAATGGCTGTCTGTGAGCAAAAGCTGCGGTGAAAGACAGGTATACTGTCCTATTGCAGAGAAGAAACAGTAAACATACAGCGGTAGACATCATAACATCGCACATGCAACAGAATACTGAAAATCCGATATAACGTTTTAACGTAAATAAGAGGTTACATAAACATGGTTTATATGCACCATGATCAATGCAGTGTGTGCCAATGACATCTGCTCATCGCAGACCTCACTTTCTGTGGTGACAGGAACACAAGAACTAGACACAACAGGTGTGAGATTGAGCGTTCATTACGGATAAGAACCTATTTATTCCGGCATGTGCTGCACATAAGCACATCTGGAGGGGGAAGCGAACAAGCATTTACTCTAATATCCTCGAAAGGGACCATTTAATAGGTGCTATAGTAGGTTTCCGCATCTTTCAAGAAGTGTCAACCACTGGTATCTCATATTGTACTAAGGAATGTGCGTGGGTCCGGACTGCTTCTTCTCAGACAACAATGCTATATGTCATCATACAATAGCTGTCGCAGAACTCTTGAAAAAAAAGTATTCAACACACGGATTGAACATACTGTAAGGCCGTCGGACCTAAATACCTTAGAACACATGTGGAACCTGCTTGGAGACGTTTCGTAGCAATTGATAAGCCGTTAGTAGAGTTTTGATAGTTGAAATTGGTGCTGATAGGCCGCGTTGCTTAAATAGCTCCATGACAGCCTTGTCCGCAGCATGGACAGACGTTGTAATTTCTGTATCGCAGTCAGGTGTGATTATATACACTGGTGTGCAAAAATTAAGGACGAGACGGTTTTTTCAATATATCTTTGTACAAAAGCTTTCCAAATAAACACATTTAATACCGTAAGATCCCCAATACGCAAGGACATGAGTAATGTAAGCAACACTTACTAAAAGAGAAATCAGAGGGATAAAAAGAAGCTTTATTGAAAAAGTAGCATGGAGCGCAATGCGACTGAAGGCCGAAACATCCCTGTGATGAGTGCCCAGCAAGAAACATCCGGTCTTTAATAGGGGATATGATCTCCCCTGACTGCTAGGCAGGTTTCACATCATTTGTGCATGCTGGATATGTGGTTGTTAATGAGCTGTTGAGACACTGCTGCTCGTTCCTCTTGTAGAACCAATCGCAGTTTCGGAATCGTTACTGGCGATAAGTTACGTGCTGCCACGGGTCTCCCTAGTAAGTTCCGTACATGCTTGACGGGATTTAGATCCAGAGACCTTGCCGACCAATCCATGTGTTCAATATCTTCACTCTCCAACAGCTCTTCGACAGTAACTGTGCGATGAGGTGGAGCGTTGTCGTCCATGAAGAGGAACTGAGGACCCATAGCCCTTGTGAAAAGACGCATGTAAGGAAGAAGAACCTCGTTACAATAGCAGTCCCAGGTGACGAACCTCCTTGGGAGATATGAAGGTCGGTCCGGCTACCAAGCATTATGTCTGCTCGAACGAGAACTCCGCGACCTCCAAAACAGTCCCTTCTGATGATGTTGAAGGGGTTATTGCGTGTTCCCCGCTCTGTTCAGATGTGTATGTGTCTAGAATCGCAACTCAGACTAAATCTGCTCTCATCTGTAAAGAGTACTCGTCCCCATTCATTGTCTCTCCAATTCCGGTGCTCCCGGCACCACAGAGAACGCCTTCTCCGATGGGCAGGCGTTAGAGGTACACACCGTACAGGGCGTCGGGCAAACAGACCACCACCGTGCAGTCTTCTGGCCACGGTAAAACGCGATATCGGTCGTCCAGTCGCCTGTGTCGTGTGTCTAGCTATTTCTCCCGCTGTCTGCCGACTGTTTCTTCTGGCCTGTAAGGCAAAATACCGGTCATCTGCGCATGTGGTTCCTCGTGGACGACCACTACTAAACCCCCGGATAGCTGTTCCTGTAGTTTGAAATTGTCTCCAAAGTCGTGAAACGATTCTGTGAGCAATTCCGAACTCTGCAGTCACACTTGTCACACTGCGGCCTTCCTCCAACTTCCCAACGATTCGACCTCGAGTAAAAGCATCCAGATGTCGTCTAACAGACTGATTATTCGCCATTTCTCGCTGAGGCAGCAACTCGGTGTGATTTTAACTGCTATACGGCGTGCAATCTCTTTGCCAGAAATACTGATCTTACACCGACAACATGCTTTATACTACTCAGACACTCCCCCATTACGTCTACCTGCATATCTGCGCAATGCGCTACTGTACATCACCTTACTTAATCTTCTGATTGGTCTTTCTGTCCTCTCTGCCTCTTCGTTCAGCTGATATGCTAATTTTTCGACTTCGTCCTTAATTTTTGCACACTAGTGTACTCTTCTAAATACTGGATTTTTCTTGCCAGGCGCCTCTCATATAGACGTTTCTGTCTTCTCTCTAGTTATGTTCTTGGCTATTTTTTCAATAATCCATTTTTTAAATCTTTTTCACTCTTGTCTGGATTTTTTTGGTTACTTGTCCCAAATTTTCACATCTTGGGGATTCTATGGTATGATTTCTGCCGATGTGTAACACTTCTACAATACGTTACATTCGAAAACCCTTCTCCTACTTAAATTGTCCACATCCATGTTGTTCGGTTTCGAAATGGAATGAAAATTTTTTTGACTTGCGTAATCAAGATAATATTAGGAAAAACGTTATAAGAATGAAGAGTTTTGTGAGTAAAGTACCACCGTCACAAATAATTAATTATAAACATTTTCCTTCCATAGCAGAGTTAAGTACTTTTACGTGAGCTGTCTCACAATTTATTTTTACAGCACCCAAAACCCTCCACGATAAAATGCATTTTTATGTTAAATGCGAATTTTATATTAAATTCTTCTTTATGTCAAGAATTTTTATTTATTTTCTTTGTTAATTTATAAATTAAATTTATTTAATATTTTTAATTATGCAAAATAATATTTTAATTTCAGCTTAAAATTATTTAATATTTTATACATAACATAAATTATGTATCATATATTACAAAATGATAAAGAAATCATTCGGCATGCAGATATTTTAAAACTCTCTACTGCAATTATAAAAACGGAGTAACAGAAAGAGAGCATCTCGGCACTCCGTAACTCCGGGTATCGAAAAGAGCAAAAGGATGTACTCGGGAACAATTAAGCAATTGCAACGTTTCAGCTGTAGTCCCTTAGATAAAATTCATGTCAGTGAGCGCATCGCTGGCAATTCATCCGATTTACAATACAAAACCATTTATGATTCTATTACAAAACTGTTCACATTGGTACATTCTACTTGCTTGCATATTTATTCTAGGTGGTTTTAATAAAACTGCAAATTCAAGCGCTCAATCCTTGTCAAAACACTCGGCATTTAATGAGTTTTAGGAATGTTGTAGCTAGAAAGGCTGCATAAATCCTGCTGCTGCTTGAACGAATTTAGACATTAAAATCAACGCAGAATTTTAAAAATTCGAAAACTGCTAATACGTTAAACTTGAAATCCATACACTTTTGCAACCACTTCCTATTCATCATGATTATCCTTACAGTTTCAATCAAATAAATCCATGTAAATTGATTAGCATCAATATTTCTTAAGTGCAAGTGAATTTGACTTCATTCACAGGTACAGTAATTATACTTAGTGTCTGAGAAAGAAGTGATAGAAAAGAATGACAGGTATAGGCGAAAACCAACAGTTTGTTGCACCGTGATTATAAACTAGAGAGAAAAACTTAGAATTTATTTGTTTACTTGGAAGACCGGCAAGGAACGGAATTGATCCCCATAACATTTCTTTATGCAGAAAGGTATGAAGGAAAAAATGTATCGAAGTCTGTGTTCGCGTGCCTTACGAAGGCGTCAGAAGGATCAGAGTGCTGAAGGTCAGTAGGTAGGATAAGTAAGGCTCTTTCGAGGTCAAATCTTGATTTTTGTGACGCTCGAGACGTGACTTGTCTAATCCAAAGGTTCAGTGACTCACTTTTATTCATAGAAGCAGAAGAAATGAGAAAGCCGCTTTGGAGAAGAAAATTGGAGTCACTACTTTGGTTGATCTTGGTCAGAACAGCAAAACTTGCAGGAGAGTAACCTAGGGACTGCTCACACCAGTGATGTTTTCGAACGCGTGGAACAAAATAACGTGTCACCTAGAAATTTCTCGAACTATAAATACTACTTACATAGAGGAGTACGAAAGCATTTTGAGCAACTCTTGCCAGCTGTGTAAACCACAATGCAATAAATACAGTAATTTCGGATCTATCGGACGGAAGTATCTTTCATTTTGATCACTTATTTCCTAGATACCCTGTACATAACTTACTATAGCAACGGATACATAAACAGCCAAAATGGTAGAAAAATTCGGGTTTTGGATTTGCAGTTTCCAATAACAGTAGGAATCCATATTTTTCAGTAATTTTTTATAATGATGTGCCGTAGATTTAAGCATTAAATCTACAAAATCGCTTGGATGACCTTTTGGGGAAATAGTTCCAACTTATTAGAAATAATGATGTCATTCCATATTTGCCATAATGTCTAGCTTAAAAATGAATGATTTAATTATTAAAAAAATTACATCTTCGACATCAAAATTTACATTCTTACAAAATGTCTTCGATATGACTTTATATCACTCTGAATATTTTTGTGATTTAGAGTAAATTGACTTTATATCACTCTGAATATTTTTGTGATTTAAAGTAAATTGACTTTATATCACCCTGAATATTTTTGTGATTTAGAGTAAATTAAAAATTAAGTATTCCGAAACAGTCACTAGATTACGGCTTTATTTGAAGTCGAACATTTCCAACAGAATACTGGGTGAAACCTCTGATGTTTGTTCCGTTATCATAGTGTAAAAGCCAGAGAAATTGCTATCATTACCTAGCAGAACGAATGGAAAGAACAATTAGCTATCATTACGCGGCATTGGATGAGAAATCTAGATAGCCAAGGCTTCCTCTAATCTCCATCGGTATCCAGGGCTTCAGAACTCGCACAAATAAAAACAGGAGATTTTTCAGCAACAACAGGAGATTCAATAATTGTAATGCAAAATAAGAACGAACTGAATTTTAGTAAATAAGAGGCGAAAATATTTAGGTTAGCCAAGTGATAATTTTTCTCAGTACACGAAAATTGCAAACAAAACTTTCATGCTTAGTATCAGTGAGTTGGTCTGTCGAGTAAAACTACTTTCAAGAAGGACTTTTTTGTTGACTGATTAACTAAATACGGTGAAACATGCGAAACCTATCTATGTTGGGAAGGATACTTTCTTGGAGGTAATTAAGCGGCAGAAACGCTAGCATAAACTTATTTATACATGAGGAAGTTTTATGAGGAAAAAATACTTTTTGCGAGGACATAACACGACCTCCTCCGAGAGAAGTCCCACATTATATTCTAATAAATTTTTCTGTTTTTTATGTTAAATATTTCATGATAGCGAAAAGTAACAAGAAATAAACAGTAGTATTTCGAATGATTACTGGACTACATTAAATATTGAAACACGTTTTCTAAAAATCACTTACCAATTTGACTACCTTCGTAAAATCTTTCGGTCATTTTTGGGCGTCTTCTGACTGTATTTTAGTAGAAATTGTTGGATCTGAATATTCTGTCGTTCTGGCTGCCGGCACTGCTGAATTTTGCGACGATTTTCTGATGATTATCTGCTTATTTTGGAGGCTTAGAATACCATCCTTTGTGAAGCTTCGGCCCATTTGTGTTTACCAAAATCTATACAGAATTTCAAAATATAATGTAAAAAGAATCATGTTTTATTATAAAGACATCTAATTATTATTTTCATAGCACTCGGGTTATTAGTTTTGGATCAAAGTGTGATCTCTTGTTAACAACCCAGATATTTTGGATTCTCCGGAATTCTATACGCTTTAATTTAATGACCTCCTCATATGTGATTAGGTATATTTAACTTCATATTTCTTGCATCTACTATGTTAGGATCAGTAATTGTGCACGCTTCATTTAAAAACTTTGCAAGGAACATGGCAAATATTCTACAAATAAAAGAATCATGATAAATTTTAAATGAAGACGGAGCGAAAATAAGTTTAAAGTATGTTTCGAAGATTTTATTGGATTTTCTCATTTCTGTTTTTCGACCAATCACAATCCAGCTAAAGTCAAAAACGATAAGTTTCAATCAATCATGTATTATTTATCCCAATTCCAAGTATTATAATAATACGCGCACTGATACTGACGTATTACTATGATTGTTGCTTAATTTTAATTAGATTGAAATAGTGATTATCGTCCATCTGTCCCTTTTTCCCATCCTATAATATTACAGTTCATACTTGAGATAAGGTTTGTTTTCTGCCTGCCGAACTTTCGAATTTCATAGACAGAACAAAGTACTATATAGATCTGGGAAAACATTTTAGAAAAGTCTCTCTTATTGCAATATTCATAATTGTTATTTAATCAATTCGAATATGCACTTCTCAAACTAGTTATTTTTTCTAAGCTTAGTGTTTTTGTGCAAAGTAATGCTTTCTTTATGAGTATGTGTAAACGTTAAAAGTTTATTAAATTTTGTGATGTATGTACCCCAAGATACCCCTCCCCCACAAAATATCTTTACAGAATTTCTAATAAAATGTGCAAAGCGGTATTTACCAAGAAGAGTTCCTTCAAATTTAAACTGTTTTGGAATGTTGAGCTCTCCTAGCAAAGAAAAACGAGAGATATGGCCAGAGCGGAAATATAGGGAACCAGAAAGGGAAGGCCCCAGAGGAACAGAGGCAGGCTGTTATTAGAGGGAGAAGGGAATGTGTATTAATGAAACAAAAAGTTAATGAGGATAAAAGACAATCTTGGAATGATTTACAAAAATAGAATGGATTACAAAACAGATAGAGAGACAGCTTATAAACTTTGGAATACATCAAACAATAGGAAAAGAGTTATGTTAATGAACTGGGCGGGCAAATTGGAAGCAAAATACGCAAGTGGGCATCTTCAGAACTGAAATTTCTCCAGCCGGAATTTGTGAAGGCCTTTTGGATGACTTAATATTCCTGTCGAAAGTCCTAATATACTTGCAGATCCACTGGAGATTTTGGAAATACCATATAATTTAAAATTGGATGGATAAGAAAAAAAGACATGTCAGATATTATTCTAAAAATAAATGTCTTGCCACTATTGGATAATAACTATCCTGAACGAGAATGAATACGTGTACATACAGATAGCTCTACAATGAATAATTATGTTGGTGCAGGTGTATATTTTAAACTGTTTTCACAGTGTGCCCCAGCTAGGCTACAGGTTTCAAATTCTGATGCAGAAGTTCATGCAGTCTTTTTGAAAGTGTCTAATTTGAGACCTAGAATTCAATTTTTTACAAAGGCAGTCATTCTTGTTGA
>KK116931.1:67338-141180 GCA_000611955.2 Stegodyphus mimosarum
TCTAAGATGGCCATACACCTAATAGCTCTTCAGCACATGAACCTCTTCTTGTGTCAAAAATTAAACAAGATATCAGGGAAATAAATAGGAGAGTAAAACTATAGAATTTCAGTGGATACCCTCCCTCGTAGATACTGATGGAAATGGAAAAGCAGATCTCATGGTAAAAAGAGTACAGAGTTCCATTCCTTTGGATTCCCTCAGAAGTATTCAAGAGAGTTTTATGTCAGCTTAACAACATAGAACTATCAAACAAATCAATGGTTAAACATGAGGAGAATATCAGGAATGGCTAGAATGAGTTCAGTCGCTGGCCACGTAGAAAGGCTGCGGCTAATCTCATACTGGGTACAAGGCACGACTGCTTAACCGAACATCTCAGCAGAATAGGCATATCGACTAATAGCCAATACTCTATTTGTAAAACAGACACTATGAATAAACAGCACTTGCTCGTCTGTCCGAACCTTGACCTAAGTACAGCATAGTGGCGACGTTCTCCTGCTGTATTAGATGGGCAAGAATCCTAATTCCTGAGCACACGGTTACTTCGCTTCTATTCACTGAAGATTTTTTAGATTTTAATTGTGAAATTTTCATGTCTTAATTTTTGGTATTGTAATGACTTGAATTTTAGTGTTGTAATTTTTAACTGTTTTTAATATTTTAGTGATGCAATTTTAATTTAATATTTTGATTTTGGTAAGTGGTCTAATGTAAATGGATTGATTTCTGAATAAAGCCATAAGAAGTAACATATTTCGTATTTAATTTTGAATTTAAACTGATCCAAGAATCTATTACATGGCAGTTCTATAATATTTTGAAATTTCAATTAACTCATTTTTCTACGTAAAAAAGTTTCTTTGTTTTGATCATTGTAAAAAGTCTACAAATTAGTTTGAATTTTGTTTATCTTGATGTTATATGAAAGATAATACTCAAAATCAGATTGATTATATGCATGAAAAAATTTGAAACAAAAGAATTTCTTCAAATTTCTAATTCAAACATTTATTAGAACTTACGCATTACTTAATGCATATTATTATTTCAAGTTTCTTGAGGCATGTGATTGTAGTGAAGATTAATAAAATGCATTAAATGCATTAAATTTCACCTTCCTTATTTATTGGAAATCAAATATATGTTTCAATGCATCTACCTGTTTACCTTTTAATTGTCTGTTCTATTTATGTACAAATATGTTAGACCGAGGCTTGTGAACGTTTCAAATCATGATATTTTTTTTTATCGAAATGACAAAAAGAAAATAAATAGCAGCAGTTATTTTTTCATGAAATCAGCGTATGATATTACCACAAAAATGAAATTATATAGAATTTTGGGCAGAATCAGCTGGTTTTGTTTCAAAATGATAGGAAAATGAAGGAACATTCTAAATATAATCCTCTATAGGCATACCAACAAACTGCAGAATTTGAAGATTTCGTGAATGAATTTGTGCTCAGATACAAGCTCTAACAAATAGGCACGAACGCAAAAAATGCAAAGCAGTCGCCCAGTCCTCAATTTAGTGGAAGATATTCAAAATATGTTTGATGCATGCATAGTTTTCTGATGATGCATTTTATCATCTGGACATTTTACCTAGCCATTGATAATTCTTTTGAGCGGCAAGAAAACGCTTTGCTTGACCCGAAGATTATATTGTATGATATGCAGTGTGTTATTATTTTATTGCGCCTTATTTATTTATTCATTCATTTATTTATTATGCTCTTAAACTGCAACTCAGTAACACTACTCCTTGCTTCCTCAATAATCGAAGCATGATTTGTCCTTCAAATTGTTTTTCCTGACTAGGACATTGACTTGGGAATCATTTAAAAGAGTCTTGTAAAAACGCAAACTAGCAACACTGAAAAATGTCACAAATTGCGCAACTTAGCTTCTAATCATTTTGTACCTAACATTTCACCTTGTATCGCATGCTGTTTAACGCAGAGTATTTAAGGGATACTATTTTTTAGTACATTTAGGATAGTAACTTAAGATTTTATTTCTGTAATGTTACGACAAAATTCGTCGAATTATTCCGATGATACGGTCAGGCAAGGTATTTAAGTCAGAACGTAACAAACGTAGATTAGTTTACCAATAAAGTCAGTTCTCTAGCCGGAGGAGAAAACAGTTTCACCACGTTTCTGGGCTACATTACCAAACTCTTTCTCTCTCTCTAGAATTATATATCATTATAAGCTATTTTCTCACTCTTTTCCGCATGCCTTCATTATGTAATGGTAACACGTTCGCTGCGCATTCGAGAGGTCCCGCTTTAAGTACCGGGGAGGGCATTGTGCATTTTTCACATCTCCTGCATCAAAAAATCTAATGACTCTACGCTGGCGCCAGAATTGAAAGGTGGTGGAAAATTATTCGACGCCTCCAGGATTTAGAGACTGGGTCCGCTAATCCCCAGTCGCCCTTTAAAAGAGGGAGTATATAAGGTATTCTTTCCCTCCTTTCTGCATGCCTTCGTGTTATAATGATTAGCACACTCGACGCATATTCGAGAGGTTCAGGTTCGAGTCTTGGCGAGGGCATTGCTCATTTTTCATGCCTCCAGCATAAAAAAGAAAAACCTAATGACTCTACCCTGGTGTCCGAGCAAAAACGTGGTGGATGCTCATTTCGTAGAAATATGTAGAGAAAGGGCCGTGACCTGAAATTAGCCAGGTAATAAGTGCATTTGTTAAAATGATAGGAGTCCGAAGGAGCGATGTCGGGGCTATATGATGGGTGTGACAAAAGATCCCATTCGAGTCCGTACATAGCCCGCCTGGTGAATGCAGTCACATGTGGTCTTGCTTTATCTTGATGGAACGTTTCCTTTTTGCGCCGTAATTCAGATCGACACTATTCCTTGATAGCAGCGTGAACACGGACTGTCATTTCGATGTACACCTTACTCTCTAGAGGTTTACCTTTTCTCGGATAATCTTTGTGGATAATACCACGGCAATCCCACCAGATAGAAAGCATGATTTTTTTGTTAGTCAAATTGTGCTTTGCGACGCTGCCAAAGTGATCACCTGCCACAGATCAATCTTCTTTTCGGCCTGCGATGTTGAAGTAAATCCACTTTTCATCACGAGTGACGATCCGGTACAGAATTTTGTCCTTGCTTGATAATCGAGCAGATTAGTGCAGGCCCGAACACCTCTATCCTTGTCTGCTTGAGTCAGCTCATGCAGCACCCAGCGACTGAACTGGTATCTCAAGTTTATGCGATGCATATGGCAGCTAATGGACATAGCACTAACGTCTAACTCCTTTGCAAGCTCTCGAGTGGATACATACTTATCTTCTTCCACAAGTTCTCGCAGGAGGACCTCAGCAACATCAGTAGGACAGCCAGAGTGCTCTGCTTCTTGAATACTACAATGCTTGTTTTCGAACTTTCGGTACCAAACCTTCATAATGTCATATGACACAACATCAGTACCTAAAGCTGTACACATGATTTGGTGATATTCTGTAGCTGACCTTTCGCAAAAGAACTGGAAGTAACTGAAAGTTTTAATCTGGTCGCGAGATACTTCGATTTCTGACACTTTGTACTTAATGATAACGATTGTTTTTACAAATTTCACAACACAGTGTTCTAAAGCAAGTCTCTTTCTTTCAAATGCCAAAAATCGTTTGATAAAATATGATTAAACACGTTAACACAAACTGTTTGCGCAGACGATATTTGCGGTGGCGGGAAATTTTTGTTTAAACCGCATAAATACACATGGCACGAAGTAGAAATATTTTGGTTAAATGTCAAATTTAATTGTGCTTGTAAATTAATCCCCGCATCTTAATAAACTGAGTAATATAAAAGCAAAATATTTGTTGCTGTCATAATACGATTTTTATAACAAAGCGTTTTGTTGAATGAAAAAAAAAAGATTTCCATTAAAAAGTTATGAAATATTTAATAAAAGAAAGAAGACAGATATCTGATGGCTAAATTTCCCGAGAGGCTACTGGAACCTTCATATTCAAAATCCTGTCTCCGCAACATCGTGTTCATCGTATCGACTTTCCTTTCTTTCACGCTTGATAGTTGTCTTTGATATTTCTTTATTGTATTTATGGACATAGATATCAGGAAAAAAATGCTCTTGACATTTTCATAACAAATTTAAATATTAAATGCCTGTGTAATCGCAGGCGATATTTTTATCACGAGCCTGCGACATTTTGATGGCAGTTTCCGTATTTTGCTGAAGTCACATCCCTTAAATTTCTCTAAGGATATTTCGATAAATCAACATCTTATGTTGATCTGAAAGTTTCCGAACAAATTATAAAAACTGATGGACAGTTCAAGTATGTTTAATATTTTCATGTTTTTGCGCTACGTTTATTTATGAGGAAGGAATATTTTTAACCTTTGTTGGATGTAGTTCCTTATATTCTTATACGAATTAAAGCAATATTTTTTATTTTGAGATCTTACCGATTTTGGATAAAAATAGCAGCATATTTCAGATTGAATATGTTTATATGAGAAATAGTTAAAAAAATTTGTATTTATGGAATTTGCATACTTTTGCATATCGTTTGGTTTGTTTTCTTAAATTAAAAAAAATGAAATAAAATAAGTCTAAAAAGATCCGAATGTGTTAAGCGATGTAATTTGTAATGCAATTCGAAAATCAGGTAAACTTTATTAATAGCACCTGCCAACTTTTTGTAGATGTTGCTAAACTTTGGTAATGTTCTTTTAAAATTGATGCAATGATTGCAAGATATATATTTTAACCGATTTAATGCTTAAAAACTATGTACTCTTTCTCTATATAAAATAACATTACTAATTAATATTTATGAACAGAATTATTTTGCGTATGTGTTTTATTTGAGGTATAATTCAAAAATATTGGAGGCATGCTTGAAATTTTTTTTCCGATTAAGACGCAGTAATATTGAACTTGTTGTCAAACTACATGATGACAGTGAAAAATAAAAATAAAAGAAAAACTTAAAAAGACACTTATGTTAATTGCATTATATCCAAAGAGAGGCAGCTACGAAAGTAGCTCAAGGTCAGCATAATCACGTAGTCCAATGGGATTCACCTTTGTTGCACAGAAACCTGCAAAATTTTGTGTCCATTTATTCAGCATATGTGTAGAAAGGAATGCAAGGGATTGAGTCAAATTCCAGTTTCAAGGATTCTATGAGTTTGTTTGGATAGTTTTTTTGTTTTTTGGAAGTTGGACCATGTCACCGAGAAAGTATTTTAAGATTGTGAGAATTTGCATGCGATCGAGAAAATAGAAGCAGAATAGACACTGACACAGCTTTGTAAAGACCTAAAAGTAATCAAAAGCACCAAATTAGTAATCTGGAAATGGTTTAAAAACAGTGATGATATATGCTGGCAAACTGTTCAAGATTGGAAAAGTGCTACAACTGAATCTCGGAACCATTATTTCAAACATTATTAAAAGAAACAGGCAACTTCGTACGTCATCACAGATAGCAACAGAGACGTATTCAGTTGTCTAGAGTTCAGATTCTGGCGAGGGCAATTGCAGATTTCGTCGGTTTCCCAACATCGAAAAATCCTAAAAGACTCTACACAATAAAATGAAGAAAAACGTTGTCCAAATAACGAGAAGCAGTATCCATCACGCACAAATGCTAAGTGAAGAAACAAAATTTGAGTAGTTGTATTCCTGAAAACACAAGCTGAGTGATTCGAGTGCTGCTTTAAGAAGTGAAAAAAATTAATTATATTAATTTAATAAATTAATTAACGACAAATTTTAATTTTCATTTTAAATTGGTGCAGATTCAAAGAAGAAATGTAAAAATATTCCCTCTTACTTTAATCAGAAATTGATTACATGAGCTCTGTCTAAGGTGATCACCCACAATTATATATGACTTTGGGATTTTACGAAGGTGATTGTCTTAGAGAAGAGATGTTTAATACTGACATTTATTTATGTACTTCTTACGTCGCAGAATTCTGGTCACTTTCAGATGATGTCGTTTCAGAAGGCACACATTCCTTATAAACTTAAAATGTTTTTTGGCAAATATAACAGCACTTTAAAATGTTCGCTTAGTGTTTTCAAAACTGAGATTTTCGATCTCTTCGCTTAGATTCCTTATCTTCACCGCCCATTGGTAGGTTGTACCAACCCCATTCGATCCATTGGCATCATTATGCACACACACAGGCAGTAATTGACAAGTTAATGATGCATAATACCTCATATTTAACGGATTTCGTAAGCATTATTAGTTAGTTACACAGTCACTTGCTGTTACTGTAATGCTTAAGTACAGTTTTAATAAGTAATAATTAATTAAAAATCTTTTACATTAATAGAGAGAGATAAATAATGCATTATAAATATAGCATTGTGAAGTTTACATCTTAAGGCCCAAACTATCATTTCTTTTTTCTTTTTCATATTTGCGTGAGTTTTAGAAGATTGTATGTAAATAAAATAAAATAATTTTATTGTTACTTAAGAATGAAAACACATAATTCTGTGTTTACCGAATCGGTAAACCTCGAACTCGTGTAAAGCATTTCTTTTATCAATTAACGCGTAATCCTTTCTCTTAAACCCTCATCTCGAAAAGGTAAGCCATCAAGCCTGCATGAAAAGGAATAAATTTACGCTTCTCTTGGACACACTGTGAACAAGTCCAATTAAACAAATAGCGTTCTTTAAGCGTGAATGGACTGACGATAGAATACTGAATAAACGACTCCCAGTGGAGTACCAGGAACAGATGGTAATTCCCAAAGAAAAAAGGAAAAAAATCTAAATTTAAGCCTAACCACGCGTACAGCGAGACTAGTTACATAGTCTATTGTAGCTCAATGCAGATGTTTCCTTCGAGTTCGGTGTTTTTTGTGGTTTGGAAATTCTATTGTTTCGGGAAAAGAAACAGCAAAGCGAAATCTCTTCAGATGTTGTTTATTGGAGCTGAAAGATAAAACTGATGCTTTACGAAACTTAACAAATATTTTATTATTTTCTTCACATGTTTCATTTAAAAATATTCAAGGGGGGATTCTAATATGTCAAGCTGTCGCCAGCTTTGCTTTGTCTTATGTTTTATTTCTACATTTAAAAGAGATTTTGGGTAATCTTTCTTTTGTTTCGTATTAAATAGGACTGCTTTATCTAGTCTTAACTTACTTCTTCTCTATTAAATGAATTCATTTGACTATTAAATAATTGATTGAACAGTGAAAAGTAATAGTGAAACTAATTATCTTACAAGTATTACGATTCGGCTCAGAAACCGAAGGAAGTGGTTGTCAGCGTTTCTAGAATTAAAATGAAATTAATTATTGTCAGCCAATGAGACACTTATTCATCTTTATTAAATGAGAGCCATATGTTTTAAATTTTGACTGTTATTGAACGAAAAGTGTAATTAGATATCACATGTCTTATAAAATTCTTTAAAATTTGCTTGAACAAACTTGTATTCGTTAATTGTTGTAAATACTGACTTTCCACAAAACGTAATCACAATTTATTTAAAGTTTATTACTGAAAGCACTGTAGAGCATTGCTGTTTACGTTAAAGGACACAAATCTGCAGATATATGGTTTAGAATATATTTCGTAAAAAACTATGAAAATAGTAATTCCTTTTTTTTCTGAACTACTATAGTTAAAACGATTTTTAAGTCACACCTTATGAGATATTTTCTTTAATTTTGTATCTTTACTTCAGTCAGATATATTAGGTATTTTGTATATCAGGGATACTTTGCTTTCTCAGAAACAGTAACTGCAATTAACTCCGCAAACATATCATAACACATAATTTATCCTATTAACCCCTACTTATTAATAAATCAATAAGCAATGACAACATTCCCTTCATGAAAATGCTAAATTTTCAGGAAGGGCATGCTCATGAACATTAATTTAAAAAAGATAATTATATTAATGAAAGTCTTAATTACATATATTTCAAAGCTGGCTATAGTATTTGCGTATAAATATATTGTTAAATATCGCTTAACAAGTAAAATAATGAAATGCACGTATTCATCAGATTTGCACACATAATTCAACTTTGCTTTCTTTATACAAAACGCATTATGTTATATTTGAGACTATAATCAGTATATGAATTATGTTAATCAGTTACTAATTTGCCTTAGTGCAATACAAAAGTTAAACATTAATATAGTGAGTGCTGATATTATCAGATTCAGAAATTCAAACTTTTAAAGTTTCAATTACAGGGTGGTGCAAAATTCGCAAATATGTTGCAATGCCTCATTTAAAAATATATATATATATATATATATATATATTTGTAATTTGTTTATTAATTTATTTCCAGGACTGGTCGAAGTGTATTCTGGAGATACACCGTGGGGAGACTGAGTCCTAAACAATGCACGAAACTCATAGAACTTTATTTTGAAACTGAAAGATCCATCATCCTCAATCAGAGCGTACTGTCGGCACTTAAATTTGTGCAAGTCACCCTCAGACTACGATTTCCTGTCTAGGAGCATGCTTTCGGCAACATTATTCAGTCTACGATCGCCCAAGAGCAAGTAAACAACGATCAGTTCGAACACCTGAAAACATGCAACGAGTGAGAGACAGCATTAATGACAACCTCGTTATTGGGCCATCGCAAAATAAATAATATTATCGAAAGCGAATTACCAGACGGAGAACAGTAGTCTGATGAGGACATAATGCGCACTCTAATGTGCCGACGGTATGCTCTTTGAGTGAGGATGACAAATTTTTTAGTTTGAAAATAAACTTCTATCAGTTTTGCGCGCTGTTTTGGACTCAATCTCTCCATGGTGTATCTCCCAAATGCACTCCGCAGTTCTTAAAAAGAAAAAGAGAATAAAGAAATTACAAAAAAAGTGAGGCGCTGCAACCCACGCTCAACTTCTGCGTCACCCTGTATTATGATACGAATACCGCTATTGTTCACATAGGGTAAAAATTTACGAAACCAAGTATTTTAAATCTCAGAGGGAAAATAGAGAACATTGAACTCTAATAGTTCATACGACTGGTAATAAATATATTTAATAAAATTTCGAGAAAACCGGAGTTAAGAAATAGAAATTTCTCCGGGTTTAGATAGTAAGTAAATTATTATTAAAATCATGCTATTCACATATTTTCTTAGATATATTACAATGTAACAATGCAAGTAACTGATTTCATATTTTTCAGTACACTCTCTATTGGAGGGGAAGCTTTTACTTTCGTTTCCCCACGTGTATTGGCTTTTGGTGCTATGTGACTGGTATTTTAATTGAAGTAAACTAAGAATTCTCCTTTGAAACTGAAAAATCTCCTTTTCGTAATAATAAATGCATAACTGTGCCTAAAACATAATAATAAATTGCACTGAATTCAATGTTAAAGAACGAACATTTACTTCTTCGTTCTGATGTGATAAGCGCACAACATGCAGTGTGGTGAAAGGCTAATTTCAATTTGAAGTTAAATCCTTTCTAAAATCTGTCTATGAAGAAATCTATATATATATCACTGATGCGAAGAAACGTTAATTTAAATATTTATTTACACTATATACAGTTAAACAGTGAATAAATCATCTTATGAAATTTTACAAAACAAAGGATAAGGCTTACTACGCCTTTCCCGTATAGCATCTAACATCTAATTAATTTTTTCTACTTCAGGTGGGGGCGCTGCTATCGCTGTATGACATCATATTTCTCTACATGCAGATAGAAAAACATTCGCTCGCCCTTTCACTTCACGGAAGGACAGGAGCGAATTTTCTTTTCCTTTTGCCCTTGTAAAATACATTATTCGTTAATGACGCTGTTATTTGGACTGCACTCAACATCGACATGGTAGTTCACAATTAATTTTGTTTTAATATTATAATTCTAAATAAAATCGATGATTCAATGCAGCCCAGTGTATATAATAATTAAAAAAATATTAAAAAAATATTTTTAAAAAAATCTGAAAGATTTCAGATTTTAAATTACGTCCAAAGGCGCGTTTTTTTAACGTTTCGTGTGCTACCTTTTTTTTATTAAATATCATGTACTGCGTACTCAAACCATAAAATTCAGTTCAAAATCAATATCGCAAAATCATTTTAAAATGAACATATCTTTAGAATTTCCGTAAGTCTCGTGCGCTGGAGATAAAAATGTTTTTTTTTTCCCGTACAGTGTTGCCATTGCTCGCTTTGAAATCATTTAGTTTGTTAATCAGAAATTCGTTGAAATGTTACAAAACATAAAATCGATAATAAAGCAAATTTCAAATTCAAAATTAGGGCTTCCAGATGCCCATATTCGCAGTAGGATTACGTCATTCAAAATTCGATGGCTCTAGGTTTTATCACAATGCGAGAAACATGCATACATTTATGCAGATTTTTCATTTTTTAAAATTTAATGCAGAGCGATAACATTTAGTGGCAACAATTTGAAAAGTGAAACGGGCATTCAGAGTGAATCGACGCAAAATCGCAAAACGAAAGTAATAGTCCTTCGGGACTAAATCCCTTTGGACTAATAATGATTTTACTATGTGTTAAAAAAAAACTCCTTTTCCACGATTTGAAATGTATAGATATATATATAAATATGCATCGAATTCACACCATATGCATCGGCTGAAACTATGGCCCTGATTAGCGATTAAGCTAAGGCGATACCTGATTAGTTGATTTAGCGTTTAGTTAATATTTATAGCTACGAAGTTAAAATAAATGGTTTTGTAACTGTAAGAAATAATTAAAGGAAAATAATAAAATATTTCTGTGATTGGATAAAAGGCAAAGAACAGTTTTTATTTTCTTAAGTTTCTATTCTTGCGTTTAAAATAAATCCCCAGTTTTGAAGAAATAAATTTGAAATTTTATCATATTGAAGTATTTAAAGTCTAAAACTAGGCTCGTTCATCGTTAAACCCAGGCTTCGCTTAAGTCAAATTAGAATTCAGACTTCTAACCCGATTTAGGACACTGAGCATGCTCGTAAGGAGTGTCACTGCAGGTACAGCGATAACCGTAATTAAACTGAACTATTGAGGGATGAGTGATAAATGTATATGTTATTAAAACAATCATTGTGAACAGGAAACTGAAAATATATAAATCTAACTATAGTTGGCAGTACAGTGTTGCTTTGAAATTTCACGAAATTAAGAAAAAAACAAAAAGAAAATTTAGAAATTCAGAAAAAAATCAGAAAATCGGGAGGTCAGTGTTGAAAACTTTCTTGTAACAAATATTGCAACTCAGCTTCCAAAGGACTAGACCCTCGACAATTAATCTTCTTCGAGTGATTTGCAACTGTCACTGGCCTATGACATCGCCTCTTCTTTCAGATGTCTATCATACTCGCCAGAGTCAGATTGCTTAGCATTTTATTCTCCTATTATCATCAGTCGTTTCTTCCATGGATTCCTTTGGAGTATGCTTTATGCGATATGGAACTTAGTTGAACATCCAAAATAAATTGCGAAGTAATTTTTTTTGAAAGATTTCGATATTGCAGTTTCTGGTCTTGAAGAAGAGGGGCGCTTTTCCAGTTTCTCTTGAAATTAATACTTTTGTTCGATACCGACTCTATTATAAAATTGATTTTTGGGAAAAAAATGATAATTATAATGTTTTATTCACGTTAATAATAATAAAATAATTAAATACTACACATCAGTTATAAATACACGTTAGCTACAAAGAAAGGCTACTTGATTATTATTATTATTACTTCCCTCTTTATCAAACACTTCCAAAAATAATACTTCTGCTTTTTAAGATTCTTGAAAATGAGAAAAGTTTCTGATGAAAATTACTGAAGCTAAGTCTGCATTTATATTTAAATGCAAGGAAAGTTTTCATTTATTATTATATAATTTAATTTCCTCTTTTTTATTATTAATATTTATGTTTGTGTAATAAATGCTTTAGCTATGTGCAATACACTCGTTACTTTAAAGCTTCCTAGTATGCTTATGACTAGTAGTTAATGACTCAAACTTATTTGCATTTCAAGCGATTAAGCTCAATATTCTAAACTGAAATATCTGCAATTAAAAGCGAAAATTCCTACTTATGAATCGCATTTATGATGGCCTGAATTGTTTTTGAAACACAGACTTCCATAAAATATAACTACGGCGGTTTAAAAATACATTTGCAATTTAATGTAAAGTTATCTAAAATATATTATTTCTATTCCTGTCAAATATGGGCTAACAGAACAGATCCATTCCTTCTGCCTAAAATATTGAGATTATTGTTGTTAATTTGCAACAGTTTTAAATTGTCCCTAGGTACATGGTATAATTAAAAGAGTTTAATTACCGAATCGCATGTTTAAAAACACCGAGCTTCACATGAGAGAGAGTTATGTGAATAATGTTTCAAAATAATTCTGTGTTGCTGACATACGCAATTAGTTGATTTTTCCTTTTAGTCTAGAAGCTCTTAACCGCCCGAAATGAACCTTTATAGCTGGAAGCTAAATAAGAATTGTGGAGATAAGTTGCAGTTTTCCTGCTAGTTGTATTTCGCATCTCCCTTTCGTGCTCTCATTTTAAATTATTTTTCTTTCCCTTGCAATGTTCGTTAACGCCGACAGCGTAGAGGAAAACTCACGCACTGCCTTAAGGATATGAATAATAAATAATCGCAATATTAGGATTTAATTAGTTGTAAGGATCTTTCTTTTGGTGAACGTTACAGTGCATAGCTTTCTTCATTAGTTTCCTTTGAATACATAAAACTGGACTTAGCTGGTTTATCCTAGAATCATCACTAACTCTGATGTTAAAGAGAAAAGAAACCATTAATTTTCTTCGCAGATTACTGCACTTTACGAGACAAATAAGTGTAATAAAATAATCATTTAACACAGTATATAGCCTAATACGATGAAAAATAATTGTTCCTCTGAAACTCTTGGCAATTCGTAGTCAAACTGAAAATGAAAATATTTAATTAAAAATGAATAAAAATGGTTAGTTTAATTTGAAAGTTCTCTAATTTATTCCAACAATAAACCCCTTGAATATGAATATCTAAAAGCATATTAGATTTAGATTATATTTTATTTTACTAAGTAACCCTGTATATATAGTATAGCAGTAAAGTTTAGGTGTATTTTGATATAATATATGAAATCTCATTGCTTCAATGTGTATTACATATAATGCTATTGTTTTGTTTTCTTTAGTGTTTACTATAAATGCGAACTTGGAAAATCTTATAAATATATGTACTAATTACATACTGCAGCAGTAGCCGGAAATTTCATGCTGAGCGCCCAGCACAAGCTCCGAATGTACAAAAAAATAAGGAAAAAGAAAATGTGAGAATAACCTCACGGGGAAAGTTAAAACATGCATTACTATTTCAAAAGAAATCTCATGGAAAGCAAAAGAAAAATCATCCATAAAATCAAAATATGCAATGGTGAGAAATGTTCTAGGAGTCCGTTTTGTAGAACCCTAAAACGTAGCAAATATTTGCAGAAAAGTAAAATAAATTTATCTGCTACTTTAAATCAAATTACACAGAATTACTAAACTTTTACCTTGATATCAGTACGGCTTTTTAATTTGATATTAGCATTGATCGTCGCTATTCTCTTTAATACTCATTTATGACAGATTTTGCCTTTTTTTTCTAAAATTCCTTAAGTTTATATGCCATTAACAACGTTTCTGATTTAAAATTTCCTGATATCCATTCTCAGAATTCACTCAGCCCATTAAAAGGTATATGTTTCGAAATCAATTAAACTCATAAGAAAGCCATAAATCATGAATACTAACTCTAAACTAAGAAACACCATTTCATTTACCATACATGAATGAATGCATGCATCGTTCATGTATGAAATGGTGACATTTTCGTCCTTACGTAACATGTATAACCTAGTAGAACTAGTAAAAACATAAACTAAAATAGGATAAATAGGATAATTTGTTTTCTTTCCTCGGCTGGTGGTTGCTGGTCGACAGTCATCTCCGATTTCTTTTAAGTTTCTGTTCCTGCAGCTTAGAAAATTTATACTGAGGGACCTCAGCAGCAAGTGAGTTATTCTCGCTTCTTCTTCTTACAGTTTTAGTCTGTGAAGTCTAACCCTTCTGATATCCTTCGGAGATATAGGTTAGTTAAGGCTTGTTTATATTCCTCGGGGTCTTGTAGATGATAAGAGTTTGATTTTATGGGAAATGTACACAATGTAGTCTGCAAATAAGGCGCATAATATAGCCTAAGGAAGTGTACTTTTCTTTAGCTACATTATGCTTACGTAGCTTACGTAGATTTCCGAACGCTTCGCATTAGAATTACATTATGTGCGTTATGCAGAACGAAGCCTAAGCAAGTACATTATCTTAGACTATAATATATGCTCCTCACTTCCAAAAATTACTGTATGAAAGAGTTATTGAAAAAATGGTTCGTTTCGCTACTGCCATCTGGGCGTCACCAATGGGAGGACGTAAACTTAAACAGCTACTCTGAGTACAACGGCCATTCGCCCTCACCATAACCATAGCCTTCCGAATAACTTCCACAGATGCGCTCAACTGGCTGTTTATGCTGGCCTGTTTCTACACCACATCTTCGTTAAGCAAGAGGTAGTCCATCAAAATTACTCCATCCTCAACAGGAAATTACCTACCATGGCTCCACATTCGCATCGACAGTGTTTGACCTACGATGTACGGCATGACAGAGTTTGACCTACAATGTACTGCATTCCATACACATCCTGAAGACAGAGGAAGAGTCATACTGACATAGTATGACATCAAAGTCATATTGACACAGCACAGCAACTCAAAGATGACATCAGCCATCTTCACAAACGGCTCAAAATCTGATGCAGGTGTAGGAAGTGTCCTATTCCATCTTACCAACACTGTGCAGACATATCACCAGAAGGGGTATATCTCGGAACATAACAGCATCTTTCAGGTAGAGGCCTTGGAGCAAGCAGCCCGCTATGCCATTACGCAGAATCTCCGATATGTGTAAATAATCTCAGACAGCCAATCTGAGCTACAAGCGATCTGCAATCCTTCACATTCTTCACAACCAGTGAAGTTCATCAAAGTTGTTCAAAATGGTGGCCTTCAGCATCGACATTTCTGAGTACGAGTCACGACTGATTCAGCATTTCGCACCAATATGCCCAATGGAAATTTTGCGCACACCGCTTGAATCTCATCCCAAATTGTGTCAAGGTTACGTGGTTTACGACAGTATACCTCATGTTTTACTCTGACCTATAAAACATTGATCAGTGTAAGATCTGGAAAGCTTGCAGGAAGCTCGATTGGTTCCCTGCGTCCTATCTAAAGGCCGGTACATTTTGCTCCAGGTATGCTCACACATCCTTATGACAGTATGTAGGAATGCAATCTTTCTGATAATAAAACTTGGCATTACCGTACATTGCAGAATGGCAGGGAAAATGAAATCAGCAAGCATTGTTAAATTCATTTCTCTAGTTACAGTACCTTCAAAAGAGAAACACCCAAAGTGTCCTTCAGGAGACAAACCACACCACGCAAATTCACAGCCTTTTCAACAGTAATGTGGAGATCACCTTCAACCCAGTATGCCTGTTCAACAATTATGCCTGTTGAAAACTCTATTAAGTTTAAATTGTGCTGCATACGACCAAATAATGCTACCCATAAATTTCGGTTCACGTGTAAACATCTTCTGATCTCATTCACAAAATTGTACCCAACACCGCTCAAGACTTTACGCCGCTCCATTTTTTATGGGGCTCAGTAAACGATGCGGCGTACTTTCGTCAACCATGTAACCTTGACCGCTTTGGGATGAGATTCAAGCGGTGTAGGTAGAAATCCCATTGGACACTAAGCTACGGAGTATGGAATCAATCGTGACACGTACTCAGAAATGTAGAAGGCCACCATTTTGAGCATTTACTTTAAACACTATTTGTAACATTCAGTTTGACCAGAAAGAACATTTATTTTTCAAACTGGGCTATAGTGTAACTTTTCTAAGTAACTTAACCTTGTGGGTGGGAGAATCAATTTTATACGTCAGTTCAAAGTGTGTATACATTTTTCTTATGACACACCTTGTAGACTCTATTCTGTCTCAAAACCTACTAGAGTTACTAGTGAATATGGCCCCTGAGTATTTCTTCACGCAAGCCATCACGGACTCGGACATTTGCATTTGTGGAGTACAAGGAACAACTCCACAACGCCACGGAATGTCCCCTAACCGAAAGTTTCCATATCCGAATGACCTTCCATCAATATCAATCCATTCAGACGGTTTCTAGTGAGAACTTCAGCCCTACGACAGAGAAACTAAAACATCATTAACCATGTCATCAGGACTGGGTATTGTGTCCACAAACTAAGTAAGCTATCTGTCATTTTTCTTCCTGAAACGCTTCCGCAGTGTTTGCACGAACCAAATGTATGATAAATTCCACCACCAGCGACGGTGCAAATTATTGCCACTAGTGCCAGAATTACAGCAGTAATGAAATAAGTAATTAATTAAGTATGCAAGCAAAAGCGTATACAAGTATTCAAGCATATATGAATTTATGCATTCAATGCAAACTAGGCTACATAGGTACTTTATGTATCCAAGAATTATTGTATATATAATAAATGCAAGGAAAAACGGAACAGCGTCGATGCGTAATAGCAATATAGGATAGATCGTAGATCCATCTGAAGAGGAAGAATGAGTTCGTAATATCTAAGAAACTTGGCAGTCGAAGTGGTTTTAATTTCATTTTTATTTTCCAGTTGAAGTTTGTGGCCACAATCACTTGGCACTCTAGTCGTGCCTATTCAAGAACATTTATATTTTTGATATTGTTGCAATAGAAAGCGGACACAGCGAAACTACGTCTAAGCAGAGCACAGAGAGAAGCTGAAGTGAAGTTATTCAATATGGAAAGACACGAAGAGAAAGGTTTTGGTTTGAGTTAAAAGTTTCAGTTCCCAGTTATTAAGCATCAGTGCTGCACAGGCCATTCAAGATAGAATGAGCTAGAAATGACGCAAGCCAGAGAAGTTATTACGATTTTTAGAATAGAGAGAGAGAGAATTAGGGTTACCGTTAGCTTAAATTATAATTTTGAGTCACAATTTTTTATCTTACATATATATGTATATATATAAGTGTCAACAACCGTACCTAGGTGCTCATATAATTAATGTACATAGGAAAATGTAATCAACTAATCAAGGGCTTTTATTGCAATCAAGTATTCGAGTATATAACTAGTATTCAAATGTGTAAACCGTATTCATAGCATAATGTGTCTACTTTATCAAAGCATGTATGTACTCAAAGAACGCAAGTTCCCAAATAATGAATGTAAACAGGCTTAATGTATTAAAGTGTATTACTGTAATCAAGATTTCAAGTACATAACTAATGCATTCATGTAACTTAATCATGTATCCAATATATTAATTCATTTAATTTACGGATCATATTTAATGTATTCAAGAATTATTATTATTATTATTATTATTATTATTATTATTATTATTATTAATAGTAGTACAGTTATCATTAGCCCAAAGGGCTGTTAATTTCGTTTTGGAATTTTGCGTTGAAAACTTTAAATTTCGGTTCACTTTTCAAATTGTTGGCATCAAATATTATCGCCGTGTGTTGTAATTAAAGAAATTAAATAATGAAGAAGCTGCGTAAATGTATATATGTTTCTCGCATTGCGATATAACAACGGTACCTAGAGCTATCCAATTTTGAATAACGCAATCCTCCACCGAATACGGGCATCTGGAAGCCCTAATTTTGAAATTTGTATTTGTTTTATTATCGATTTCATATTTTGTAACACATTAACGAATTTTTTATTAACAAACTCAACGATTTCAAAGCGAGAAATGGCAATACTCTACGGGGAAAAACATTTTTATCTCCAGCGCTCGAGACTTTGTATCGGAAAATCTAAACATATGCTCATTTAAAAATTATTTTGAGATATTACTATTGAATTGAATTTTATGGTTTAAGTGCGAAGGACAGGATATTTAATAAATAAAGGTAACACACACAATGTTAAGAAAACGCCCCTTCGGGCGTAATGTAAAATCTGAAAGCTTTCAGAGTTTTTTTTTAGTATTGTTATTACTATTTGACGTATTTAGGAATTATGGCAACGTGTTCCCAAGAGCATCATCAATGCATTCTAACACCTAATGCTCATATATTCATCCAGCTAACGCATTCATGTAGCATCATCCAGGTCCCTCTTTGTTCATATGACTTCACAGAGAAGCAAATGCATGTCCGAGGCAGGCCTCCTTTGATTCGGAAGCTGCTGGTTCAAGATACTGAAAGGCGTGGAACATATACTTGCCTACCTTTGTTAGACACCAGGTGTCCCCTTCTTCCGTCACTTGTCACTTACCTATACCATTAAACAGATACCCGAAATGCTGTGAACAAGCTGTAGCGGTGATACGAATGCTATTACCTGTTTGATGTCCGGGCAAAATAGGTTAAGAACAAATGAGTACTATTTAAGTGCGCTACGATCTATAATAAATTCGAAATAAGTTGCTTGCAGTTTTATGAATCATGCATTATACCATCGGAGCAATACTGCGTTTTAAGCGTAGGCGTAATCCTTGAGGCACAGCGAAATTTATCAGATGTTACATCCAGTGGATGGTTCAAAGAATGTCAGTTCGCAACAAAAAAGAAGCATTATAAATTCAAAGGAACAGTTATACTTACAATTAATGATCAGAGGAATAGAACAGATGCAGAATAGGATCGTATGTTTTCGCTCGGAGAAAAGGAAATGCTACGCTTAGATTTCATTTGACCCACGGAATAATAAGTCCTAATATTCAACAGATGAATGACAGATAGTATGATAGGCAGATAGTATGACGTATGTGCTGTAAATGTAACCTACGTATATATAACTTGCTAAAAATAGCCATAATATAACCATACAAAATACAACCTACATAATATACATAATCTTTAAAACTCAGTCCCATTTAACATGCTAAATTCTGGGTAAATGCATAGCACAAAGAAGTATGTCATTTCTGAATGGCAAACACTTCAAACTGCCTGGCAAGAATATTGGGAATATATCCTAAAATATGTTTTCACGCAGTTGTGTGAAGAACCATGCCATCCGATGAAAGACGCCCTTTGGACTTCATGGAGCTCGATCTACTTACTGGTACTGTGGAGTTATTTGGTATTGTCAAAAAAAGTAAAATTTTCTATAATTACTTTATGATATTTTTCATAGAGTAATTGACCTCTTTCATTATTTGGCTATTTTATTGGTCTTAAATCGAAACTAAATGAGTTACAATGTATTTCACAAAATATATTACATTTCCCTTACAGGAGACTTGATGTAGTTGTCGTGGATCAATGTGCCCCATTCGATATCCTACAACATTTCACAGTTCCATAGAAGCTATTAAACAGCAGGGTAGTTGCCGGCCCTAAATTAGGGGAGGGTGAGTTTTGCCCATTTGCTGAAGAAGATTTTATTTAAAGCAGGATAATATTTTTACATAATATAATATCTGATTCAAATTCAGACTTTTTCAAGAAAATCAACATGTCTTTTTAAGTCTGGAAAACAATATTAATCGATTAAATTAAATTTAGTTAGATATAGGTTTCGACAATTGTACTTTAATACCTTGTACTATATAAAATTCATTTATTTTTGTACAGGTGTTTCCAATATATATGTCCTTTAAACTAACATTGTGATGCTCATATGCTAATGATCAACACAGATTAAAGAGAAGGCAATCTGCTACCTCCAGAAAGAAAACATAGAAAACAGTAATTTTCGACTAAACATAACATTCTCATAAAGAGAGTTTTACAATATTTTACTGTAAAAATCTTCAAGGGCGCTTTTTAAAACAATTAAAGATCGAAACATTCCGATCACGAACATAAAGAAATTTATAAGGAATAAAAATGACGGAATTAGAAACTTTCAGTATATTTCCAGGAAATTCCATAGGAATAGGAAGGAAAATAACTTATCATGTTAAAGTTCCTTTTCCTGTTATGCTATAAGCATTGCACATGTAAACACATTTTATGATTTTACCATTATATAATTTTTACTTGAGCTAAATACTTTGTAGTGAAATTAAACTTTTGATTATAAACCGTGAAGAAAATTCAAGTAAATTTGAAGAAATATATTTCTCAGAAATTTCAAACATATTATTTTAATTTATATCATGCTATGAATTTCTGTTGCTTGAGTGGATACAGAATTTTGTATTTCGTTTCAGAATTCTGCCTCAGATTTGCTATTATGGAACACAAAGTGAACAAAGTTGAATTTTGATTACGTTTTTTTTTTTGGTTTTTTACAAATGAAGAAATTATGAATTCAATTTACGTTTTAAGAGTGTATTAATTTTAATTTGATCTCTTATTTTTTATCATTGAAGACTGAGTTTTTTTATCATATAGGTTGCTGTCCTTCTGTGGAAATATGAATTGATTGATACTCTTTGTAGTTTTAATTTTTCAAATTTATTACCTAGTTTAAATCATCTTATAATGTACGACACAAATGTGAGGAGTATGAGGCACGCATATGTGAGAAATTGTTATTGTTAATATGAGACACATAAGTGTCAGAAGCAGTAATTGGTAATATGAGGCACACAAATGTGAGAAGTAGTAGCTTGTTGTAATTGGTTTCTGCTACCTTTCAATAATTTAAAGTTAGGAAAAATGTTTCTTTATACGAGGTTATGGTGTTCAATATCTGTTGTAGATTTTAAGTTTTCTGTAGGAAGACATTAAAATTAAAATAAAATTCCAAGTACATTATAGTAAATTATTGAAGTAACTCTACGTTTTATTTTCAAAAGTTTAAAAAATATAAATTACTCCACATTCACTACGTTCTGCAACGTTAGATGCAGCTTGATGAACATGGTATTAAACATTTTTCCGCTACCTTTACTGTCTATGTTGACTTAGACAATAGGCTGGTTTAAATTATGATCTATATGTATATATGTATAACGCTAAAAACGAACTGAAATTTGATGCTTAACTGGGGAAATTATTCATATAATCTTTAAAGTTTATAGTCATATAAGATTAATTCCCTAAGACGTAAAAAAAGTTTAATTTATTAATAAAAGTGTCATATGAAAGTTTATATCTGTATGCATTCACACAGGCTGTTAATTCTATAAGAGAACAAAATCAGTAACAGCCTCTTCTGAACTGTGTTGTTAAACATCTAAGAATTCAAGGTAAAATATTACAGACAGAAATACTATTTAGATGAAGAGTTAGCATTATTTATTCAAAAAGAAAGAATGTATGCAAACAAGCCGTTGGTTTTCACATCATTAAGACCAGCCAGCATAGCTTCACCACAACTATCACTACCGAATAAGTGCCCGGCTAGTTTGATTAAACTCCGACCACCTCAAGTCAGTTACTACTATTCTATACATCTTAAATACATTCACTGCTTACTGGTTTGGTAACTTCTTATCTTATCAAATTCTTCCGTCAGCTCATGACAGTCCCACGAAGGAGGAAACGTACTTCAAACAGTGTTTATTTTCAGGTGAATGTGCTATAGATCTTTTCCTAAAATAATATATCAATGCTTCTATAAATTCTCATATATATGTTTTTACTTCTTACCTCTTGAAGAACATTGTGTTTAAACTGGTAAAACTTAGAACAAGTACTACGTAGTTAGATACTGAAATTTTGCGAGAAAGCCATTTACTCTACGTTAAGTAAACTTGCAATTCTTTTCTTACTTTTCTAGCAAAGATTCGCCTCTTTATACTTTCATTTACATTATCCCAAAAAATACTACAGTTTCACACATAATTTCACCAAAACTATTTACATATGTACAAAATCGGTAACGATATAACATACAGGTGTTCAATGCACATCTTTTGAACGGGGCTGATTCAAGCAGATGAAAAAAGTAAAGATAACTTGAAAATATGAACTTCCTTATTATTATAATAAGTGTTAAATTTACATCTTTTGAACAATATAAAGTAAATGAGTAAAATTATTTAAGGTTAAAAAGAGACCTTGTTCGCTTCTAAAAATATTTAAAACCACATGATTGTTTATTTTAAGTAGCGATAATTAGTTCACTGCCATAAAATCTTTCTGATAACTGTCGCAGGATTCAGCTGTTTTCTTCAATATAGTATTTTGCACAAAAAAAATCTTCATTATAACATTAAAACCTTCAAAGTCTACGCATAGTGAATGTTTTAAAGAGTTAATGTTCCTTCGAAAATTGCTTAGTTGTAAATTCCGTAAATGTGTTTTGTAAGAAGATGCATTTATTAATAATAAGAAAAATATTTAATAATAAATTTAGCATTTTAAAATTTTTTATCGCTGAAATTACTTTATAAAATTCTCAGTCAAGACTAACTCCACTGACTAAAGTTAGGAAAAAACTTAGACAAGAGTTAGAAAATCTCAACATAACACACTTTCTTTAGAACTTAAAATTCTAATAACTGTAAACAGATTAGTTAAATAAGATTAAAGCTTTTCACAAGTACTTCAGAACCGTGAAATTCATGGAAAAAACAAAGATGTTCAATTTCATTATACTTTGCACAAAATTTTAACTCAAGTTAATTTCCCTAGATGCAACAACGCAGAAGCTTTCATCGATAGTTGTATTCACTTGATTTAAAATTGGGAGAGAACTTCAAAGCTAATTAAATGAAATCCTTTTTCTTTGAGAACAAAACTACTGAGGCGGCTTTAAATTTACATCCGCTCTTTCAATTCTGTCTAGCATGAAATATAACACCAAAATGTAAATACTCTAAGCTGAGGAAAATTTTTAAATGTTAGAGTAATATAATCAGATTCGATGAATGCGTTTGAAAGGATAAATTATAATTTCAATGAGTAACTTAGAGTAATTATAAGGCGAACATATGATCTATGATCTATAGAAATCTCACTATCAGGTATAACTGCAACATTTGTATGTATGTCCTTATTTTAAATGAGAAAAATTCAGAATTGCCATTTGTTTTATTAAAAGCAAGACATAAATTATTTTGAGGCAGAGTAGTGAGAATTTCTTTTCTCTAAAGAGCAAAAATGTTCTTATTATTGAAAGAAAATTGTAAAATTTTATTGCAAGAGTTGTAATCGTTCCTTGAAACCCGGAATTTGTATAAGGTTTCCTTGAATGTTTCCTTAAAATATAAGTTGATCTGAGGATGAATTTAGCCTAATTTTAAGGATTAAAATATTTGTTAATGTCCCGTCTGATGGCGCTCACTTAATTTACATTCACGATTTGAATGGAAAGAAATCATTTTCTATAGTTATTAATGACATTGTTCTCCCTCTCTCTTCCGCTATTTTCTGTAGCCGAATCAGAGACTTAATGTAGCAAATTATAATTTTAACAAAGCCAGGAGACAGAGTCATTTGCAGAACTCCGAAAAATAAAATATGGGTTTAAAGCTGTCTTTTAAAAGAATTTTATAAACTTTGGAACATATTTAGATGAATTATTATTACTTCACCGTTACGAAAATCTTCTCTTTGAAAATTCCGCGGTAAAAGATACAGAATTTTACTTAAAACGCTATTTTTTGTGTATAAAAATTTAAGCTGAACAATAATTTTTAAGGTTTTTAACTTTAATATTTGTTGGGGCAGGAATTAATTACAATTATAAATTTTTTAGCTAAACATTCTTCAAATTCGTGAGAACAAAAATATCTGCATATCGTTTTTTCTATTTTCTACAACAATCATGTAGATAAAGCATGTATATCATGAACAGTCACAATGTGTCTCTACTCGGGGGTCTCCAATTAAAGGACATCGATATTGTGTTGCGCTTTTAATCATATATTTGTTCAAAAGACAATAAACGTTATATCATCTAGCGCTTACTTAAACAAAAATAACTTTGGATATTTAGTTTAACACACAGATATTTGAAGATACTGCTTTTATTTTTAGCTGGTATTTACGTTTGAGATTGTAAGCTGGGATTATGAAATGACTATGAAACTAAATATTTCTTTATAAGATTAATTTGCTAACATTTTTCAGGCAAAAAAGCGATTTTTGGTAGTTTTTATCTTTACTATAAGCGATATAAAATTTAATTAATTTTAAAATTACAGTATGGCAACCTTGCAAAGTATTGATGAAGATAAAACAACTAATTACGCGCTTTTGCTGAGGATAGAAAATTTGCTTCATAGCGAAGATATCCCTAAACTGCAAATAATTATCAAACGTTTCCTTCTTTAAAACATTTTCTCTCTTTTTCGTTTATTTATTCGCTTACCCATTTTTATTTTTTTATCCATCCTGCCCCCACCCCAGAATTTTTATTTTTAAGTCATGCCTTGAAACTGACGAATTATATTGGCACTCCGGATTGAGAAATGTTAATTCTGGGATTTTAGAAATATTTTCAAATACGAAATTTTCCTTTTAGAAACAAACGAAAATATAACCTTTGCTCAAAAACATATATACATTCTTCAAGTTTTAAAGATTTTTTAAATTATACTCATCAAAATCTTTCTAAAATACGAAAACAACATCAATCAATTTTAATCCAAATTACTGCTTAGTGATAAATCGTCATAGATGATTTTGGTTTTATTTAATTTCGTTTCATATACATTTTGGTCTCATAGGTTTCTTAATTTTAACTTTAGAGTGAGAAATGACGTTCGCATTAAAATATAAATTCAGTGGCATATATGTTTATAGTTATAACTGTTACACATATCATTTGTACAGTAATTAATATCAATAAAAATAAGTGAAAACACGCATTTTGTTCTTCCCAGAAATGTGTTTGCTTAGGCAAGAAACAGCACTGAACTGCTTAATCCTGCATGGGTGGAGTAAAGCTTATCTGTATATTCGTTGCTTGCTGCCTTGCAGACGTCAATGTTTACAGCATTTCAACATTTCTTAAAAAGAATGTGTGTATATCTGTATATTAAAGCACTTGAGTCTGACTCCACAAGAATAAAAATATATCTACTGGATGGGTATAATCGATCCATAGACAAAAGGAAACAGAAAGAAACAGTGCATAATTTTAAAATTTTCAAAATCAAACTGAAGATAAATCTCATGAGTCTCGATGGACTAGCTATGGTAAAACTACTTTTTTAACAAGCTTAATGTGTATTTGAAAAAAAAATATTGCGTATGGAAATATAATTATAGACTTTTTTCTTGGCGGTTTGAGAATTAAGCAAATGTGCTAGGCTCCAAGAAACGAACCCTTGGAATACTTTTATATAAATTAAGATGCTGGTCTGTTGAAAGTACATAGAATGTTGGATTAATGGGAAAACTTACCCACACTACCACTTTTCAAAACACAATTAACAATTAAATCAAAATGTATTACAAACTCTTCATTGATTACTATATTCCAGAGATACTAGTCATAGACAATAATGATTAAATGAGAAAGAGTCTGATACAACGAAAGAATGGGGAAATATGAAACTCCTAACAAGTTATTATACTGAATTAATATGCATAATGATTTCTGAAAATAATCCTTTTCTCATTCAAACTCTTGTAAGAAATACGAAATAAAGCAACACTAAAAGATTTTTCCTTTGAGAAAAAGAGACGGATATAATTAGTTCCTCACCTTGTCACTTTTATTGTGAAAATTAGCCTCTTTTAAAGTTTTTTTGCAGTGCTTAATTTTGTATGAATTAATAAAAAAGAATTAAATTGCGATGAGATGTAAGATAAATAATAAAGTTCTCTTGTAGTTAGTAATCGTTCAATGGAAAAATGCCAATGGTATTCATTAATTAAAAATTTCTGTTTCATTGTGATTAAAAAATCAAAAGCCTCTTGAATAAATCTTAATTTCTTGCATTCTAGAATTTTTACAATACATTCAAAGAAATCTAGATAAATAAAACAATCTTTCTGTATAAAAAACTGCAGAAATTCTTTTAGATTTTTAACAGTGAACTTGTTTACGCTTGAGCAGTATTCCAGAACATGACTTGGTAAAATGGCGAAAGGTCGTTGAAAAAGTTATATTTACAGATTTTTATATTCATAAAATTGTCTTTATAGAAGTTTATAAAAATTATTCTTTTTCTAACTTTTTGTAGAATTGTAGCATTGATTTTTGAATTTTTTTCTTTGTTTATTTCTACCATTCGTATTGAAATTCTCATTCAAGCAGTGGAAAATGCACCAGTCAGTCCTCAGTTAAATCTGCTACCCACTAACTATCTTGAACACCCAACGGCTGGGCATCAGTACTAAACACTCGACCAGATGCCCTGGCACAATATTCCTTGGTACATTAATCAAGTTAATTCATTTACAGTAATGCATAGAATTTAGCCTAAAACAATATAGTTCTAGATCGTAACGTAATTAGTTATAAATAATACAAAACACAGTAATAAATATGTTCAGCATAGTTATGAAGCGACATTACTGAGTTTTCACAAATTGGTTGAGCGTAGCACAAATTGGTTGAGCGATCCGTAACATATTTATGATATTATGATCTAAATTCGTTTACTACAGTTTCTATCACAGTTATATAAAATATTACACTATTATAAATATGTTAAACATATTTAAATTTTAAAATCAGTAAACTGCATAGTTGAAACGTTTTCTACACTGAAATAAAGGTAAACTCATTAATCTTGTTCCTTCTTATAAACACCTCCATTTTCCATAAACTAATGATTTATTTTCTTAGCTTATATATACATAATTTTGAAAATTGTTGCGTTAAAGGATATTAAAAATTACGTTGCGTTGCCTTTAAATCAAGTAAACATCCTTATTAGCCACGAAGAACGTTATTTTGAACAATACATTAAGTTAAACTCTGCAATAAGTAGCTGTCAGAAGGTAATAGTTTAGAAATTTAAAGATTATGAGGGGGAAAATGTATGTATTGGAAAGTCTGCTATTTTCGTTGATCTACCAACATTCATTTCTAGAAAAATTACCAAAATTAATATTAGAACGGATCATACCTGGGAACAGCAATTTTAGAATTAAAAATGTAGATAGTAGGATAAATCGCAGTCACAATTGCATTATATATCTCATAAAAGCATTTAGGTTAATAATTCAAATAAAAAAAAGTCTATCAACTATCCAAAATCTTGTGCTGCGTGCATTTATTTATAAATAGCATTTTTATAACTTAAAGAAAATACTTTTCCAATTTCACAATATTGTCAACAATGTTTGTTCTGGTTTATTTTAAAAATATTATGAAAGATGAAACTGTTCAGCAATTACAAGTATTCATTTATCGCGTATTATTACAGAAATAAATGCGTTACATTTTAAAGAATTTAAATTTTTTTAAAGCAGAATATTTTTAAAACAAAATTAACAGAGCTACGTATTATAGAATTTCCGAGATTTCACTCTTTTCATAGCATGTTACTCCACAGTGTAAATGGATGACTAATAGCGACAAATAACTTATTTCCAAAGCATTTTCTTTGCAACAAGGAATGACATTAATTATTATGTCATATACCACTGCTCTGAAAACTACCCATAGCCACTGAAACTTTTCAACTATTGGCAAAAATCCAATATTAGAATGGATTTCCGCGTCAGCCCTTGCAGCTGATTCATATGCATCGATTTGTTTCGAATAGCTTTCTTTTAGCTCAGATTCAAGAAACATGCAAGAAACTGATATAAAGTATTCTTCTATCACATTCAACATATATCACACAATTTTCCCCCATATAATTTCATCCGTTCTTTTCATTCCAAATCACCGAACAAAACTGAACTTCATAGTTATAGGCAAAACAGGATTTAAATATGTCTATTAAACTGCAGATTGTTCTTAACTTGGGACCAACATGTTATAAAAATTATATCCATTGTTTATTTATAGCTTTAACATTTTTGAGAGCATCTATAAATAATCTGAGAAAGTTGTAAGCTCGCATTTTGGAGCAAAACATTTTAAATTCCTTTTATTAAATATTCGCAGAAAGTAATAAATTTGATAGCATTCTACGTATTCCTATATACGGAAGCGTTAACTCTTGAAATATTTTATTGGAAATCAATACACCTTTCAAACTAGCACATTTTAAAAATAAATTCAATTAACGAATTAAGTTTGGACTGCTTTAAGGAAATCCATAAACGTTATACAAGTTCAGAATTTAAATAAATTTGCATATTCGTCTGCAGGATGTCAGCCGAAAAATGCACTTTTGCTTTTTTCCATATCAGCCATTTTGAGAATTTTATTTTAGAGTAAAGACATCAAAAGAATAGTTCTGAGAGAATTAGAGGTTCAATAAGCATTAGGAGTTTCATTTTTGTGTAGATAATAGCAGCAGAATTTAGGTGTTTCATCTGAAAATTATTTCCCCATGCTTTGCATTAAAAGAAATACAAGCAGTAAGTTACACTTATAGACGAAACTCATAGTCATCTAAGATTTACATATACTTTGCTAATGGACACTTTATGAGGACATGGTAAAATTAATTTGAATTTTGCTTAAATCTAGAAAATGAAAACGTTTATTATTCAAAGCATTGTTTCCAAACAGAAAAAGAGAATTTTTTCTTTTCATTTCTTTTGTTTTCTACACAATTCTTCTGTTAAAATTTAAATAAAGGAAAAATATAGAAATACAGAAAAAGCGAATTCTTGTCTTTTCATTTTCTACAAAATTCTTCTGCTAAATTTTTTTTCTATTCTCGTATTAGAGTTTATATTATTTTTTTAGATTATTTTATTCTTTTGGACAGTGGCTAGACGTGTTCAGAAAGTAAAGTTACAAGGGCAATATTCAGTCAAAAGTTTTTATTGGACTAAATTTCCTTAATGTATTAATTACATTCGATAACATTACTTTCGGTAAAGGTGACGTCGGTATTCAAACATTCATTACGATTGGAGACCTGGTTTTGTGTTCCATATTAATAAATCTCCCATTTGAGGTTTGAACACATTTCACATTGTTATTCACGCCAAACCATTTTTCCTCAAGATATCTCTTTAGATGTGAGAGCACTAATTCCGAATTACTGAAATAGGTGATCCAAAACGACCCACTTTAAGGTTTTCAGTACGTAATCTGTTACATGGCCAATGCATATAAGCTTGTGAGCTCGAGTGTTGTATAACGCAAGCAAAAGCCTTGTATTAGCCCTCCTTTTGTTTAATTCTGAATGGCCCAGTAAAATGTATATCCCAGTAGTCAAAAAATGCATATCCCAGTAGTAAAAAAATGTGAATATTCCATTAATAATTTTTGAAGAAATCTCCTAACAAAACCCCGATAATGGTGGTTATGGCCAAAACGTTAACTAAAGCCAGCTGATGGCTGCCTTACATGAACGGAAAGAAGAAAGAGAACAAACGTAAGTTTTAGCGTAAATTGTTGTTCCAAGAGACATAAAGCAAACAATCTGCTATTATTTCCAGAAAACGTAAGTTGTGATTTTGTGGAGCAAACTGAAGTTTGAAATATTCTGTTGGTTGGCAAACTACGTATGGCTGATTAAAGTGAAGGTTGCTTGATCTTGAATACGTGGTGAAAACTTCAAATTTTATTTCTAGTCGCAACGAAGTACAGAAATACTAACTTGCTTTTGCAGAGTGTGTGAAGATGTTAAGTTATCATTTTCTTTTTGTGCTCTTCTGTTAAAATTTTGAATATTCAGCACGCAAATAACTTTATGCATCGCAGTTCTTAAGTCTAGACTGCATAAATAAATTTTCAAGTTAGGAGCATCTGACACCTTCCATTAGCAATTCTGTTAAACATTATTTTTAGTTTAAACAATTATTATGAACGTCATTTTAAGTACATGAAATTTGCAATTGAATTTGGCTGTTAGCGTATGTAAGAAAAATTTCCATACGATAGGAAATTTCGAAGGCTGCTCAAAAGTTTCTTAGTTGTTTACAGCTGTAGCTCTACCTCACTAACTCTAGAGCTCCATCCCAATGTCAATGAGCAACACTTCGAGATACGGAACTGAGCGTCTTCCCCTAATTTTAAAGCTATCGAGAGCACTTTCGTCTCCTCGGTATTTTAAGCACCCACATGCTCCACAGACATTATACAAGTGGTTTACAGCTGTAGTCCCCCCTCACTAACTGTACAACTTCATCCCAGTTTTGATAAGCAACACTTCGAGGTACGGACTTGAGGGTCTTCCACTAATGCTAAAGCTATCGTGAAGTCTTTCGGCTCATCGGTATGTTAAGCGCCCTCATGCCCCACCGACATTATACAAAACCAAGCTTTCTCCAGGATTCGAACTCGGGCTCCACAATACAGCACTCAATGTCGGTAATCAGTATGTTATCAGGACTGGTTGCACTGTCTACGAAGAAATGTACGAAAGAATTTACTTGAATTTATATTATAGCAAAAACAGAGTGGAAACACCTTTGGGAAACTTCATGCAGTGCACAACTTTGAGCAAAAGGCATCCGAGCAAAGAATATAGGGCTTCTATTATTAGATATTCATCAATTTGTCACAATAAACTTAGTTGCCATATTTATCATCGTCTGATCTGACTGTTATCTATTAAATACAGCATAAGTTGTGACACGCACCATCTCATAGCCACAACGCGGCCTAATCCTCATCATAGAAAACTCCATATTCGGCAAAAGATGAGAATGAGGCAAAATAACACCATGAAGAACTTACTTACCACCAGCTGAGTTGCTGTTGCACCGCCTGTTATATGACTATCAGCATTTGTACTCAATTAGTAAAGTATTCTATTATCGCTAAGCCTAGCCAAAAATCTCTATAGAATATTCAATTTTGTAGCGGAATTTATAAAACTACTTCGGAAGATGGTTATTTATGACCTGAGGTTATTAAAAAAAACTCTGTTAAGACTTTGCTGAATGACTTTTTTTAGATTTTCGCAATTCGTTGCCAGGTAGTCTATGAGGCTTTTAAGTTTGTTTCGTAGTAGCTTACTCTTTTGGAGCTGTTTCAACACTCGCGGAGAGAGAATTTTTAACCTTCTCTTAACCCACCACTTGACTCTGCGCGCGGGAACACCACTCCGGTTTCTTTAGTGTCATGGTGGTGTGTGGCTATCTAAGACTGAAGGTTTGACTGATCGCCTTGCTACCCACCAATACTAAGTGAGCCATCTTACATTGAGAATTCATACAGAATACGGATCTAGCGAATCAGCCACTACACCGTTACTGATACCAGAAATTGGGGTCTTACCACCACCAGACCTGTGGAGAATTAGAATAAATGTCCTTCCTCCACAGGCCTTAGGAGATCATTATCCTTTGATGCCGATATTGCCAGGGTGCAAATCCTACCCAGTAAAATAAACGATTGCCGGGGGGAATACAGAATAAGATAGTTCTAGGGCGTCAATATTTTCAGATAATGCAAACTAACAAAAATAATGTGATTGCCACTTGATGACAAGCACCAAAACAGGCAGTTTTCCAATGTTTCTAGAAATATTAGGAGCACGGAAGGCAGTGAATGTGTCTCGATGGATGTTACTTCGAAAATGATTAGGCAATAAATTTTTACATTCCAAATAAAAGTACCCAACAAGCACTTTTATTAATTTCTCGAACACAGAAGTGCAACGCGTTTAAAACAAATGAACTAATTTCAAATAAATATATTTAAAAATAAAAACCATTACAGTTACAAAAATAATTATTTTCTTATGATCCATTCACTTAAGTTTCATTCACAAGTTCATGGCCAAGATGTCGGGAACACACGGATTTAAAACAAAAAATCTGTGTTTTCGACTTCCTGACTTCACCTGAGTGGTTGAGTGGTTAAAACCGCTGAATGCTAGGAGTTCGACCCACGTTCGATCTTGGATTAGCAGACTAGCTGTATGATTGAATTTCGGGGTTTTATCCATGTGTAATATGAATACGAGTCAGTTTTCTTAGAATGCCTTTTGCGAAAACATCCCTTCACTTAGGTAGATAGCTGTCTTGTTTCTATCATACTCATATAACCTAATTTCAACTTAACAGACAATTGAGGAATTCTCCCAAACGCTTTTGAAAGTGTTCTTTTCTTTCCCTGCAACTTTGTTTTTGAACTCATTCAGATCAGAAGTTAAGGATGTAGCAAACCCGTTTTTTCGCATACAGCCATGAATAAACTTGTGTGATGACTTTATATATTTATAAATCTTGGAGACTAGAAAGAGCCTTTGGGCCATATCTAAGGTGAGGCAGTGTTTCATTCAGAAATCTACAGTTATTCAAAACTTAGATCACGGCCGTTCAAATAATATAAATTTCATTCATATACGGTTTGTGACTGCACAACTATAAGATTTCAAAATCGGATCATCCGTTTTTGAAAATTCTGTATTTGAAATATATTTATAAATTAATTAACATAACCTGATTTTTTTTTATCTGAAGAGAATCTGCTTTTGATATCTACATCATTATCACTATCTATTATCACTAAGAAGTAAATCTTCATGCCATGATTTAGTAGGAATATAGAGAGATGTGTGTCTTTTTAGTATTAGCCTGCGCCAAAACATGGTACTAACAGCCCAAACATCAAAATGTTCTTTTGCTTCTCTTATAGCTTTTTAAAACGTTGCAAAAATATTTTATTTTCGTTCTTAACACATTGCATACATATTTCTAATAATGATTTATTAATGAAATTTAATTAATGATTAATAAAGAAACGTGTCATTGCATGGTTTCAGTTTTCAAATTCCATTTATATTAAAAAAATTAAACTACTACTCATTGAAATCAATTCGCATTTCATAGGGCAAAGGGATGCAAGTAGCTCGCGAGCCGTATTCAACGTGACGAAGAGCCGCAATTTAGCCATGCCTACACTAATTCATCACCAACGCCTATTTCGTCTTCTGTTGCAGCACCAGTGACCGAGTGGTTAAGGCGACAGAATAGTAGTAGTTCGACCTGGTTTCGGTTCGAACTGTCTGGCTGAATGATTGATTTTCCCAATGTGTAACGTGAATACGTTTGTTTTAGTTTCGTAGATTATGACAAAGCACTATAGGGTTATTTCCCTAAGAAAAGGGATGCCTTCGTGGAAAACTTTCTAATGGAACCCGGCTTGTATGCATGTTACACATTGGGAAAACCACGAAAACATTCATGCTACCAGAATATTCGCCTGGAATCGAACCCAGCGCGGAACTACCAGTGTTCAGCGATTTAACCGCTTGGTCACTGGTGGGCATGTAATGTGAATATGAGCCATTTTTCCTCAGGGAATCCTGCACGAAAACATCCTTCTTAAGCAGATAACCACCGAAGCTGTGCGCTACACAAATAACCTACTGTCTTTTTTCTGTTACGCTAGGTTTCAGAACATGTTTTAGATAGAGTGGAGTCATTTCAAAAAAGGAGAAATCAAGGCAGATTAAGAAAATTATCTAACTTGTTATTTAAGATTCAAAGAAAATCTTACAAGTACTAAATAAGCCCTAATACCAATAATTAAGTCGTTTATTATACTGTGAGTTAAGAAGGTGAGATATCCTGTTGGTGTATATTGAAGAATAGATTACTAGCTTTTTTGTTGACTTAACTTATACATTTATATAGAACTACTATAGGAGTTGACAAAACTAAATATAAACGCAGTTGTTTCCTAATAAGCTTGATGATAGATTTAGAATTATTTCTTACGAGCACTTTTAAAAAAATATGGCCTCAGATATTTTAATCCATTTTGGAAATAGGTCTCGGATCGGAGTCCATTGTAAATATAGTTTCTTGTACCAGCTACATAATCATTTCCCTTCTCTCTAGTCAAAGGCTGCAGCTATTTGAGGAGTAGCTGTTTACGCTGGTTACACGAAAAAACTGAAAAGGATATATGACAGTTAATTTATGCTCTCTCAACGGGTTTATCTGCATGTATCTGAATTATTGATTTCATACTCTTAAACTGCTTGAGAAAGTAATAAAGTTGTTAACTAAATCAATAACTAAAGTGAAGTTAGCGAACTTTATCTCATCACATTATCTTTATACATCAGTTCCAGACGATATCCATTAGCAAGAATTTTAAATATTTCTGTAAGGACAGAAGTTTCGAATTTCTTATAACCGTTCACTAAATTGCATATCACGAAATGTTAAAACATTGCAATATAGTGATTATAGATGGGGCATTCGAACCGGAGAATGCATTGATTCTTGAAAAATATTAGGAACTCAAAACTTGAATTTCCATGTTTTTCTCTCCTCCGGCATTCGAGTTTTTTTTTTTTTTTTTCAAATCTTAACTTAAAAGAAAGTTAAACTTTTCATCTCAAAACTTTGCATAGATTAGTTTTACCGATATCCAATAAAAGATTTCATTTGGAAATAAAAAAGAATTATCCTTCAATTTTAGTGGAACTAGATCACCGTCATGAGCTCAGTGCTCCATAGTAGAAGCTCTTTAATCTTTTGCAGTTACCGTTTCATTTTACCTCTCTCTTCACAATACTTCTTAAAATGACTCTGGAGAGCTGTAAAGGAACGAGAATTGATACTGGAATGTTTCTCAACAAAATATACTTAAAAATGAACCTCACCGTTCAAGAATTTTAACTAAGATATCATTTATTAAATTTCTTTTGCGCCTTTGTAATAAATTACTGTCTCAAATAATATGTTTTAAAATTTGTTTCTAATAAACATAGATTCAAAATTGTGCTTCAAACGAAATATAGGATATTATTTTCTTTAAATCAAAGTCTGAAATATTTTCTAACATTTAATAATTTCAAACATTTGAATAATTTTTTTGTCTGTTTTGTTTATAATTCTCATATGAAATCTTGCACATTATCCAAGAGATGGGAGAACATTTTGTGATTCGGATTCCAAAATAATAAACAATAATAATAATAATAGGATGAGTAATGGCTTTCGTTAAATTTCATTATCAATTTCATTATGTTTAGGTAATGTTATGTAGTGATTTTTGGTTAGTTTAGAATTATGGATTAATGTGTAGTTAATTGCAGTTATTTGTTAATTAATTATTGAGTGAGTAAATTATATGCATTAATTTATGCTTATTCTAAATTTTTCTTCACGAATTGTATTGCTTATGTTATTATTGAATCAATTCTTATGCGAGTTAAACAGAGTTCTCATTCTTACGTTACGCGTTCGACAGTATTAGCTTTCGGGAAAGGAGACAATGGGAAATCGGTTGCTTTCTGCGTAATATTTGAAATTTAAAAATACTTCCTTTTTTTTCACATGGATGAAATTTATACCTCTTAAAGAGAAAAAATTTACCCTTCTTATGAACCTACTTTCATGACTGTACGTCGCCCCGTTGGAGAATTATGCCCATTTAATTGCTAAAATTGTTGAATTTCGTGTCTAAAAATTTATTCTGCTATAAGGGTCGTTTTTGAGCACTTCTTCGTCAAGGTCATGTACTGCGTCCGGTTGCGTGGTAGGGTTGTCGCATTCTTTCCCTCACCCCTCCTTGTTGGCGAAGGGGGTGGCGAGGGTGGAATTTTTTTTGGTGTGAAGAAGGAAAAACTAAGTTTTCGCAGCACTGTTTTGTGTTTGGCGAGATTTGCATACTAATTCACCAAATTTGGTGATTTTCGAAAATTCTGGATTCTGGACGATTAAAATCGTCATGCAAGGCCATGCTCAGCCCTTTTTGCCTTGGATTCGCAGCTGTAGAAGCACGTTATTTTTTCTTCCTCTGGAAGAGCCGGAGATGGGAAATAAGATAAAGATGAACATCTAAAAAAACACTTGAAGTTTACTCCTCCGCACTTTACCATCCCCGTGTTGGAGTCGAGAATGTTGTTTTTTCCTCATCGAATTAATACGTTGACACCATAGTGGATGCAACTTGAATCCCGCTATCCGGATCCTGCCTGATCGGTCACTTAGATCCGAGTACTACCATCAACTCGCCTGGATGAGAATAGACGGAAAAGGGAGGAACCTTTAGGAGCTCTTGTTTTGCTGCACGAATGCACTTTACCATCTTCATAGTGTCTGATCCAAGTGTCCAGATTTCTCGCCGGACTCCCTCGTTCAACATCTGCGAAGGACTGGTCGTCGGCAGAGCCTTGTTCAACACCTGTTATGAATGGGACATCCGGAAAAAAAAATCTATAAGATGAGTTAATGCTTAATTAAATTTTCAATTCTTCCCTTCAAGTGAGTTCAACCTTTTGATTGTTAATTTCACCTGAAATTTAGTACAGCTTGCGACTTAAATTCCGTGAACATGTTTCCTAAGTAATATGGTAAATTAAAATTTTTTTTAAGAGATTTGATTATTTGAAGTAAATTTTCCAGTGATGAATTATTAATGTAAGGAGTAATTATATGTGTATTTAATTTCCAATTAAATTCTATTTAACTTTTAGTCAAGGGTTTTTCTGCTGGATCTTAAATCCAGGCTGTGTATTTAAGCAACTGCTGCACTATTAATCTATTTAGGACTTTTAACTTTAACTTGGAATGTAATTAAAATTTATATATAATGAATTAAGACAGGATATTAAATTTGTTAACTTATCTAAATTTTACCTTTTTACTTTAAGTTGTTACTATTTTTGGTTGAGAATTAACTTTAACTTTTGCAAATTAAGGAACGATTAAAAATTTAAATTCTACTTTACCTTTAATTGAGTAATTGAATGTAGGAATAAATGTAATCATTTTTCTCCAACGGGTCTACATGAGTATGTAATATTTTTCTAACTGCCTAAGGGATTGGCTAAATTTATGTATGTAATTTTTACCTGAGTAAATTAAGAAATTTCTTGAACTAAGTAATCTCTATCAATATTGGTAAAGACACCATGCTCGGTGATTCATTAAATTCCTGTGTATTTTTATGCTGGCCAGCAGAGTTTGATAACTGCATATGAAAATTTAATATTAATTTTTACGGTGTAAATTTTTGATTAATTCATCTCGGTGCATATTTGAAATTAGCAATATATATATTATAATTCTAAATGCATTATTTTAAATAGTTGTCACCTGAACACACCATAGATCTAGAAATTTAAGTTGAAAGATTGAGTGTCTTCCTTTAATGCTGCAATAAATATCCTTGGTTATATATATAATTTGATTCAGAGTTTTTCTTATGATGACTTGTGTGAATGTTTTTAACACCAGTACTCCTGCTTGGTCTTAGGGGTTGTTCGGGTTAGTTTGAGTTAAACACAACGCAATGAATTATGGTTTTGATATTATTGTAGGCTAATTATCGTAACAGTTAGTATTTAACATTTGGTACCACAACATTTGGTGACGTGACAATTGCCACAGAACATTAATGAAGCTAACAATCAGAATACAGACATGAAGCATTTTGAAGAAAACTTTTTGAACGCGTTTATACTGTGTTAGATCAGTGATGTAGGATGCATTATTCGATCACTTTATGGATGTTCGATTCAAATTCCAGTTACTAAAAAAGGTGTGTAGGAAATTTAAGAAGTACAAATACATTTATTTGATTTAGTTTGTTAAGATTAAAATGTAATACTATCTAAATTTTCAAAAAATATGATTTTGAGTTAAAAATCTCCATGTATTGCATTAGCGAAAGATTCAGAATTGTGATTACTCTGTTAAGGCAAGCATAGGTTGTATTAAAAATATACGGCTATGTTGTAAAGATTTTAAGTTTTACTAACGTTTATTTTATTTTAAAACTTTGCTCTCCCCTCTTAGTTTCCATTTCCGGCCAGAATATGCTCCAGTAGAATTTGTGTATATTAATGAGGTTGAAAACTGTAGAAGTATTTAAGACACGGCTTTTAGCCAAGAGAAAAAGAGAAAGAGAGAAAGGACGTGTCGCTGCCTTTACCACGCATGTGCTTTTCATGTCTGCCTTTAAAGGCAGAACTAATTTTAATTATAAAATAACATTGTTAATATTTCTAGAGAGACGTACACGTAGTTGCACGTTTAAATAAAATACTAAAATTACTTCTACAAAGTATTATCCGATAATTTACAGCATACCTTTTGAAATGTGTTGCACTGTAGCAAAACATCTCGCATTTTTTCATGCATTATCTGTATATATTTCAAGCTCAACAATTCCAACCCCGATCGCAGATAGCAGCAGATATCTTTCAAAACGTCTTGCATCCATTCCTTTAGCTTTCCCAATACAAATGAAAGTTTATTGTGTTCGTAAAGTCCTTGGTAAAAACAAGCGAGTTGCTAGAAGACTGCAGGAGAAACTGTTTTCCCATGCAGAACACGAAGCTCCCTGTGTAATCTTTTAGCCGGAAGATTATTCTGGGTTTATCGGGAGGAACGCCTGAAATCGGGCGATCTTATCCGATTATTCGCCCTCCCTACTCTTTCTAGTGACCGACGATAAAACGTGTTTCTGATATTCTAAGGCCTCCTTCTGGATATTGGCGAAAGCTTTTGCCTTACAAAACGTCGCAAAGCTAAAAGTGGTTTAGGTGGCTACAGCTATATATTTCTAGCAGCAGCTGTTCAAAAAAAAAAGACTTTTGTTTTAAATTCAATTTTGAGGGCATGTGATACAGAAATAAATCATCAAAGTTAATAATAGATTGCATAAAGTGTTGTTATTTTTCTAGTCTCGCCCGAACATTTCGCATCGCATTTGATTTGAATGTTTTTCACTGTTATTTTAATGCATGTTACATGCAAAACATTGTGTTTATAACTTTAACTAAATAATTGCCGAAGAAAAGTATTCATGTTTTCTTAATTTCCAATTTTTAACTTTTGGTGTTTTATTGGCTGCTTGGGTGACGAAATTTGTTTTATAAAGGTTACAAAAGAATGCAACTGAAAGTCAAATTTCATCAATAGAGTATTGTTTACAGATTTTATGACCGATACTTTGTGGTTAGGCAAAGGATACAGCAGATTTTATCTTTATCTGTAAAAATACATGGACGTTTTCTTCTTTATTGCTTTCTTCTTTTCGCATAATTTATCAGCCAAAAGGCTGAAATAAATTTCGCATATAGAAATTACTTTTGGTACTGCTGTTAAAAGTCTGCAATATGTATCGGACGTGGTCTTCTTTTGTGAAATAATAGCAATGCTCATCTCATATGAAAGATTATTTTTAGTTTGACGAAAACGAGACTGACGTTTTCATGTTATTAATATGAAGGAATTAGATTTGAAAAGTGAAAAATAGTCATTTTTAAACTAAAAATGAGTACATTGTTAGCCGTTCGCTCAAGAATGCCATTCAAAATACTTTTTAAAACACTATGGTGAATATGCTTCTTTTTCAAAAGAATTATGTTTCAATCTCATATTTTACCTCACCATTTTTCAATTGATTGAAATAACATGCGCTTTTTCTTTGAACCTTCTAACAAACTCCTAGACATCGTAGTGTATTCCAGCCATTAATATATACAATAGGTCGGTTCGATTTCAATTAACACCGAATTTTGAGAACAAAAGCCTTGAGGTTCTTGAGCTGCTTCTAAATCTGTAGAATTCTGCATTCCTAGAGATTCTAAGCCCTGCGATTGAAACTCGGATTTGCAATTCAAACTTGCCATCCCTTTCCATATCCTCTTCTGAAACGATCTTTATAAAGCGCAGGTTTGGTTAATTAGATAGAGATTCTGGCTGTCCTTACATTTCACAGATCAGAAGACTGAAGGGAATTTACCTATTTTGCTTAGATAAGATGAATATCTAAGCGAGATTTCATTGCATTTGCTTGATTTTAAATTAGTTGAGTAATTGCATCTCTGGGGACCAAATGTAGGACAGTGTAATGAGAAACCGTTCTTTGTTTAGTGCTTTTGTGAAAGTTGTTTCTATTGATCTAATTCAAATAAGTTTTAAAATAACAAAATACAGTAGAAAATATATAAAAATTCAGTTATATATCCCTTAAGCAGAATGTTAAGACTGGTAAGTTACTTCGTATTCTATCAAACAAGGTACAGAAGCAAATTTATGCAAAATGGAAAATATTTTTTTTGAAAATAATTGCAGAAATTATTTGGTTTAATCACTTCCATCCAAAATTAAATCACCTCAGAAGACAATATGAAAATTCTTCAATAATTTAGAATTCTAACTTTTTTATAAATGGAAACTGGAAAGAGAAGACGCTTTCTTTACGTTTGTGTACTGTAAAGAGTATTTTTAGCTCATACATTTAAAAATTAATGTACATCGTTCGTTTTAGCAATACTGTAATATAATCTAACTTTTAATGATAGTGTCTTGGGCAATCAGATTTTTGTATATTTTAAACAGCTTTCTTAAAATATTTTGGTAGGATGTTTCTTCTTTATAGGTTTATAAAAATTTCAGCATATGTCATGGAATAAATTTCAGCTAGCCTAAACAATTATTTTATTTAATTATTTTTTCAAACTCGAATAACTGGTCAAAATTTATTTACATGTAATTTAAAATGTTCAAGAAATAGTCAATTTCGAGGACTAATTTAAAAAAAAATATTTCATGTAATTAAGAATGTTCAAGAAATAGTTAGTTTCGAAGACTAATGTAACTTCAAGTTACTGTTTTGAAACCCTAACGCAGTTTTGTTTTTGAGGTGTTTTGTTACTTAGGTGTTAAATTTACAGCTTATGGTTTCAGCAATTGTAAAAGAAGTTTAATATTTTTTATTTATTTAATTTGCAGTTTGTTTCCTTTATACAGATATGTTATAGATAAGGAGAAATACGGAAGGCCATGTTTTCCGTGAAAATTTCTTTTGATGTTTTCAGTGTTATGAAATGTAACACCTGTTAGCAGTACTAACCGATTAGTTTAAGACAATGAATTAACTGAACGGAATTTTATCAAACTATGAACTTATATACATAATTTTTTTTTAAATTCTCATTGCATGATATTTTTAAAAACTGAAGCTTACATTTGTTTTTGAATTTCCTCGTTTCATCTTCATTTGAGAAAACTGAATGACGAGTTCTTTCGAATCAAAATAAAATGAAGAGCATAAACATTTTTCATTTATGCCGAAATCGGCTTACTCAAATTTTAATATTTATATAACGATATTCTGAGAATACTAAAAGTCTAATCTAAATTCAGAAAGACTTCATCTAAATGAAATAAATAACGGACAAAAATATTTGTTTTTTTAAAGTTTATATAATTTAACGTAAGTTTGAATTTTAACTTAAACAGCAAAAAATGTGTTGAAAAATGATGGAAACGTATTTCCTTTTAATTCTTGCAAAATTAATTTTTACTTTTAAGGTCTCAAATTGAACGAATGAACTTGAGAATTGCAATTAACTACAATACAATTATTAATTTTAACGCTTAAAAGGGAATTAAATGTGATGAATTTTAAGTTTGATATATTTCCAAACTTTGGTATTTTATATTTTCTTCATACCTTATTTTAAACCTGGTGTTGTTGCTGCTTATCCTCGAAAGATCCGACATATTTTAAAACAGCTCCAGAAGGCTGTGAACCGCCAAAAAGTCTATAATAATAAGGTGATCAGATGTTAAGTCCCCCTTAGAAAGACCGATGCAGCTCAGAATGTGATCCGCTGAAGCTGGATGGCCACAACATTTTTTACAAATGGGGTGAACTTTTTTTGCCGCTATCAAAGGAAAGACATTTAAAGTGGCCACTTGTTAATCCAGCCAGAGCAGTCTGGCAACCACGGTCACATTTGATTGCCAGCAGAGAGGCAGGGATGTTCTTGTGTACCATTGGTGCGTAGGTGGAATACGCCATATTAAACTGATTACCACCAATGTTAACATGTGATGCTATCCACTGGATGTGGACATCGTGGACCTCAGAGTCTCGCTCTGTGTGAGCAGAATAGATACGCTGGTTTCATTGTTTGTAGAGGACCAGCCACGAAGTTGTTGTAATTCACTGTAGCTATCCGATAAAATCTATAGGTCTCCAAAATCACAGTGATAGCCTGATTTATATCACTAGAAGTTAGGATTTAAGTGTAAATTAAATATTTGTTTCTTTCCAGGGATTTACTTAACAAAACGTGTGCTTTAGTGCCTTATTTTGTTTCACAATTTCAATATTTTACAAATACAATATAGATTTTCAATATTTTACAAATACAATATAATATAGAGCTGAATTAGAAATACATTATAAAATGGATTTCAAAATTCAATATATATAATAATGCTTTAAACAAAAGAAAGTGTTTACAACAGTTGCAATCGACAAAATGGTGATTTCCGCTTCAAAACATTACTAAACATAGTCATTAATTTTTCAAAAATTTAAAATAATTTTAAAATTAAAAGTTACGAAAATAATAATTTAAAAAAATAAATTATAATCTGATCTTTATACTATGAAGATTTTAGTTTATTACCTGAAAGTATTTTATGTCATGCAGTTATGATAAGCAGTCTAATTAAAGAATTAGAGCCTCTATGAATAAAAAACAGAAATTAAAATGAACTTTCAAGATAGCAAAGCCAAAATGATCGTAAAAATGTTACTACGACATTAGTTCATCGTAAATTAATGTCATGTGGAATTTACTTATTTATTTAATATTGAACAAACGTAATTATTTGAGAAGAACGTGCCTATTTATTTCACTATATTTTTACACATGGTGCCTGCGACATATATTTTTTTCAAATGGCAAAACTTTATATTATGTCAGATAATAATCCCAAACTTAACACAATGAAATACTCAAAGAGATTTTCTTCGAGAATTTCAATATCTATTATTATTAACAAATATAAATAATTCAGGGTATTGTACCCTCAGTTACGAAGATTTGAGTAGTTTATAACGTAAAAAATAAAAAATACAAAAAATTCATTTTAAAATTTCAGCTGAGTACTTTTGAAATGCAAAACACATTCCAAAATATTGTAAGGTGTGTTCTAATTATAATATGAATGTGATATCGATAAAATGGATTTTATTTATATGACTAAAACTTTACCTCATAGCTTCGAAAATAACATTTTAAAAGTTTCTTGTTAAAAATTCAATTATTTCTCCTCTCAAAATAGAGACTTTTCTCTTTTTTACAATATTGCTAAACACATTAGTATTTTTTTGCTTTTCCGTAGCTCTGAGAAGAAAAAAAAACTAAGTTTTATTAAATCGCGGAAAAAAATCATTTTAAAAATAATGAGAAATTCAAAAGAGGAAAAAAACTACTGATATAATTCCAGTTCTTCGAAAATTAAACGAAAATGTGTACGCTTTTTAATCTTTCTTATTCTTATCAAAAAACGAAAAAATGCCAGTTGAACTCGCGAAGAAACTCTGAACAAGGTACTCTTTCAAAGCAGGGCAATTCCGGCGAAAACACCACCTTTACAAATAAGCTTATATCAATATTAAACAGGAAACCATTATTCATTAGTATCCCTACATGAGACCGGAAAAACAATGTACAATTAATGAGGCGTCGGTTGTTAAGCAGTTTTTCCGTCCTCATTCAAAAACCCCCTCCTTATCTCATGGCGAGCTGCTTGAAAGAGGTAAAAAATATTCCAGAGAAGCAAACTTTGTTCGAGCTGTCAAAGCTTTGTTCCTTCACACAAATTAAAAATTAGTACTCGGTATCATGTGCCAGTGACAGTTCTGATAGGAAACTTATTAACTTTAGCTCCATGTGATGGCACTTTATGTCAGTTACAAGAATTTTCCTAAGACTGTAATTTTTTTTTCTTTCTCCGCTTGGGTTAGAATTTCTGGATCAAATGCAAAATAATCTTTTTATTCATAATTACGTAACTTCAATTACGCTAATAAAAACACTGGGTATTGTTATTTTGTTTTAAATTTCAAAAAACGGTGCTTATATATGGTAATTTTCGCAAAAACAGTATAATTAAAGACATCCTTTGCTGTAATTGTAACCTACAAGAAAATTGGTGATAAATGTGCCAAAGCAACTGTCATTCTTTTCGACAGAAGCTTAATATTCTAATGTAATACATTAATAGTGTTTGTAGATTGTTCTGCTCTTCAGGAGTTTGCAGATTATGTTAAAATTGTCAAGCCGTTCATGGCTTAAAAAATCTAAATAAATAGAAAGAAACATATTATGATGACCAACTTTTTATGACATTCATTTCTGAAAGTGATCTAAGTGACAGCATAATTAAATAACGGTACTAAATGTCTTTATTACAGGTGTTCTGTAAGACTGTCATCTGTATACATGATCAAGTTTTCTTGAAACCTTGAGTGATGGTCTAAGAATGTTACAGTATAAAACTGAATTTAGAGCAATTATCAGACACAATATAATATTTTACAATAAAATAGTAATGCATTTAAATAAACAGAAATAGACAAGTAACATAAAATATATTCAAAATATTCAAGCTAAGAGAAAAATATTTCAAGTTAAAAATTTTTCGTTTCGTATTTACGTTAAATGAATAAATCTGCAATAACATACTTACAGTATTTTACTATCGATATTTTAAAATATATGATCGTAATTTACAGTAGCTATGTGTTATGCTCAAGGAAACAGTTTATATTTGAAAACTATTTCCTTGAGTCTGTTACCAATATGAAACTGAATTTTACGCCTAATTTCAACAACTAAATTTGAACGTCATTTCATACCCTATACATTAACGCAAGAATATTTTGAAAATACGAGATTTATGTAAGTGTGCAGATATAAAATTTGAAATAAATAAAAAAATGAGATAATATAAAAAACTACAATCTGTAGAAGTTTTATTACGGTCTAACAGCTCGAAAAGAGATGACATATTAAAAACTATTTCATAAATTAAGATAAAAACGCGTACATTAGTTATGCTACACGTGTCGTTAGACGCGTCTTTCAGTAACTGTAGAAACAGTTTACCATTTCGATGTAGAAAAATTTATCATATATCATATACCTGACTTACATCATATATCTCATCGTGATTGTTTTAGTAAGCATGTATGTTTCACTGTCTATAAATTAATTTTTATTTTACTCTCCTGAAAGTCCTTAAACCCTACTTAAATCCGCAAGCGAATTATCGCTCCGTCTGTGAAACTACAGAATCCTGAGAAGGTTTAAATTAACCATTTTATCGAAAACGTGAACTTAACAATTGCACAACTTCCGCGTAAAAATCCGCCACTTGCGGGTATTAGGAAACTGGGCCAGTACCTCTTTAATACCATAGGTGATTCAGGTATTGTGCTTAGCTAACTGATAAGCTTCCATCGCCAGTTTGGAATTCCGAGGAAAAACATCCCGGGAGACATCCGAGGATTTCCCACTCCATCCGAGATTAGAATTCGGGTACTTCGGTACTGCTGTCAGCGTCACTAACTATTACAAAAGCAATTAACATCAGTACTGCAGTCCATTACAATAACCAAGTAAGTATTCGTGCGTTTTAGCCAGACCTTCGATGGTGGGGCTGTCACCAAACAGGACTTTGTGTTACGCTGCTATTGCTAATGTATAGTGAAATACATTATCTACCAATCAGTATTTGGACACCCATGCATATTCGGACATCTGTGTTCTGATATAAGTCGCGCCCTCCGCCGTTAAATATAGTTAGGAAACAACATTGGCATTAGTGACATGCCACTAATGCCAATGAGAGTGCAGAGTTGGCTAATTTGGTGGAAAGGTGTAATCGTAGGGTATCACAGAAATGACCGAGTTGCATATCTATCGAGGTGAATCACCAAAAGTCTACAGTGGCCTACAGTGCGATTCAGATGTGGAAGTAGAGCTCTGATGTGCGTGTCCCGAATCGGCAGACCCATGAAACTGGGAGATAGAGATTAATGGGTGCTGTCCACAGAATTCGGAAGAATCACACCCAGGCGATAGCTCACATACTCCAGGCATTTCAAAAGACATCCGAGAGTGCTATTTCCATGAATACCATCTGTAAGCACGCACATCTGCTTGGGTTTCATGGTCATGCTGCCGCCCTTAACACTTTGATCACAAAGTCTAATGGCATTTTTCGGTTTATGTGGTGCGCAGCATGTCGACAATGAATTGTTGTGTCGGTGTCACTCTTGGGTCATAGCTGGCGGCTGCAAATTAGAATACTTAATAGCCTCTGGATATTGCAATTGTAACTATATGCTAATTAAAATGTTATTAAACTTACTCTCTCATTAATTTGTTGTGTTTCCGTTTCTGCACACTAATGGGGATTACGTTTCCATTCTTACATTGCTATATTATTCGAATCGTCTTTGAGCAACCTACTCCTTTTACTCCTAAAGTTTATGCACGCTTAAGAAATCATCCTGTATACTTAAAATGACTTTATCACTTTGAACTTTACTCTTTCGTACCAACGCTCTTAAAACTTTTACTATACCAACTCGAAATCCGACCTACCAGTAGTTGGCAAAATTTTTCGTATGTAAGGAATTGGAAAGCCATTCTTCTATGCGGATGTTTGCTCCCATAACTCTTGAGGGGCTAAATTACAATTAAATAAAAACAAAAACAATTGATATTTATTTATTACATGAAAAACTATTGCTTTAAAATTTCTCAAACAAATACGGTGAATTCTCCCACGCCAATCACATTTGGAAATGACTGTTTTTTCTTAGACATACTTAATGATATTTGACATATTTCTGAAGGAGAAAACATTCGGTAACCGTAAATGGCCGTCTTAGAAAGGTTTTACTGAACTTTAAAAAGTGAGGTTGAGTAATACTCAAGTACTAATCTTTAATTTAATCATATGTCCCCAATAAGGTAGCTCCCGTTTTCTTAGCATGCCTTCGGGTTGTAATGGACAGCCCACTCATAGCATATTCGTGAGGTCAAAGGTTCTAATCCTGGAGAGGGCATTGCTCATTTTTCAGGATTTCTGCTTCAAAATATACTAACTTCTCTACAGTGGCGCCCGAATTAAAAAAGGTGGTGCATGATGATTCTCCACCACCAGGATAGGGCGATTGGGTCCCCTAATTGCCTGTCACCCTTTAAAAAGGGGAATATATAAGGTATTTATCCCGCCTTTTTAGCATGCCTTCGTGACGTAATGGCCAGCACACTCGGCGCGTATTCGAGAGGTCCGTGGTTCGAATCTCGGCAAGGGCATGACTCATTTTTCAGGATTTCTGCTTCAGAATATTGTCTCCACACTATGTTAATTAATGCTACTCTATTAACATTGCAGCTATTTTACAACATGCACTACGTGAAAAGCTTTATAAACCTACTTATTGAAGTAATCAGAGTGATATAATTATCCAACTATTATATTTTTGAATTAATTCACATACAATTTTAGATTCAATAGCCAAAAAATTTGGATATTAATAATTTGTTGCCGTCTTTTGTAACAACTTTACACCTGATATTTTGGTTTAATTGAGTGTAACTTTTTCATTATTTATTATTTCAATGTAGTTAAGTGTGTCGCCTCTTCAGTTCACTTTTAAAATAAAGATATGTATCGTTACACATTTTTGTATCTTATAGGAATTTTAAGAATATTTCTTAAATCATGAAACTAATCTCTTAAGTAATTTTAAAAAATTAAATCCTTCACAAAGTAAGGAATTAGTTTTGTGTTTAACACTTACACTTGGAGATGCCTCTGATTTATCAGGCTTCTTAAAATTGCTTTGACATGCTAGGGAGTTTGCTGTCCCACCGCAAATTATCGTGTATCAAACTTTAAGCACATAGTTACGGATCATTAAATTTTTAAAAATTATATTTGTTTAGTGTTAAACGAAATCGCTATCTGCCCTTCTGAGCCAAAATATTGATGTAGTTGGCTTTTAGAAAAGCTACTTCAAGACCTATAGCATTTTCACTTTAATATTTTTTTTACTCTAATCGGTAGCATAATAGGTGGAAAAAAAGAAAGATTAATATTTAGGAGATAAAATCATAAAAGAAAAAGACAATAAATAGAAAAATAAACATTCTTCTCTACGTAAGAAAAAACTAATTAATCACGGATTAGGGGATATAACCTATTACTGAAAGTTTGACATGTGATACCAACATTCTTCTTCTCAAATACATTACATATTTTAATAAATTTTTAATCCTAAAATTACCATCACTGAGATTTTGATTTCCTTGCTTCTATGTTCTTAGCTAAACGGAATATGCAACTCTATTTCATTGAAAAACAGATTATAAATTTAGTATTTTATTTAAACAATTTATTCTTTCACTGACAAAAAGTAGATAAAATCGGTATATAACAGAAACATAAAATTTCGGATATAATTAAAAATTTCATGTGTTAAATTAAATTTATGTACATTATTACCCTGTAAAAAAGTTAATATACAAATATGTTAGCTACCTGTCTTAAGTCGTGGTTTTTCAAGGAAGAGAACAATTATTTGATCATATAAAAGAAAATTAAGACCTAAAATTTTATCATTAAATGACATTTTTATTTAACAATATTTTCTGTTCTCTTTGCTTTTCTATAAGTGGAAATAATTTCTTCACATAGATAATACGAATTCCCTTCAGATGGTAACGTTTATGACTTTGTAGAGACGACTAAACGCTGCGGAAGAGAACATGAGGAACATCAACTGTGCTGGCGTTGGGATTCGAACTGCGGATGTGCTAGGTGATTGCTTATAAAATGAAAGCACAAATGCGAGTATCGCGAACCCTTTTCTTCCCTGAGCTCTCGTAAATGTGACTTTCACTGACTCTTCGTTCTTTGTTTTAATTTTGAAATATAGTATAGTGAATTTATGTACACCGTATTCTGTGTATCGGTCTGTGTTATAAAAATGCGTCTATCTTAGGTATGTATGAAAATGTTTGAATAACTGCGAATTGTAATATGTGAACTGAAAGTTGCAATATGTGTGTATTAAAGTGTTCTAATAAAAATTGCAGTGTTTTGAAATGTAGTCTGTGAACTGAAAGCTGTAGTACGTGTGTATTAAAATTTTTCAATAACTGAAACTTATAGTGATCTCTGATGATTACGATCTTTTAGATTTCAGGCAATAATAAATAATCGCTATCTACAAATTCTTACAGAAACAGTAGAAGAAAACGAAAATATGTGTTCACTAGCACGTTATTGAAATTACAGGGGATTATGTTAATTCCTAATACTCTCCTCTACTTAAAGGCCGATTACAGAGGGAAACAAAAGATGTCGATCTAATCTACTTAGTGGTCATTTATTATCAATTTTAGTTCGGTTACTACTGTAGAATTATTATGATTTCTAGTGAGATATATGAAATAAACAGTAATGCCACTAAGTTTACAATAGCGAAATTGTTCACCGCTGCTTGGGTAGTCTAACAAGTTACACCACGAGAATACGAATGGGAGAAGGGAATAATTCCTTACATTCTCACTTAAAAAGAATCTGTAGTAAGGCATAAGACCTAGTTAAGTATATCCAGCTATTATCGAATTATCATCCATCAGACTTTTAGTTCGGGCACCACGATAGACATACGTAGACATTTCAGATCAAAAAACGAGTAAAATTGATTGTCCTCTCATCGGGATTCGAATCACGTATCCGGCAGGTGCTAGCTGGATATTCTAACCATTTGAACCTCAGTTTGGTAATGCGAAAAGTCCTTATAAAGTAGCTCCGATATATGTAACTGTTTTGGTAAAAAAAAATTGTGAAAAGGGAAAATTATTCTTACAACAAAAATAACTGTTTCAGAGCATTCTTCATTAAGCTAAAATATTCGAGCTTAAAATCTATCACAACTAACCGTTTTGGTTGTAAGAGAATCCAGAATAATTGAGGTTTTTACTCGCATATTTCTTCTTAACGTTTTTTACTGGCAATTTTCGAATATAGTTTTGAAACTTAAATTTGTTATAGCATCATACCATGTATAGAAAGCTTGCAAAGTATGTTGCATAAGTATAAAGAACAGCATTAAAATCGCCACTGCAAATATACATACAGCAATGCGTGCACCTTATAAATTACAAGAGGTAAATAGGGAGAGAATATGCGGGTAATATGCATTTCGCAGTATATGTGAAACTTTAATCGCGTTTCATTAATCAATTAAACTTTTAACTTGATCTTAGATTTCCTATCTGATGTTTCATGATTTACATCATTAACATAACATATAAATGGGAATTAAGGTAATATAAAAGATGGAGACACCTGTGCTTAATATAAGCTAGATCTGTCTACTGCCTCATTTAAAAATCATTACTTTCTGCGGTTATTTAGACCGCTTTTCATGTTGTAGCGTTTTTTCAAAATTAAGCTTAAGATATTGTCAAAAAAGTTCCTTGACTTTCCGCAAATGACGTGCATATTAACTCTTTGCGAGTTCACGTTTCGTGAGAGTATTGTTAACAAATCTTACTGTGTGTTTGAAAAATTCTAAAATAATGTTTGTCATACATATTATCAATGAAATAAGTATCATGAATGTATTTTGCTCTCATCATTAGCAGTCTTTTTGTAACAGGGGTTTTATAGCAGCAGACTCTTCCTTCGTACTATTTGAGAATGATGAACATACAAACATCCAGGCAAAATCAGATGATTTTATGCTAGATGAAAAAGGTCACCAAAGAAAAGAGTATGAAACTGGAGACCAACATGCAGTGAACTTATTCGCAAATCAGGCAAAGTATCTTATGCTTATTATATATGCATATAAAATGCAAGCCAGGGTCCTTAGTTCAGCCAGAGACATACTCTAACCTTTCGAAACTGATGGAAATAACATTAAAACAGGGAAACACATGAAACATGTGGCTGTTTATAGAAAACATATCACGCAAATCAAACAAACACTGAACACGTTCTCTAACTCATTCAACAAAAGCACATCAGCCGTGTAGGTGATATCCTCTCCGATGCTAAAAACGTTGTGTTAGATAACCTGAAAATTAATCTTGCATACGGATTTCTATGTTCGGTTTTCATATTACAAATTGTATGCGTTTGCAGTTCAGATCTTCACAAAGATCTTTTCTCCTGAGCAAGTGTCGGGGATGGAGAACAATTTCTATCAGGGCCCTAAAAGTCCTACCTGGCTTTTCCCGTCTCCATCGCGTTATTCAAATGGAAAATGTCATCGTCCGCACACTTAGACTGTACAACAATAAATTGTGGGATAGAGAATTTATCAGCTCTGACAATGAGAGCAATACCACATGGCAGAATTCGACATTGATACAAAACTACAAGCTCTATCAACTCTCGAGTCACATGCGGTGTATAATGGTGCATTCAAAGGTAAAAAAGGCACAGGCTGTGGCTTCTCTATGATCCAAGACACTAGCAGTATTTTACCTAGGCAAGCAGAATAAATTTTGACAATACAGTATTTCAAGCTGCGCTTACAGAATTTTTTTATTAAATCACTCTAGTTGGTCACGAATTAACTATACATTCTGAATGAAGGTCAAGTCTCCAATCTATATGGGGCTGGAAAACTAGAAACATAAGGAGATCCAAACAATGCCACGCTTCTTACCGCATATATTAGAAAAACAACTACAATGGGTTCATACACATACCACGGCAATGAAAAAACAGGTGGAATGTGAAACTGGATCTTATTGACGAATATACGCGGATATTGTACATGCCATGACCAAAATCGCACATGAGAATGATACCTAAGGCCGTTTTAATGGAACAATGGCAAAGTTTCTGGAACAACTATGACACTGGCAGAAAAGTATATAATCACCTTCCCAAGATCAGAGATAAGTTAAGCAGTGGTACTTCTGAGCTAGCACAATTCCTCACAGGACGCACAGGAGCTATTTATTTCATTTCGGATTCCAAAAGAGTTCGTAGTGCATATGTGATGGGTTGGAGACCCAGACCCGTAGATTTTTGACTGCCCAGAAGCAAGTGCGTTATATTTCCGTATTATATCAGCTGGAAACTAACATACATGAGCAAATAACATCTGCTAATAACACATAAGCTATCAGAAGGATCCATAATTGCACTAAATTAGCTCTTGGAATATCCAATCGTCTAAATAACTATACAGTATCCTGCTACAGCTAAGAGCAGCAGCAATTCAAAACTGTCAATGTCAGTGGACTAAATGCCACGTTTTCAGAGAAAAAAAAGAAAAGCCACGAATCTGAAAAAAATATTGTTGCGTTGTACGGGTTCATGGATTTGGATTCATTGATGACAACAGTTGATGAAGAATCAAAACACAATTTATTCGTCAGTTTCGTTCGAGTGACGCGTTACAGTCGTCGAAAAAAAGACTGAAACAATCGGCAACACAGCCTTCAGGCTACAGCGGTGAAGACAGCTTCACGACAAAGCACTTAATTGCAGCTCCTGACTCTTCGGTCGCTCTCAAGCTAATCTCTGAATCCAAAAACACTACTACTGTTGAGTTCATTCAGCATACTCAAGATACTCTCCTACTCCGCATACAGGAAGAGGTATATATAGCTTTCGACCTGCTTTCAAGAACATTCTTGTGAAGACCGGTAAGAATACGTTCTTGAATGTTCTCTCTCCGTCTATGGCATATCACCAATTTCGCCACCAAATGTCTCCAAATGGCCGATTTCAGGCCAAACCCGTCAACCCTGCCTTTCTTTGCCGTTTCTAGTAACATTAACCTCGCTTTGAATGGGAAGCTATCCTACCGCAGCTGGGCATTTCGTAACAATATACAATGCGCATCTTTTTCAAGACAGAAGTATAACAGTACATTAGACAATTTTTTCAAATTCTTTTCAAACTTATATCTCTATTTTAAATCTTGCATAATGGTGCTACTATATGTACAACAGATTTGTAAATTGCATTAGTAGTGGAATATAATAGCGTAATATAGTATTGCACTAATATTATACTTGTATCATATCATTATATGTACGCACTTGTACTGGTGTATCAGTGTTTTGGTATAGCAGAAAAGCACAGTATTTTTAAGTGCTGTGTATAATTTTGTTTGTATATGTGTAAGAGTTTATTGCCATGTACCTATTTTCAAATGTGTAGATCAGTATGTTTGTAACAGTAATTAAATTGGACACCGTGCAAAAGGCAGCTCTGCTTTTAAAGCAAAAGAACAGCACATGCACTGTCTCCAGCTAATTAAGCAAATTAACAGTTGAACATTCAAAGCAGAATGCTTTTAGCAACATGGCTGACTTCCCTCCTCGCATTCCCTGTACTTACATTCCTCTTTCCTATAAAGACAGTTCCCGGCACCCATATCTCCGAAATTGTGAATGAAATTAGAGTCACTGACAGGTCTTTAAGATGCTAATGAACAGTATCCCCAAGTGGATCAGCTCCTTTGCAAGCGAAGTAAAGTAAACTTCTTCTGTAACTGGAATGATTTAAAATTGAATATAATGCAATTAAAAACATCACATTGTTCTTAGAAAATTTCTGGAAGCGAGAAATCGTCTTTCGTGTTTTTGAAAGTAGAATGTTTAAAGGATCATTTAATTTTAAACCTCCAGAAAGAATAAGTAAATTTAGAAATGTGGAAGTCCATATAGCAGAGTATCATAAATAAAAAATTCTGAAGAGCCTAAAAGATTGAAATATGCTAACTAAAGCTAGCTGTTAAATGTAAATTTTATACATAAAAATTACGCATCACATTGCATTTTGCATACATTAATCAATTTTTGATTTTAATATAAATTTTTCAAACTTCCCCATCTACTTACTGGCTGTGAATTAAGACGACATAACTTCTCAGTTTATACTGCTGGGACGTGCGGAATAAGTTATTTACCTTAAGTAAAGCATATATTATGCACTGAGCTACATCGTATTCCATGAGTTGGTAAGCATTCCACATCACGGTAAAAAGCATTTGCAGCGAGAACGATTCCATTCGTAATACCATATATTTATCGAATAGCTAGAAAAAAAAAACTTCCGGTAAGTGGTTTTGAAAAAATAATGTTTTGTATTAGCTATATTATTCTACTAATGTTTTTCAATAAGTTGAACACAACCTTTTTAAAGCTAAATTCCGGCTGCCGATTTTGAATATGTCTAACCATTAAATAATTTAATTTAAAATTAAGATGAACAAATTATGGCAACTTTCAATTTCCACAGAAAATTTATTAAGTAGGATGAAATTTGAGAATAAATAATGTCAACCCGGGTTTTTTCCTTCTCCGAAAAATAAAATACATATGTTTGGACGTAAATAATTATAAACTTCTTTATATCTTACTACAGATTGGTACTGATGACATTTCGATTAGATAGAGTCTGTAGCCTTGTAGAGAAATTGCTTCAAATTATTTCCAGTACAGATTTCCAGTACAGATGTATATACTCATCAATCATTAGAGTTCATTTCTTAATGAACTGTAAACTGTGAAAAAACATTTGTTTATATATAAGTGTATTTCAAAGTAAAGCTATTACTCTTAGCGTCAAAATTTGTAATTGAGCTTATTTACTTTTAGACAAGTTCAAATTATATCTGTATATTCAAATCTTTTAATAAAATTTACATCACACTGTAAATGAACTAACTTCATTTTTAGATTATTTGGTGAGTTAATTATGTCTGTATGCAATGGAAATGAAAATAATGTGAACTCGGTCTTCAAATTACTAAAATTCTGAAATATTTGCACCACCATGTTTGCAACAAATACATAGTTGAAATGTCGTCATGGGCCGAAATTTTGGGGCCATTCTTCAAAAAAATAACATCTAACTCAAAAGAAAGTTAAAAATAAAAATTCTTTGTTATTATTATCATCATCATTATTATAACTTAATAACTTATGCAACTCATGTAATTACAGAAGAATTTACCGCCTATTGCGGAATTTAACGAACATAAATTTAACGTAAAACTTAATTAATTGAAGTATAAATTCCCCTACCAAGTTCTACAGTAAGTTGTGTCTTCGATCTTCTAATCATGAGAATAAAATGCAGGTAAAAAAAAGCTAAAATCGATTCAGGTAAAGATAGAATGGCGAAACAAGTTTGAAGAAGGTTCGCGGTTGCTGCCAAAAACCCTATCTTAACTTAAAGAGCACTCTTCTTATGTACGTTAACTAATTTACATCCTGGTGGAAGCTTAAAAACCTAGAAATGATTGCGAAGATTAAAACTAATAAGATAATGTGTTAAAGAATAAAAAGAGTAAGTAGTTTGCTCTAAGAAATATTATTATTATTATTATTATTATTATTATTATTTTGATTACGAAAATGAACACATATAAGATTTAATTTGCAGTTTCTTGATCCAGCTACCATTTTTCGATCGTAATCGATTTATAATTGGAAGTTACGTTCCCTAACTGGTTAACCAGAATAAAAATCGAGTTTTACGCAGTAATTGATTGGCATTTGTATAAAATGTCATTGTTAGTGTGACTCCATTGTTTACGTCATGCTGTTACACAATGAAGTAATACAGTGTAATTATAAGTAAAAAAACATTGGATCATCTGAAGCGTTCTAGGGGCTCTCGATGATAAATTCAAACGTATCAGTAAAAAAAAAAATAAAGAAAGTTCATCGAATCATACAAGCTCCATTTTATTCCACGATTATCTGTATCTTGTTTTCTTTCTTTTTTTCCCACTTTTTTCTTGTATCACTCTCAAAAAAGGTATCGACATGTTGTTTGACAGTCTCCAAAACAAGTAAACTTTACACTCTTCCCAGAATTTTGAAATCACCCTAAGAAATGAAAATCTGGGAAGGCAAGTGAATATGGGGTATGACACATAACATCTCAGCCATAGTCAGTAAGTTTTGTCTGACATTCATCGAAATGTGGAGCCTAGCTTTGTCATGAAGGAAGACAACTCTTCAAAGATAAGTATATTCTGGGCACTTTATGCAAATTATGCTTTTTAAAATTGCCATTTGTTAAAAGTAACGTTCCGAACTTATTGTCTGACTTTATGGCAATAATTCATAGTATGCAATTTATTTATAGTCCTATCATACATAAAACATTACTTTTCTGTGATGGAGTGATGGGTTCTCTTCATGTCAGTTAAGAAGGTGATTTGAGCCTACACCATGATCATTTTCTGTTAACATTGTTCTATAGTATCTACTTTTCTTCTCCGTTAATAAGCCTTTTCAAAAAAAAGGACTACTTTATTTTTTCCTTAGCAAAAAATGACATGCCAAAACTGAAGCAAGCATATTCTTCTCTGTTAAAAGTATGGGTTAACTACTCATCGTACTAGCTTAACCTAACTAGTCTTTTTCTAATATTCGTGAAACGTACATTTTGGAATATTTGCTGTGTCTGATAGTTCCTGAAATGTAAAATTTGGATTTTTAGACATAGCTTCTTTTAATTGGTTTATTTATACAGGAATAAGCTCTTATTTATAAATAGCAAACATTGCCTTCGATGCTTAAATTTCCACACTTCCCAAAAGTCCTTCGAATTCTGTCATCAGAAACATCCCAATAGTATGCACAAATTTTATAGAAACGGGAAATATGACGAAAATGAACTTCGGACATTTACAAGCTTAGCACTGCATTTAAATAAAAAATATCACACAGTATATGGTAGAATTATGCAATGTGAGCAAAAAAGACGATACTTAAACCCATTTCGATGAACGTGACCATCAATAATACAAGAATTGGAAGAAAACGCGCTACCAATTGAGAAATCATAGAAATTATGTGGATGACCCGATAGATTATTGTAGTTTAAAACTTGAAAGTTTCCTTGCATATTACTACATTCACAAAATTCATGAAGAAATTCGGTAACTATGTCCATTATCTTTCAAATAAATAGATATTTCTTGGTCAAAAATCTTTTGATATTAAGATGTTTTTAAGATACCGCTCTTTTCATAAATTTGTATTATGCATCCTTATTCTTCTGCCATTTTCCTTTAATGTGATAATTTTATGCGTTGGAAGAGAGAAAACAACTCATTCTTAATTATTTTTCTTATAAAAGGCTGCTATAGTATAACCTAAAAAAGTAATAAAATAGAAAAATATAATCTCCTGTTCCTTTTTTTTTGTATTTTTACATCAGAGACGGATTGATGACAATAACACTACGGAGTAAAACGGATCACAAAGGGTAAAATATCTCTTTCAATAAAATGTCAGGCAGTTTATCAGAATAGTTCAAAATCCTAGTTCGCAAGGCCTACTCTTTTCTATAGAATTCAAGTTTTATGGTTATTACACCACGTCATCACATTTTATAGTATCGGAAGATGAGTCTTGAAACCTTTTTCTATTATGATTTAAAATCTATAACATCATAAAATGGCATTTTTTATTTATTCCATACTCTGTGCGCTTTGCTATGGCCTTACAGTTAAGCTTCAAGAATAGCAATATTTTATATGCGTAAGGATTTACAGAAGTAATATGTTATATTTTTCCCAGGAAACATGTTGTAAACTTTTAATTTTGACGAAAAAGTGTGTAACGTGTTGATATTTCACATAGCAATAAATCTCTTCCTATTTCGGTGAACATGCTTTTGGCTTACATGTTAAATTAAACAACATTTCAAGATAACAAGATTTAAATACTCCTATAAGACATAATAATATCTTTTTATTTGATCTTGAAACCATAAAGTGGTTTATAAATTCTATAAGCTTGAATTCTATTAATATTCTAGCTTTTACTGACATCATACCTCAGAAGAGCGCTTTAAATCATTTTTGAATTGACATCCACAGGTCCACAATAATGTTTATAGTTATTTTAAAGTTGCAGATAATTATGCGATGTTTTACAGAAAAATAATGAATTCATTCCCATCGAAACTTTTACCAGTCATTTAATTTTGATTTGTATTAGCATTTAGAAAAGCATTCATGTTCTTTTGATTAAGTATTCTACGCTTATATTTATTTATTACTTGTCATTTTTTATTTCCTTAAAACGTTTTGTGGACTCGTTCTCCGAGTCGCGGTTATTCTACATGGATCTTCATCGCAGTGAAGATGCACATTTACCTCAAGCGATAAGTAGGTTGTAAATTAGCCGCACATTTATACGAACAGACTAAAAAATAAATAAATAGATAAAGATATGTGTAGAGAAGGAGACAGATAGGTAGACATCTGGCTAACGCTGCCAAATAAAAGGGACAATGTTTAACATTAATTAATTATTTACAACATCTTTCTCATACTAATAGAAATTCCTCATACTTTTGCTTTTAAGCCGTTACCTCTCATACGTTTGTGTTTCAAATCAAACTCAAGAACTTATTTTTTACAGTTGCCAAAACTAAGCATGAAATACAATGTTGAAAATGAAACCATTTTCCACGAAAAATTATTAAATTGGTAAATAACTTTCATTTATCCCATGAATATAAATAACATTTAAATGATAAGGACGATATAACAACAAATTTTATAAAATACGTTGTAATTATACAATTTGTCATCCGGGTTCCTTTTTTTGACGAAAAACTTGTGGGAGGAAATGACGAAGGAAGTCGCTACGTCAGTTCCTCCTACAAGTCCTTTGTCTCTCAAAAAAAAAAAAAAACGTTTTCGAAAGAGTCTTCACTTAGAGAGAACTTTATCTATTAACGGCAATTTCCATAACTGAGGGGTTGTTTAATGACTTTTATTTCCACATGAAGGACGAAGTACTATTATATATAAATAGTATGTACGCATATTTTTATAGAAAAAAATAGCAATAATAAATAAAAATACCAATTGGGGAAAATGCAGACCTAGATTAAGAATTATAACAAGAAAGCAAATGAACAATAAATGTATTGTAATTAGAAGCAAAGGATTTAAAAAACTAGTTCGGCGTTGTTTTCAAAGCCAATCCAACACTACATGTTTTATGTGTATTATAAGTAGCAGAAAATAATTCTCTACGAAGTTAATATTCCGAATAATATGGTCTAGTGCTGAAATGGAACGCAGAATTGTCGAGTTGAATAATAAATACTATTCACCTAAATTTTTCATCCAAAGCTAAGCTTTTCCAAATTTAAATCTGTAACTTTATGTCCAGAATTTTAAACGTCAGTTTCACATTAATGTTACTATAGCTATCGTTATTAGGTTATTTTTACGTTAGTCGTGAAATAATTATTTATTAAAACCATATTTAGAGGAAAGATTTTTCCCTGAATTCTTAAAAAAAAACTCTTTTGCGGTAAATCAATGAAATGTATACATATTACCACTATCTACTTCTAAAGGTTGTCATTAATGCGCTTAGTACCGAAAAATGTAAATGGTATAAAATGTAAAAGGAAAATATTAATATTGGGGACTACTGAGAATTTATTATAGTGAACAGTATTATTTCAGACGAGTGTATATGGCTATGATGCATGGCTTTTAAAACGTTCAGACATAAACATTCATTAATTGGATATTTAATATGCCTTAATACATTAATTTAGTTGATGTTCCATAAATGAATAAACTTAAAAGTGATTTCAGCATTTATATTTTAGCATTTGTTGAGGTAACATAGCATTTGTCATGTCTTTCTTCGTCTTTCATTACCAAGTTTACATTGCACTTTCATTTTTTGTCATTTCAAGTTTCCCCGCCACGTAACATGTAAACCCGGTACTAACATATTAAATATCTTCTGGTTAAATCCAAGACTACAAAAAGGAGTACTTTAAGGGAAAAATGATCGTACTCCGCATCAGTGGATAAGAACGTAATTTGGAGTGGTAAAAGAAACAATAAGAGAATTCAACCTAAAGCCTTAATAGATAAACCATTTGCGCTATGATTTTTATTTGAACAACCCGACAAGGAAACTAAGACTTAAATACACACAATTAAGAAGACAAGCATAAATTCAGTCTACACATCTTAAATTTTAAATTAGGTTCAAAATTTTATTTAGAACTAACACATGCTAATCAGGTACAAATTAGCTATATTACTCTATTCTCCCTGGAGGTAAAGAATTCAATAAAAGAAAAAACAAAACATTAATAGAAATTAGTCATTTAGTTAACATTAACTAACTCACGTTTCACACATTTGATGAATTTTCACAAATGCTATTAATTAAACAATGATATTACAAAAAATGTTACTATCTTCATAAGAAACAAGTAACCAGTTCATATATTAAAGAATCTATTATATTGCAGCAATCTCAAAATTTTACGAGTCCATAAATCAGGCGAGGTAAGCGAACCACCGGTAGCATAAGTAACTAAGCAGAAACTACTTAAATATAATTACAATAAATTTTTAAACTAAACAAACACAGTAAATTTAAAGAAAACAATTTTATATTTCACTAACTCAACTAATAAGCAGTTAAGTGCAACAGTTATCTTTTGGATGCGTATAGTCAGGAGATGAATTTAACAAATTCAATCAATGAATTAATTAAATCTCCTGACTATACGCATCCAAAAGATAACTGTTGCACTTATACAGGGGATGCTGTCATGCATCGAAACCAAAATTTAATTAAGACCTTAATTTAAGCACTATTGAAAGGAATTTTAAGTAAGAAATTAAATTTCAGTCTTAAGATTTCTCAACACCCTTCTCTATTAATTTAAATTTCTTTACACTTTAAAGTTTGGCTAACTATTTCTAAAGTTATTAATTAATCTCATTACGGAGGCCAAATTAAATTTATTTGAAACATAAATCCGTGGACAACTGCAGATTCCAAAGTCGGGAGGGACCGGAGAGGAGTAAACACAATTCCGCTGTAGGGTGTGAAGATAAGATGAATCCAAGCAGCTGATAGAACAGCTGATTAACCAAAACGCAGCTGAAGATGGTACTGGAACAGATGCCGACCGATTCCATTTACAGATAAAACAGCAACGCTGGCAAACTTTAAGCAGACGAGCCTTGAACGCACATTTACATAGCCTACCGCCACCCGAGGAACATAATTGGAAACGGAATATAAGCTGCGAGTTCCCATCTGTAGACAACCGCCAATGATGGCTTGAAAATTTCTAACCGGAAACACTCTGGAAATTCATTGTAACTATATATGAATCCTACTTAAGACTGACAAAAAAAAAAAAAGAAAAAAAAAAGTACTAAAAGAGGGTAAACGCGTCTTCAACAAGCTTAACAAAAAACATAGATGCGTCGAAGGAAAAATTCTTGATGAGCGACTTTAAGTTATAGCCCCCATCCTTTTTTTCTTTTACCGAAAGTAGACGATTCTGCTCCACTTAGTAACAAGAAAATAATGAACAGCAACACACAGCGAGGAAAGAGAACTCTCCGAAGCAAAAATCCAGTTTTAATCCAAACTACTCCTACATTCCTACAAAATCCCTAAATTTGGGGAGAATCACCTCTCCAAAGCTCTCCAGTAGCTCACAAAAATCCACGCGTGAACCTCTCTAACTGCCCCTAAAAATGCAGGAAGCCCTTTTCCGCGCAATTTACCCCAACGCAGGATAGGAAATAAGAGTGACCTTGGCACACACACTATCCAAAATGATGATTTCTACCTGGCAGAAAAATGTTTAACCAGGACAACAGAATTTAGACAATTAATCGGACATAACTTCTAATCTAATATCCGTATCTGAACAAAAGTAGACAGATGTGGACGATAAATTTTTTCTGCTCAAATACTGTTAAGTTTCAAATACAAGTAATAATATTAAATATTTTTAAATCACAATATTATGTGGAATTTGATCATATGCCACTGTCTACACACGCGAGTTACGCGATGAAAATAGAAGAATATAGTTTAAACTTTGCTTACAAAACATACTTCATAAAACTGAAGGATTAATATTTAGTTTAAACAAAAGAAGCGTTGTGTAGCCGAGATTTTGAACAACTGTTATAAATCATACTTAATATAGTGTTAATTAATTAAAACCACTTAAATTGACTATACAAGAGCATTATGATTTACTGCCTTTTGCTATTTTTTTAACCAGCGTGTTAATTTTATAAGTAATTCTCCTTTCGTATCAAAATAAGTGTCGAAACGGCAAAAATTATGTGTGTCGTTGGAGCTCGTTGTCTGTATAATATTTTAGATCACATTTTAAAAGTATTGGAAATTAAACGTGATGCATTACATAGCTTAACAATTCACGGTTTCGCAGCTAAGAAAATTGTTTAGATTTAGCAAATTACTTATAGCGTACTTAAATTACTTATCTAGAGATGTATTATATATTTAACGGCATTATTTAAATGAACGCGCTCTAATTATTAGTATTTATTTTTCGACCGTAGAAGATTGTCATGTTAATATATATACTAAATGAAGTAATAATTGGTAAAATACAGTTTTCGTCATTTTTTCAATCGAAATATTTAGTGCATAGCTTAAAAACGTAAGTAGTATTTCTTTTTCATGAATATGTATCAAAGAAAAATAAGAAGTTTTACGTGTAATTAATAATATACTGACAATCACTTTTATTCAGCAACATTTATCAACATTTTGAAAACGTCACTCGAATTTAACTAAGCAGGAAACCTGATGAGAGATTTTCGTACAGCAATTACGAAATCTCCTTCGCAAAATAATTGGAATAAAATTCACAAGTTTCTGAAACTGCTTTTCCACACTGAAGATAAAAAGCTTATTTAACGGGGCTATAACGTATGTATGCAATTTTATGATGAAATATACCTCTACAATAATCAATTAATTTCTTTCATTGCTTTTCATTTTCACTCACTTAACTTTCACTCTAGGTTCAAAAGAAAGAAAGAAATATGTAGGAAGATTACTTCATTTCCCCTCCCTCAAAAAATTAACTGCATTATACAGAGTAAAATATCAATTCTGATATTCTGATGTTAAACGTATATTCTTTTATTCTCTTATTGTTTTGCTTTATATTCCACATAAAGAAAAATTTTATTGTCGGTCCTTTGATACTAGAAAGTAAAAGAAAGACATATTTAGATACGCTTTGAAAATCCGCCTAACTCTATCGTACGCATGGCTATTCATGCCATACTTAAGAAGTTGAAATACTGAGATATTGTTCCATTGTTTTAATGCTTTTTTCATTGTCTTTTTAATATGCTCGTTTTGCTTTCATATCTGTGTAGGCAGCGTATCATTAAAAAGAAAACTTTCTCGAAAAAGGTCGTTTTAATCACTTCGCCGGCTTGTTCAAAACTCAGCGGAGATTTTTAATTTTTACTTATTTTCTTTACTGTTTTCTTTGTTCCGAAAAAAATCATTCAGATACTAATTATTTTCTGAAAAAGGAAGCATTCCAAAGCATCTGAGGAAATATTTCTTGACTAAAATATTGAGGAATATTAAAAGTCTGCAAATGAGGATATTATAACTATTTTTCATAACTATTTTAACATATAAATGTTTAAAAATATTTTGATATTAGTGTGCATTGTTAAACTTTTATAAACAGGAAATCATGAAAAATCTGACTACTTTATGCAACATTTTGTGCACATATTATTGGAATAAAATGTACCAAAGGAGAAATGCGTAAAATTTTAAATAGTTAGAATAATATTCCTAGACATTTTTTTTCTTGAACTGTTACCGATTTTTCAAATCATGAAAGGAAACAATATTCCTCACTTCGACTAAGGTTTACTGCTTAGCATTTTTTTAATCACAAGCATCTTATTTTAATACTATAAAAACAAACACTTTTTAAAAGAGCGATGGAGTAAAAAATTATTTTTAGTACTTTTTATCCTCTATATAAATCTATGCAAGTAGTAATATAAAATTACTACTTGCATAGTTTTATATCCGTATTACTTTTAAAGCAATATTTTCTATGAGGAATTTAATTCGAAAAATATATTTGTTTGAGAAATAAAAGAGAAAAGTTATAATTCATTTGTTTATTTTTCGTACAAGAAAATGAAATTATAATAACATATTTGTTTATACAGTAAAAAAAATGACATATAACACTAACGATAGTTATGTTTCGGAATCATTTTACATGTAATCACGCAGGATGTTAAATGACATTCAGATAGCTCAAGAAAATTGGTGACTCGAGAAGCAATGGAAAATATTTTTAATCGTTACTGATTTATCGTTACCGATATAAATTTTCAATCGTTACTGATGCTATGAAAACAAACACGACTTATTCTTTAGCTATTTATAGCAACAGGTATTAACTTTTAATTGATTGCATAACATTTGATAGAATTCTCATTAAATCGCTTATAATTGCAGTATTTAAGGATGAAAGCAATTCAGTAATTGGTTACTGTTAGACAAACCTAATACTAAAAGGTATGCTTCAGATGATTAAAAAGCACCGAATTTTTACTCAAGTAACAACAATATAGAACGCAGCATTTTGTCCAGAAGACTATCGTATCTCCCTTTCGTTTGATTGCCTAATAAATAAGACTGCAGTTTACAAACTGTTAAGAACTTTGTACATATGTAAACAATTTTAGTGAAATTACAGTATTTCTTTGTACAATGTAGCATGAAAGTCTAAAGAAGCGAAGCTTTACCGGGAAAGTAAGAATAGAGGGGCAAGTCCTTTTGCCGCCGAATTTGGTGAAACATCGCCAAAAGTCGCTAATCTTGGCGACATTTTGGTCCGATCTCTGTATAACCACAATGGGAATTGTAATTGAATAGCTATAACCGATGCTATATATAGTAGCTGTGACCGTATCCGGCCTTCATTTACATTCCAGCAATTTCGAGAAGTGGAAGGTATATTAAAAATCTATCGGTGCCGGTAGAAAACCGTGTAAGACTAGGGATAGCATCAGTTTCAGAGTAGTAGTGTTTAGTTTAACGTGAATTCGGAGTACTGAGTTATCTCCGTTTTAGCTTTGCTCTTTAGATGCGCTTTGTACTGCTTTCTGTTTAATGTTCCCAGTAGTTTTAAATGCAACTACTGATTGTACTCTGTGGTACAGTCGAGAGCTGTATGAGTATGTTTGTGGAAAATTCCAGAAATGTGAAGTATTTCTGTTGGTAAAATGAATTTTATTAAGCTATCATCGATTCTGCGTGCATTCAGTCCATCATGAATGCGTACTCACGCAGCACAACAATGCACGAAGAGTGCAGAATAGACCAGAATTGGTTCAAGTAAAAGTAAGGGAAGAAATGCATTTTATTTGATTCGTTCAAAAATCAACTTTTGGGGAAAAGTTAGAGTAATCTTAACGAGTACTGTTAATGGGATTACCATTGCCATTTCAGCAATGGCAAAACTGTTTGCAATGGTGTCCGTAGCAATTTCTCTGAAAGAAATATTGACAAGTGGTGACAAGTCAATATAGTAAACTAGAGTGATGTACGTCCTCGGATCATTTGCACGACAGAATAAAACATGCTAAATGCAAACGTTGTCAAACGTACAGTCACTGGTCAAACAGTAATTAATACACAAAAGATTTTCTGGTACGAATATAAATTAGGATTCTCGAATAAATTTAATAATTGTTTCCTATAGATTGAAGAACATTTCACACATCAGCTCTATCATTTAGACCCGCATAACTGGCCTTCTATGTGAAGTGAAATGGGCGTTATTTTATCTTCGCTTTTATGCATTTTTGCAAACTTCTTATTTTTAGCTACGAGCCCATTATGAGTTATAAATTTTAATATACATTTCTTTAAATTGTTTTCATGATCAATGATACTTAAATCTTTTATTTTTATTTTATAAAACATTTCACCATTACGCTTACAATCGTATAATGAATGTGCTTTACATTTAATAATCTTACCTTATCTTCTGAGTTGAAATAACTTTTCATTTCTTATCTCAAAAGTAGTTGCTTATTTACCTTATGGCAAATACATAAATAAAATCTCTTAGGTCTACAAAAATGTTTTTAAATCAGATGATATTCGCAAGTTCCTTTGAATAGATCCACCTAGAGCTCTGCATTCCTTAATAAATGCAAAAATATTTTTTCAGTTTCGGTAGAAATATTTCATACATTCTTCGAAATGAATTCTGAACACAACTGTTGAACAATTTTTATTTTAACGAATTAAATCATATTGAGAATTTATCTTACGAATTAGAAATTCACTTCATAAGAACACTACCATTTTTTAAACCTCAAAGGAGAGGTTTGAAATCCTGGCAAAATAAAAATTTTTGCTGGAATTGTTTGTTAATAGCCACGTGCTCAAGAAATTAATGAAAAAGGTAGCTGCATCTTGAATAATGAATGTTCTTCTTTACTACGTAAGAGTCTCCACGTGGCGTTAAATTAAGAACGAATAATATCAAGCTTTATTTCGCTTCCAGTTTTGCAATACTATTATGAATAACTCATTTTAAATATATAACTTTATGTTCTCAATCTCATATATCTTGGGATTAAATCATAAACTATTGTACCTAAGTTATTTATTTAACTTAAAACTGATTCAAAGAAAGAAGTACCCTTTTCAACGTTTTTTAAACATTTGTAAATGCATATATATATATATATGGAATGATGTTGTAGAAGTATTGGTAAGGTAGAAATCAATCCACAAAGAAAAGCAAACTTGGCTGCTGACGCAGACTAAATATTCATGTTTTATTTCATTTGACATTCTGTGGCCCCAATTCACTTGGTAATCGAACCGCGTTTATTTCCAGAATATTTACATTTTTATATCGTTGCGATAGGAGAAAGCAGCAAGCAACACTCTGCTTTCCCCGAGGAGCAGAAGCAAAGGGCACAGTTGTCCAATATGGCAGCTTATTAAGACGAAGATTTTGGTCCTCGAATTTTGAATTATGTTCGAATTAACTACGCTGCCATTGTTATGTAAAAGTTATACGATAGAATTAATCTAGAAATGACGGAGTCCAGGAAAAAAATACTACTATTTTTAGAATAGAGAGGGAAATTAACGAAATTAAAACGAGGAGCCATTGCTAATTTAAATTATAATTTATATTTATACACTTATTCATCTTATATATACATATACATATCTATATCTTCAATTATACACTCACGTTTGTGAAAATTGCAACACCATGAAGGACTTACGCGAGTGAGCTGAAATTTTCAGGAAATGCAAAGTAGCGCATGATATGCAAATGATTAGAATTGCAAATCCTAGCGCATGCGTATGCTGAGCAGCGCCCTCTGAACGGCTGATGGATCCGAATAAATAGACGGCTGTAGCGAGGCGTGTATGGTTATCGGTGGTTATCTGCTAGTGGTAAACGTTAACTCAATCTGTACTTATGCCTCGTCGACGAAAGAGAGCGAGATTTGAACAACTTACAGAGTTTGAACGAGGGAGAATCATCGGCCTTCGTGAAGCTGGATTGTCGTATCGTGCAGTAGCCTCTCGTGTGCAGCGTAACAGCAGCACAGTGATGCGCGTTTGGAAGCAGTGGACGGACGAGTGTCGGACAACTCGGAAATCCGGGAGTGGACCCCGAAATGTGACGTCAGCTCGCGATGATAGACACCTGGTCCGCATGGCGCGGACGGACCGTACAGCTTCCTCTAGACAATTGGCAGCACTGTGGTCAATAGCTACAGGTGTTTCATTGTGTGCTTCATCAATTCGTAGACGTCTGCTGCAGTGTGGACTGCGCGCACGGACTCCTTTATACAGGATCCCCCTAACGCACGACCATCGCCGCCTGCGGCTACAATGGGCCAATCAGCATAGAGACTGGCGTGCTGATTGGCAGCATGTCGTGTTTTCTGACGAATCCCGCTTTAATTTGTGGTACCATGATGGCCGCATTCGTGTCAGACGCTATGCCGGTGAACGCCACCTTCCGGAGTGCATTATCGAACGCCACAGTGGACGAACACCCGGAGTTATGGTCTGGGGCGCCATAGCATATCATAGACGATCTCAATTGCTACGAATTGTGGGCAATCTGAACAGCAACCGGTATATCCGTGAAGTTCTACAGCCCGAAGCTGTTCCCTTCCTTCAAAGCTTGCCAGGCGCTGTATTTCAACAGGACAATGCCCGCCCTCATACTGCTCGGATTGTTAAATCCTTCTTTGCAGCGCAGCAGGTACAGCTTCTTCCTTGGCCTGCGTGTTCCCCGGATATGTCGCCAATTGAACATGTGTGGGATGTCATTGGTCGGCGTCTTGCTCGTGATCCTCGTCCTGTTGCGTCTGCAGACGAACTTTGGGTACGCGTACAAACGATATGGAATGCTCTTCCTCAGTCAGACATTCAAACTTTGTTTGACTCCATGCCACGTCGTGTAGCAGCACTTATTGCGGCGCGTGGTGGCCACACAAAATACTGATTCTGATCTCTTGTTCTTGTTTGTTTGCTTTGAACATTTAATCATTTATTTGTATCACTACCACTCAACTGTGTATTAAATTGCATTCAATTATGACGATTCCTTCTTGGTGTTGCAATTTTCACAAACGTGAGTGTATATATGTAAATGAATTTCTGTTCCAAAAGTTTTCTATTATATATATGTATGTATATATAATACAGGTCTGTCCCGAAAAAAATGCTTCCCGTTTTCTTCTGCCGCGACTATACGTCGCACAGCGTTGCCGCTTGCTCGGAAGGTTGGGTGGTCGCTTGGAAACACAGCGCGATCAGCGCCAGTTAGCTTCGAGCTCCTGGAGAGTGCCTGTTTCAGTGAACCCTTGTGTGAGTGCTCGGTCGATAGAAAAAAACTGTCGAGCACTCGGTCGATGGAAAAAACTCTCGAGCAGTGATAAGCAAAGTTTTGTTTCAAACTTGAGAACACGCCGTCGGAGACTTTTCCCTTACTTCAGTCCTGATTTGCACCCGCCCGGCTTCTTTTTGCTCCCGAAGATTAAAAAATCCCTAAAAGGACAGCATTTGGAACATCAAGGCGACTACGACGAGGTTACTAAAGGACATCCCTGTGACGGACTTCCAGAACGCATATAAAGTATGGAAATCGCCTTGAAATAAGTGTGTTAATGCAGGAGGGATGTATTTCGAAGAATATTACATAATTTTACGACTTGGTTCAATAAATTTCTTAAACGAAAATGGCCATTACTTTCGGGATAGACCTTGTATATATATATACGTGTGTGTGTGTGCAATAATTCCTGTGGATTATTTTAAGATTCGAATAAAACGGCTGTATAGGTAATTGCATAACACTTTGAAGACAAACGTAGCCTTCGAACACATAATTTTATTTTTCTTAACAGAGCAAGTCTTGATATAATAATGGAGAAACGAAACTTTAGCAGAGGTGGCATTGATTCATACACAGTTCCATTTCGTAATTAAACAGGACACGATATGGACTCGCCTAATTTTGAAAGCTTACATTCTCAGATAAAAGACAGATGGAGACAAAGCAGACTGGCAAGCACACATAAGCACAGCAAGAGCGAATAGAAATGTCACTGCCCATTTCAGCAAAGGATTACTTATAAGAGTTGAAAAAATAATTTGTTTTAGTTTTGAAGGTGACTAGACACGAGCTAAACTCAATGCAGCTGACAATATTGGAGTTTTTTAACGGGTGCAATTTAACGGGTATGTAGCCAGATTAAAATCACCTAGCATTCTGGGTAGGCAAATCTAGAACGCAAAAGGACAAAAGGAAAAAGACGGTCATTTAATTAATGGAAAATGCAAATCTAATGAAAATATATATAATTTTTCCTAAAAGAGGATATGCTGTATTCAGAAGTTCTTAGACTGCAATTTTACTTTTCAAACCAACGCAACAGCTTCTCATACAGTTTCTAGTCACATTCTGGAATATAAAGGTTAGGTAAGGTTAATTGATAAAGGCAAAGCACGCGAGAGCTATCTGCTAAGGGGAAGGATTCTGTTTCGAAGGACTTTTTAGGGCCGGCTTGTATTCACGCTGATACTAGCAAAATCACTGCTGAAACCCAATGAGCTACTGGTATTTTCACTCGTTTTCGATAAGAACCAATTATCAGTATTCAGGAATATCGCAAAGCTGGTCTCTGAAATTTAGTAAAGAAAAAGTAATAGAAACTTAAGAAAGAGAATAGAAATTTGTTTAATTACTTGTATCTTGTATTCTCGTAATTCGAGCATTCCAGATTCTCGCCTTTTCTCAACGTTTATCTTTTTAAAGCGAGGCAAAGATACAAACCAATTCAATCTAGTTATTTAACTAAATGATTAAATACTAGATTTGATCTGAAATGTAGCCAATGAAATTCCAGTTGTTTTAACGTTTTGCGTATTAGCTTTATTAAATATCATGGTTTCCGCACTTAAAAATTAAATTAAATTCAACAGCAATATCACAAAATAATTTTAAAATGAGCATTACTTTAGAATTTCCGATATACAGTCTCGCGCGCTGTAGATAAAAGTGTTCCCACCCCCCATACAGTGTTGCCATTGCTCGCTTTGTAATCGTTGAGTTTGTAATAAAAAATTCTTTAAAGTGTTACAAAATATAATGTCGATAATAAAACAGATTCCAAATTAGAGCTTCCAGATTCCTATATTCGGTGGAGGATTACGCTATTCAAAATTTGATGGCTGTAGGTACCGTTGTTTTATCACAATGCGAGAAACATACACATATTTACGCAAATTCTTCATTATTTAATTTTTTTAAATGTAACACAGGACGATACGAGTAATATTTGGTGGTAACAATTTCAAAAGTGATTCATCGTTTATAGTGAATCTACGCAAAATGCCAAAAGGAAATTAATAGCCTTTCTGAGCTAATTCTCCTTTGGGCTAAAAGATGAAATTGAAAAACATCATCTTAGCTGATACATTTAAGGAATAGTGTTTCCTAATGCCCTTCGGGCTAAAAAATTACTTTGATTACCTAAGCAATAATGTTACTATTGAAATAATTCCTCAGTTTTGCAATATTTCCCATTTTTACCAAAATACAGATTCTTTGATTGTATCTTTTTTTCTTTTTTTCAATACATGAATTTTGTAGGAGGTAACTTCTCTGTGTGTGTATTTGCCTATATGAAACTAATTACGTGCACATAAGCGTAGCAACGCAGACTATAAGTGATATACACTGACTACCAATAAATATTTGGACACCTATGCAAATGACGATATCTGCAGTCCTAAGGTACGTCACGGACTCCGCTGGTATATATCGTGTAGGAAAGAGCATCGGCTTTAGTAGCATGCAAGATGCCTCGCAGTTCGGAGCTCTCTGATTTCGAGAAAGATATAATTATCGGGTATTACAAATGCGGCCGATCCTTAAAGGACATATCTAGCGATCTGAAGTACCCAAAATCGACAGTGTAAGAAAATTAAGAATTGTAAGGTGAGCGGTGATTGTCGGAATGTGTCCCGAGTCGGTAGACTAACGAAACTATGATATAGAGACAGACGAGTGCTGTCCAGAGAAATTCGGAAGAACCGCACCCAACCGATGGCCCTCATCTGCGAGGAGTTTCAACTGGCATCCGGGAGTATTGTTTCAATGAATACTATCCGTCAGGAAGCCCATCTGCTTGTTTTCATGGTCGTGCTGCTGCCCATAAGCCTTTGATCACAAAGTCCAACCGCGCTGCTCGGTTAATGTGGAGCAAAGCACATCGAAATTGAACCGCATATCAGTGGAAACGGATTCTTTGGTGTGACGAATCAAAGTTCACCCTTTACCGTTCGGACGGCAGGGTCTGGGTTTAGCGTCTACTTAGAGAACGTCTTCTGCCAGAATGCATTGTGCCAACAGTCAAGTTCGGCGGAGGTGGAATTATGGTCTGGAGGTGTTTCTCCTGGTATGGGCTGGGACCCTTGGCCCCCATTCATGATAAGCTCAACTCCGATTACTACTTAAGCTGATTCTCATTGCCAGTTTGATATGTTGCCTATTGCACTATTTTGGATGACAATGTGCTTCCTACGTTGTGGCAGTTTTACGGGTTGGACCCCTGTTACTTTCAGGACGACAATGCCAGTTGTTATGTTTCGACGTTAAACCAAGGCTTGGTATGGTGCTAATGGAGTTCATCGATTGGACTGGCCTGCCCAGAGTCCAGACCTGAACCCTATCGAGAACCTCTGGGACGAGTTGCATCGCCGAATTCAGGGGTGCACTACCCGTGCAAAATCGGTGAAGGAACTTCTATGTCTTCTCCAAGCCGAGTGGAAGAAAATACCACTAGCTGTCACAAAGACTTGCGGAAAGTATGCCCCGGAGGGTCCATGCTGTAATTATCTCTCGTGGAGGCTCTACCAATTATTGATTTTGAATAAAGTTAGTTTTTCTTTTCTATCACAGGTATCCAAATACTTACTGGTAGTCAGTGTATGTGGATACATGTTTATCTTCATAATGTAAACATCTCTATGTATGACCAAAATGATATATTTGTATACATAGTGAAACTTTTGTAGTGATAAACTCTAAAAGGTGCCAGTATTTCTAAGAAAATTGTAACGACATCGAACGTTCTCAATGGCCATATCCTGTTGGAACACAAAGTCATCAGGGACGTTGAATGGTCGTCTCGGGGAGTTTCACACGGTTCGCAAATGAAACTTAAACATAAAATTTTGACAGATAATTGCACATTAAATTTCCGCAAAATCCGTTTCATTAGATTAAATTATGTGAGAAATAAAAATGCAAATGTAATGTTCATACTATATTAAAAGAACTGCTTGATCAGTATTAAAGAATGCCATAATGTAATCACTCACTTGCAATTAACGAATAATAAGAATTACTGCTCATGGTTTTCCATACATTTAAAGTCGAGCAAAACCGCTTAGCCAATACCTTAAAAATTAATATATGTAAATTATGAAATCATATTCCTTTATCTTGCTCTTATCAAATTTTAAATTTTAGTCCTGCTTAATAATGTGCTTATCAAATGCTAATACTAAACAGAAAATGCTCCTTTTCTCTAATATATGCATAAAATACGGAATTCTAAATTTTTGCTTCATTCATTCTAGAACGTAACTTAAGAAAGACTTACCATTTAATTAGGCATTAAGCTAGAATTACGTTTTAAATGAAGTCACTTGCTAATCATAAAGATATAAAATTTCGTTTCATTACGTGCCTGTTTCTATCAACGTTGTTTTAAAAATCTACATTCAAAAAATAAGTTGCAAAATTAATAATGTTAATAATGAGAATAGTAAAAAATCAATCGTAATATATACATAAAATAAATAAGAGCAGGAATTACAGAATTATTGTTAATTTATTGTCAAAAATTAAAATGAAGGTGTCAGGACTTAGTGTTCTGTGTATCCTTTTTGGAAACATGGTAAATTCTGTAAAGGGTTCTTATCCTCAAGTTCTAAGTCCTGAACTGGAACAGGGAGCGGAAGGTACGCTATGTTCTGATGTAACTGCTGGGCTGGATAATAACTGCACGTGAAGGGATTTGAAATCCTCTTTTATTCAATCATTATTAAATACAAACCTCCCAATTCGGGAGAGATACAGAAAGTAAAAGACCACACTTTGGTCGAACTTAATCAATCAAATAAATTTAAATACTAAACCTAAAATAGAAATTAATTTAAACTTTGCTTCGCAGAGCAATTCGCGGAAGTTGGCCTCTACCGAAAAGGGTGCGTAGCAGGGTACACTAAATACTACCGCACTTTAATTTGTTTTACAATGCAATCACGTAGTAAGCACTATGGCTTATAAATTTAAACTGCTAGCTGGTCAGGCGAACGTTGAGCGGCGTGACCGTGATCTGAGGCAAAGCTCTCACACACCGAGAGGTTTCTACCTCTGGCTTAAATAGTGCTTGGCTGAACTTCAAAAAATTAGCATAAGCTAAAAACGCGCGCTTCTTCTGACAGGAAGTTGAAGCAGAGAGGAGATAGAAAAGATTTAAATTAAAATAAAATTGGTTAGTTTAACTAAAACCTTACA
>KK116931.1:141771-196537 GCA_000611955.2 Stegodyphus mimosarum
AAAAATTAACTAAAAATTAACTAAACTTTTGAATACGAAATTGTACTTATCTTATTATGATCGTCCATCCTTTTCTTTAAAACTTGAGTAAGTTGTGGCCTGGTTCAGTTTCCTCGTTTTTCGTTGTTCTTTCGGAGCCTGCTCGTCTCTTTTTCTTTTGAAATTCCGTCGTTGTATCCTCGGCAATTTCCTTTGTAGAGGAGGTTCCTCCGCTGGACGTTTGGTGGACTGGGCCCTTCTCTCCTGGTTCCTTGTTCGTTGCTTGTCCTGGTTCCTGCTGTATTCGGGAAGTTGATTCTCAGGCTGCAATCGGCGTTTCTTGCTTCTCAGGCACCTGTCCGATGATTCCACAGTTCTTTTGGATACATTGGGCTTTCCTTGCCCATTCTGCTTTCTTCTCTTGGTACGCTCGTAATTCCGTTCGTAGATTTGTTCACCTGCATCGTGAGACTTTCTTTTGAAACCACATTTTTGGTTCTTATTTCTTTGCTTAGGGGGAGCTTTCTCTTTCTGACATTTCGATGTCGTTGTAGCTGGTTCCTGCTGTATTCGCTGAAGTACATCTTCCTGGCTAGTCGATTGCCTCGGATCCTGAAACAAATCTTTAAATACAGCTATTTTGCTGCGATTATAGAACGGTTTTATTTGGTCCACATTCGCTTTGAGCGTTTGACCATCATTTCTTTTTAATATAACCACTGCCCCCGTAATTTGTTCAATTGTAAACGGGCCTGCAAAACGCGGAAAGAATTTCCCCACCTTTTCTTCTGGGGCATTTGACAAGTTATGTTTAATCTTCAATACTTCATCTCCCACATTGTACTTGACCTCTCTTCTTTATAGGTCATAATATAACTTTTGTTTTATTTGGGCCGTTTCTATATTTCCCGTCGCTTCCCGTATCAACTTTTGTATATCACTCATTTTAAATTCTTCTGCCCTTTCCTGTACAAAGAATAGCTTGTCCAAGGGGGTTAAAATTTTGCGTCCCAGAAACAGTTCAGCGGGAGTTTTTTGTGTAGTATCGTGTTTGGCGGTCCTAAGTGCAAATGCAAATTCATTTATATGGCTATCCCAGGTAGAGTGATAGTTTTTCACATAACTTCGAATTATTTTCACTACATTTCTATTCACCCGTTCCGCTATGTTTGACTGCGGACGATACGGGACCATCTTTAGATGACGTATGCCCAGTTTTGCACACATTTCCTCAAACATTTTACTAACAAACTGAGGACCATTATCGGAAATAACTTTTAGGGGCGCCCCGTATTTTAAAATATACTTATTTAGAATTGAATCTACTACAATTTTTGCAGACGCGCGTTTTAACGGAATTAACTCTAACCATTTGCTAAAATGATCCACTATAACTAAAAGATATCGGCTTTTATTAACTTTACTTCGAGGGTAAGGTCCAAGTAAATCGATGCCTATTATTTGATTTGGGAATTCTGATTTAATACTATTTAGGAACCCGGCCGGGCGGAAATTAACATAATTATTTAATTGACATGTTGGGCACGACTGGACATACGCCCTAGTAAACTTTTGCAGTTCTGGAAAGAAAACTGCCTCGCGAACTCTCTGAACAGTTTTTCTTATACCTAAATGAGCCGAAATGGCACAATCATGCAACTCTTCTAATACATTCAACCTCATGCTAGCTGGGATAACCGGTCTATATTCATGATTCTCATTAGTAGCTTTCGTATAGAATAACAGTCCGTCAATTAATTCGTAATTTTCGGCCCTATTTCTTATCGGCACAATATCCGGATGATTGAAATTCTCAGGGTCGGCCAAATAATTGTATATATTTTTGAACTCCGGATCTTTTTTGAGTTCGGCTATTACTGTTTCACGAGAATCTAATACTTTGGATGTTAACATGGCTATCTTAATTACACTTCCATTTTCATCTAAGTTAATTCTGCTTAAAGCATCTGCCACAACATTTTCTTTTCCCGGCGTATGTTTAATTATTAGGTTATATTCCTGTAATTTGAGAGCCCACCTTATTAATCTGGGTGATAAATTTTTTCCAGAATAGAGTCTAGTGACCGCCGCGTGGTCGGTATATACAGTTACTGGAGAACTTCCAAAGAACACACGAAATTTCTGTACTGATGCTAACACTGCGAGAGTTTCTCTCTCTGTTGCGGAATAGTTTCTTTGGGTTTCATTTAATGTTCGGCTGAAAAAAGCCACGGGCTGACCATTTTGGGAAAGCACTGCACCAATCGCGAAATCTGAAGCGTCCGCTGAAATCTCTAATCCTTTATCCCCTTCTGGAAATTTTAAGACGGGAGCTTGAGTCAATGCGTCTTTCAATTTTTGAAACGCCAAGTTGGCTTCTGCTGACCACGAAAACCTAGCTTTTTTTCTTTTCAACTTTAGCAGTGGCTCAGCTATTTTTGCAAAGTCTTTAATGAAAGCCCGGTAATATGAACACATCCCGAGAAACGACGATAATTTCTTCGCTGTTTTAGGAACAGGATAATTTCTAATGGCTACTATTTTTGACTGATCCGTTTCGATTCCCTTTTGGGAAATTTTAAATCCTAAATAACGTAACTCTTTTGCGGCAAATTTACATTTAGACGCATTTATCTTTAAACCAGCTTCGTTTAACAATGAAAATACTTTTCTTAAATCTTGTAAGTGTTGTTCTAGAGTACTACTCGTAATTATAATATCGTCTAAATATATGAAAGTGCTTTTACCAAGGACTGGTCTTAAGACGATGTCCATACATCTTTGGAACGTTGCCGGCGCGCCGGATAATCCGAACGGCATTCTAAGAAATGCGTACGTACCAGATTTCGTTATGAACGCGGTTTTGTGTACGTCCTCGGGTTTTACCCCAATCTGAAAATAGCCACTCGTGAGATCTAATGTAGTCATGTATTTTGTAGACGAAATATTTCGAATAATTTCTTCAATTATCGGCAACGGATATACAGGATATTTTGTAACTGAATTTAACTTGCGATAATCTATAGCAAAACGCCACCGCTTCGGGTGCGTAATCGGGTAATCATTATTTTTCTTACACAGGACAACGGGGCTAGCATAACTGCTAGAAATTGGCGTGATGATTTTATTCTTTAACATCTCTTTAATATGATGTTCAATTATTTCTTCTTTTGTCCTATCATATCTATATGGCTTTTGCCTAACTGGCTGAGCGTCCCCCGTGTCAATGTCGTGGTTCACCACCTGCGTAAAGCCTGGTACATCACTAAATAAATTCGCAAAGTGACTTACCAGACCTTGGATTTTCTCTTTTTCCTCTGCTTGTAAATGTTCCAAGTCCAGCTGCGGGGGCTTATCATTCTTCGCTTCAATTGGCTTCATATTTAATGTTAGTTCTCCCCCCTTGAAATCAATTTTTGCTTCTGCCAAACTAAAAAAGTCCACACCTAGAATAATACAAGTCTGCAGGTTACGCACAATATAAAACAGGATTCTTACCTGTTCGTTGTTGATACGCACGAACAATGGTACTTTTCCTAAACAGCTACATTTTTCTCCTTGGGCCGCTATGACATCCGTGTCTCTTGCACTAAAAATTCTGTAACGTCGAAAGTGCTTCTTAAAGAATCTTTCCGATACGAAGCTGCTTTGGGCTCCTGTATCCAAGAGGGCTGTCGCCGGTATGTTGTTGATTAGAACTTCAATCTTCGGCAAACTCAAATTCTTAACGACCACGGTGTTTAAATTGATTTTGGAAGGGTTTTGCGCTGCTTCGGACTTCTTCACCTTCCTCGAAGAAATCCCTCTTAGTTTAAATTCTTTTTCTTCTGGTTGCCCTCGGAATCTTTGCTTGTTCTTCTATTAAATTCCCTTCGTTCGCCGCTCGCTTTAGGAGACACATCTTTCTTCGGCCATTGCTTCGCCTTATTCCCGTAACTTTGATTTTGCTTTTGCTGCGGTCTTGGCGAACTCCACTGACTTCTTCGCTCAAATTGGCGTCGTCGTTCGTTGTCGGCTGTTCTTCGGCTTTCAAATTGTACCGCGAGCTCAAATAATCTGTCTAATGTTGTTGGATTTCTTAGTTCGATGAAATCTTGAACTTGGGGCAGTAGCCTAGGAAGTATAACTTGAATAATTTCAGGATCCGGGCGACTTCCATACAAAAGCTTGAAAACTTGAATTTTCCTCAAAATAAAATTAGACAAATCTTCTATTCTTTCTTGGTATCGGCTAAACAGTTCAGCTTCCAATCTGGCTCGATCTCGCACCACGGGAAATGCTTTCACTAGAGAATTCTTGAAATTTTCATACGTGTATGTGGGGCTTCCTGGTTCCCCCAAGAGATTCTTTCCGATGCACTTGAACCAACTTAGCGCTTGGCCCTTCAAAGCGCTGGTAGCAAGAGCGACTTTCTGAAATTCGTGGACTGGATATAGCATGAAGTGGGAGTCTAGCTTTTCCAGGAAATTGATTACGGCTGTCTTGCCGTCAAAACTTGCCGCTGGCTTCATGGCTGCTCGCATGGTTTGTACGATGTAGCCGAATCCTTCTATGCCAGGAGGTGCTATCTCAGGATTCTGGACAGGTACAGCAGGTGTCTCAGGTTCGTATTCTTGTTGTCGGGGCCATCCTCTTCTTTCAGTTCGGGCGCCACTGTCAGGACTTAGTGTTCTGTGTATCCTTTTTGGAAACATGGTAAATTCTGTAAAGGGTTCTTATCCTCAAGTTCTAAGTCCTGAACTGGAACAGGGAGCGGAAGGTACGCTATGTTCTGATGTAACTGCTGGGCTGGATAATAACTGCAGGTGAAGGGATTTGAAATCCTCTTTTATTCAATCATTATTAAATACAAACCTCCCAATTCGATAGAGATACAGAAAGTAAAAGACCACACTTTGGTCGAACTTAATCAATCAAATAAATTTAAATACTAAACCTAAAATAGAAATTAATTTAAACTTTGCTTCGCAGAGCAATTCGCGGAAGTTGGCCTCTACCGAAAAGGGTGCGTAGCAGGGTACACTAAATACTACCGCACTTTAATTTGTTTTACAATGCAATCACGTAGTAAGCACTATGGCTTATAAATTTAAACTGCTAGCTGGTCAGGCGAACGTTGAGCGGCGTGACCGTGATCTGAGGCAAAGCTCTCACACACCGAGAGGTTTCTACCTCTGGCTTAAATAGTGCTTGGCTGAACTTCAAAAAATTAGCATAAGCTAAAAACGCGCGCTTCTTCTGACAGGAAGTTGAAACAGAGAGGGGATAGAAAAGATTTAAATTAAAATAAAACTTGGTTAGTTTAACTAAAACCTTACAAAGGAAGGTTTTAAAAAAGGAGTGTATTTATTATGTCAAGCATTGGAAATTTCTGAGGTTTATTTTAATTTGTTTAACTAGTTCTTTTACATTCTGAATCTGTACTGTAACTTTTTTTCCCGTTTATTTGCCAAAATGCAAATTGCCTCGAGCGTATTTAAGTGAGGGTTTGAAATTACTTACACCGAGTGTGTTCTGTTTGCTAAGGACCACTTACTAGTTTTCTATTAAGTTCAGAGATCCCGTCTTCGGCGTTGCTTTATACTTATCGATAGTGCTTTTACGCCGATATACGTTTAAAGGCCAACTTTCACCGTTAATTACTCTGCGTAGCCTTTGGCTATTTTATACTTAGGTTTAATTTTAAATTAAAGCTCTCCCTGAGTTCTCGCTATAAATGATGACTGGTATGTAAGCACTAGGTGTGACTTCTGTTCAACTTATTTAGTTTATACTGCAAAGTGACTTTTACACCCTTCCTACGTTTCTGATTTCATTATAAGACGTAAGTTCCTTACAATCTCGTTGAATCCCGTTTACATTTAGTAAATTTGTAATTACTAAATTAGTCTCATTAAAACTTATACAATCTCATACATATAGTAAAAGGCATATTCCTTGCAAACTTATCAAAAAAAAAGAAAATATACTTGTGAAAAAATAAAAAGTTTACAAAATGCAAAGGAAGTAAGAAAGAAGAAAATATAAATAAAATAGAAAAAATGCGAATCGAATTAAAATATGTTTTTAAATGCTAAAAGATTTTCATAGAACAAAATGAATATCAATAATTGGGCCTTAAGTTTCGTGTCAGACAATTTCATCATGAAAAGTAATTAATAAGTTTGCCCTAAATTAGCGTATTCCAAAAATGCATTTCAGTGTTCTATAACGAAAAGAAATGAAATAAATTTCCAATAGTACATAAAATACTTAAAAACTGGAAACAATTATATTTAAATTTGAAATGAATGCTATTCTTTTTTAGAAGAACTACTTCGTAGAGGTAATCCTTCAAGTAGGAATATTTCGTAGCAAACAATCCACATTATGCACCAGATTTACAAAATAATTTACTTCATTTAATATTTTGAAACATCTTCCATATTACTTTCTTGAAGAGATAGCACTGGAGTTTGCAGGCGATGTTTTATTGGAAGCAAAGACTTTTATGAGTACAAGTGAATTTGTGACATAATTAAAACGGGAAGAGAAATATTCACTGTAGGTAAAATCCGAGATTAAATAAGAAACTTATACATTGGAGCATATTACTCGTATCGGTAGGCACAGTATGTGATTCATTTAAGAGTCGGACTTAAGAATTCGAAAAATCAGAAATCGTCAGCATGAATATCGGTATACACAAGAAAAGTCCATCAGATACACAGAAACGGAACCAGATGGCACTTTAGGAACTTCTTTGGTATGACAGATTAGAATAAATTACTTTCAGACCCCTAAAATATATCCATTTATGATTTGACATTTTGCCTTGTGTGATAATCCCGTTCAAAAAATACCTGGGATTCTTACGTGAAGGGTGATAGATAAGACTGCATTGCTTCGAATCAACCTTTTATAAGTTCTTAGTCCTAAGTCTACAACATACTGAGGAAGCAGAGAGAAAAGAAGCAAAACGACGTTTTAACATAGGCCCAGTCAAGATATTTCGTTAAACTTAGTTGGTTTGGTTTATTTCATTATAATAAAGCACACTAGAGCTATCTGCCTGAGATAAGGAATGCCTTCCTTGAGGACTTTCTAAGGGAAAGTGGCTCGTGCCCACGTTACAAATGGAGAAAATCACAAAAACTTTCACGCAACCATTTCGTTCGCCAAGAATCATATCCAGGTCGAACTACCAGTTTTTAGCGATTTACTCCTCCATCATAGAAAACCTTGTTAAACTTGGATCGTAGAGCTGAATATAAGAGTCAAGAGGAAAGAAATTTGTCACCTGGTCTGTTATCAGTTCCTGAACTGCCTAGAGAAATTCCAAACAGTATGCGATGATTTTAGCAGCTCTCCCGACTCTTTTTAGTATCACTGCAATTACAGTGTTTCATTTACTGTTCTTAGCATCTCGAAATGCCTATGATAACTTCCAGTCCCTCTATATAGATTGGTCCTAAAGTAATGATTTAAAAAGATGATGTTTATCAAGTTTTGTTTGTTACTTTCTTATTAATATTCAAGTCATTTGAAAAGCAGTAGAAGTCGCTGAGTAAGTCGATAAGCAAAGAATTTATCTCCATTCCTGTTATCAGTGCCTGAACTGCCTAGAGAAATCCCAAAAAGCATCAATTGATTCTAGCAGGTCTCCCGCTTCTTTTATGTATAGCTGCAATTACAGTGCATCATATTTTCTTCTTCGCATCTCGAAATGCTTATGCTAATTTCCAGTCCATCTGCACAGAGTAATACTAAAATAATCATTTATACAGTCTGATTCTTACCAAATTTTGGTAGTTATTTTCTCATCAATATTCAAGTCATTTCATAAACAACTTAAAATTCTGTGTCTTTATTTCATGGGATTTTAAAGTATTTCTAATACACCCTTGAACACATTTCTTAAATTTAAGACGGAGATAAAAATATACTAAAAAGTCGAATATGCCATTAGATCAGGGTGAATTTAGTAAATTAGTAACTATGATAGCATAATTTAATAAACCGTACCTAAGTAATAATGTAAATGAACTGTAATATAGCCTCTCTGAAATACTTCTCTAATTATCCAACCAATCGCTTTGGTGACTTTAGCGATTGCCGAAATCCTAACAGAGAACACAGTCATTTACGCAAACTTTATAAAATACTAAAATTTCGTAATAAAGCTTTAGCGACAGACTGTTATCTGACTAGACGTTCAATTTGTTTGCACTTAAAGCGTGTAACCATTTTAAGTACACAATCAAAGTACCTGATTTGTCAGCACTGGAATCAATCATTTTTAACAATCCGCTGAGAGTTCTGCAATACAGGTAGTTTAAATGACATAATTGTGAGTCTAGGTACCGTAAATCCGTTGTTACTTTTCAGATTTGCATCATAAGAGATTTATCATAAACATTGTCATTTTCAGGTCATAACTTGAACGATTATTAAAACTACCTGGCATTTTTTAAGCTTTTCACTTTACATTTCCTTTCCACTATTTTGTGCACATATGTTTCGAGCCATTTTATTGCAATACCTTTATTTAATTACTACGCACGAAAATAATAATTAGTATTTTTCAGTATATAACTCGGGTTCTAATAAAAGGATATTTTGAAGATACTTAAATTTGAAAATCAGCATTGCTTATCATTACTTGAAAATATGTGTGAAAGAAGGCCTCTACATAAAGAATGATGAGAAAAAATCATTTTGTATAATTAAAGCAAAGAATGAAAGAAATCAATGTAATTTTTTAATAAAGCTTAACATCATTTTACGGAAATAATATTCATAGTCTTCTCTTTATTTATATTCACAATAAATTATGAGAAATAAGGAAGTAATTGCATGGCACGCATTTTCACTCCATTTCAAACCAAATATTTCGTATTCTTAAAAACATCTGTGGCTCTTCATCTTTCATCAAATTAAGAATGTCTGGAGTAGTTAAGAATTAAGAGTCTGGAGGCATCAGCGAGAAAGAGTCAATTAGGCTGCTATTGCTGAACGCCACACCGCTTGTCAACGTGGAGTAATGGTTTGGGGGTGTCAACATTTGTGGCAGAGGGTCAGCCCTGTTATGCGTCATAGTCACATTGACAGTACGACGATACCTCGACGAGGTGCTACTATCGATTGTGCTACCTTGCTGACAGCGGCGTTAATACGGTATTTTCCAGCAGAACATCTGGATACCACACACACGGCATTCGTTAGTCGACAAGCCTTGCAGCATATCTCATTGCTTTCTTGACCTGCAATGTCCCCTGATATTTCGTTGATCGAGTATATCTGGGCCGTGACTAGCCGTCGTTTCTCTACTATGCCCCAATCATTATCGGAGGACGAGCTTCGGAGAAGAGTTCAGATCACATGGGCTTACATCCCTCAGAACACTATCTGCAAACTAAATGAATCTATACCTCGTAGGTCGAAAATTGCATCGCAGAGAGATGTGGCTATACATCTTAGTGATTCTTAGCGATTCTCTTTCATTTTAGTGTGTTTTAGTACTGAATAAATTTATATTTCTATAAACAACATCACTTACTTAAATATGCATGTTATGTCTTTTGTGTATTTTGGTTATTTTATGTTCATCTGCGAGCGCGAAGAGCTGACGTAAAAAATGTGTTTGCAATAACTGTCTGGTCACTACCTGACAATACATTGCCTTTATTATGAGTTCTGAAAAGTTCGAGTATGGAGTGCTTTTATGAATAAGTTGTATTAATAAAGTTGTGTCTTTTAGTAACGCTGAGCCATGTCTTGTAGGAAACAACACTGAGCCACATTCTTAACTATGGGAAACTTTTATTCGAAAAATTCTGAACCTTACCTTTTAGACAAGTACTAACACATAGGAATAAAGTTCATATTTTCTAACGCGAATTGTTTGATTTAGTATCTGGTTTTTGACATCTTCGATAACAACCTTGATATTTTTCATAAGTCTGTTGACAGAAATTAAGGTTTTATTACACGGATACAATTTCATTCAACTTAAGAATCTTAAGTTTTAAACATTTATATACATATATTAAAATATTAAGGTTGGCACAGCCCAGGGAATCGAGGCGCACGTCGATTTAATATATTCAGTGTTTCTAATTTTTCCTCAATTTAATTAATTTTTAGTATAGCATGCAATATATTTTCCTTATTTAGATTATTTTGTTACAAGGTACAATTTGAATCTTTCTACTATATTTACTATTTTATGTATTGTTTGTATATTTGGTTCTAGAATTGGTTTGTTCGACATGTTTCGTATTTGAATTAAATGAAATGTTTTGTTGCTGTTTTATGCAATTATTTGGATCTTAACAGATTTTATATTCGCTAAAATTTGGGCAAAGTGTTACTCTTACTTATTTCAGTCTGTAAAGATTCCGGGGGGCGGGCTAACAAAGAAACAAGCTTTTTTGTAGTTTATTCATGTTTTAAATTCGGTAATTGCCATCATAAATTTAGCGATTGTGTTATTATCATTTCAGAAACAGCTGTTCCATTTGCTTCTCTCGATACGTTAATTCTCTGACGACGATGTGCCGAAAGATTTAATTCTTTATAGTTTTTATTCTTTGTTAAATGCGCCACTGTTAATTTTCAAAGCACTAAACATGTGTATATACGCATAAATTGTTTATATAAAACATAACATTTGACAATAAACATTTGCAAGCAACAAAAAATTAGAGAGTTAATATAATAATTTCATTTATTATAATCATTTAAAGTTATGAGATACTTTCTATTCTGAATCAGGCAACTGTTTACACGAAGCTCATACACAAAAATGAAAAAGTGTAATATTCCCGACAAACTGTCTAGATTTGATTAAACTCTGAATCAATAAGACCCACAACATAGTATTACGTATCACGCATCAAGAACATACGTTTCCTTAGACCTCAAAACGTGTTCGGATACCAAGTTAAAACATATTATTAGCCTGTAAATAAACAAATGAAAAAGTTCAACGCAATAATTATTTTCACAAAAATTTGTTGATTGCACTTTCTTTGGAGAACTTTGTTGCTATAGATATAAATGCAGTAGAATGTCTAGTGCTTAACAGAGAAGTTTGAACGATTGGTCGAAAGAGAATAGGTGAGTTGCAACACGTTTTTTCCAAGTCTCTAATAAAAACGGATGGACGTTTCGTCATTCGCGAGATTGCTATGCAGGAAATTTTCTGAAACTTATAATAAATCTAAAGAATGCTACTGAAGACATTTTCAATTTCTCCCTTTTCGCATACCTTATGTAACTCACTTACTGTTAGAATAATATATGTCCAACTTTGTCTCAAATAAGAAGTAATCGCATTCAGAAGGAAGTTCATAAAAGCTCCAGTCATGAGACTTCGGTGTTCTGTCTTTTAACCGAGAATTCGATTTTAAATTCAAAAATAGAAATAAAAAAATATTGTTATTTTGAACATTTAGAAAATAAAGAATTGTGTTTAGGAATAAATGGCAAGCAGCACTTTTTAATTGAAAACATTATTAAACAGAAGGAAGAGGAACAAGGTTTCAGTAGTTTATCATTGTTGGTATGAAAAGGAAAAAACTCAATTTTCGAAAATAAAATTATCGCCTGCATTATTTAGAACTTCATTTGGAATTTCTCAGCAACCCATCCAAGTTTCCTCAGTAAATATTTTGTGAAAGATTCACTTTCCAATTCGTTCCAGTCGGAAGGGTGGGAAATCTGCTTCGAGGTTCCTTCTCTTCATTTGACCAATCACTAGAACTTGTTCTGCATTCATCGTTGTAATAGCAAAGTTTTGACGAAGTTGGACTGAATCCTAAAATACTGCACTCAGCGGCCACGTTTTGTAGCTGTGATTATCAAAATATTGAACTTCTTCATTTGTTTACTATTAAACTGCATAAAAATATTTTTCTAAAGACAGACATATATGTTTTTCTATTTCAAGACTAATTTTGTGAATTACTTTTTGAGAAAAAGTATGCAACCAAGTTCACTCTCAGTATCTCCCAGATATTAAATGCAGCAAATCGCTGAGCTGCAAAAAAAATCCATTTTGATGAAAAGGAAAGAGTAAATATAATCCTCCCAGACTCTAATATCCATTTTCAAGATAAATGAAAAGAGGAAAGTCCTATCTTGACTTCGGCGATGCAAGCTCCAGCTATCTGCGCATGCACCAGAGATGTCAAATTTTATTTTTTTCTTCTCTACAGAATGCCAAATGGAGCAGAAGGATATATCTCTTGCATTGAGATATTTCTCTTTTACTCTATTTATCAAATTTAGCGACGAAGTAGTTGAGAATAGAGCGAACGATGCGAGAAAATATAAGAGCTGGTTTTTCTGCATTTCCTTTGTGAAGAGAAGTGCAGTTGGAATGGTGATATACATTTTCTGATAAAGGTCTAAGAAGTAACGATGAAGTTCAGAATCAGAAAGTTTCCAGGTTAAAATTTCTTTTTCTGCAAATCTAAAAAACACAGTAAATGTATTGAGCCTCTTTATGGAGTCAGTGTGAGTAGAATATTTCACTTTCATGAATCCTGGGAAATTTGAAAATTAACTTAAACGCATTTTCTGATAAAACCAGATTATTTTGAGCTTAAAATGATAAGTTAGGTTCGTAACATTTATGCGTATACATATTTCATAAAATCAGGTTTTATACTATTAAACATTAACATAAGTGTTAAATTCATGAATAAGGTTTATAGAACATCGTGATTCATGTTTTTGAGAAAATTTTTCATCAAAAGTTTCTAGACATCTCGAAAAGTCAAACCCAAGACCTTGAAGATAATAAGCTGATCTCTATCCCATAAGCATCCGTGCAAGAAATCCTTCTGACTGCTTGCCAATGAAAATTAATGGCTGTTTCACACTATGTTAAAAACTGGTTTAGTAGAAAAATTGTGTAAACTCAGTGCATGAAAATATTGTAAGTAAAGGAATTAAATCATTGAAAATAGCATGATTCTTTTCTTTCACATAATTCTAAAGCACCATTAAATTTATTTTTTATTTTTTACTTTATTAGACGATAAACTGGAAGTTACTGTTTGACACAGCGGAAGTGAAAGTTTAAAGCGCAAATTAAAAGTGCAATTATCGCCCTTTTTATGTTATTTGTTAACTAAATAATTTTAAGCATTTCAGGTAGTCTGGAGAATCTTGCAAAGTATTTTTATTATGATTTTTTTTTCATTTTCGCTTGGAAACGTGAGTAGTTGTGTTTATATATCATGTAATGTTAATCTGAGAGCTTTAAATTCAATTTTTAGTAAATCTTTTTTTATCATTTATATTCATAGAAATCATGATAATCTAAAAGGTCCTTATAGAATAACTTGAAATTTTGCATACAGAGTTTTTATATTATTACGCATGATGCAGACTAAGAGTTAAAAAAATTAGCCTTACAAAATTTAAATTATGTAATTTTTTCTTCAATTTTGTATGCATTTTCTTAAAATTTTTGTCTCTTGACTAAGATATTTAGCCATACATTATTAGTGAAACAACTTTTTCCAATTATTCTACTTCACTGTAGTTCACTGTTCTTAAGTTTAATATACATATGTTATCTGATCTGTCAGGATGGTTAGTGGTAAGTTGTGATTACCTTTCATTCTTCAGGATGAGACTAGCTTTTTGATTAATTTTTTTTATTGCTACATTAAATATTTACATATATTTACATCATAGTTCAGGAATAGTCATCACCTCGCTCGCATTCTCTTGACTTCCGATTCTTGATTACCATCGTGCGCCCTCTATCGGCAACTTTTCTACAATGCCATCTATCAGCTGATTACATTCAGTCATTCTGACTTGACAATCGTCCCGATTGTTCTGAGTACAAATTAATTTTCTAATACATATATATTTCTACATTAATTCGTATGCACATTATTTAACATACATATTACTGATACACTAAGAAGAATTCCCATTATACTGAAACTTGATACCATAATAAACTTACTTAAATTCACATATTTTTTAATACATTAATTTAATTAATTTTTAATACAATAATAATGGAAATGTTCTATAAATCATTTCTAAATACATGATATATCTAAAATAACACTGATTTATTGTCAGTCCTGAAATGATAAGTCCGAATAGTCCAAAAATGCACTAAGTCTTCAAGTCTAATAACAAAAGTTAAAATTCAATCTAATGTTCAAAGTTCAGAATCTCTGTCAGCAAACATATGCAGATAAACGTAAAAGAATGGAAAGGTCTCACCTTAATAGCGGGGAAGAGTACCTCCATTAGTCTTTGCGAACAGATCTTCGTGGGTTCCGTCTAGGAATCAAGCTTGATTACTTGTCAGGACTTTGTGTTCTGTGCATCTTTTTTGGAAACATTGTAAATTCTGTAAAGGGTTCTTATCCTTACGTTAAGTCCTGAACTGGAACAGGGGGCGGAAGGTAGGCTATGTTCTGATGTAACTGCTGGACTGGAGAATAACTGCACGTGAAGGGATTTGAAATCCTCTTTTATTCAATCACTATTAAATACAAACCTCCCAATTCGGGAGAGATACAGAACGTAACAGACCACACTTTGGTCGAACTTAACAATCAAATAAATTTGAATAAATTAAAATAGAACTTAAATTAAACTTTGCTTCGCAGAGCAATTCGCGGAAGTTGGCCTCTATCTAAAGGGCGCGTAGCAAGATATACTAAATACTACCGCACTTTAATTTATTTTACAATGCAATCACGTAGTAAGCACTATGGCTTATAAATTTAAACTGCTAGCTGGTCAGGCGAACGTTGAGCAGCGTGACCGTGATCTGAGGCAAAGCTCTCACACACCGAGAGGTTTCTACCTCTGGCTTAAATAGTGCTTGGCTGAACTTCAAAAATTAGCATAAGCTAAAAACGCGCGCATCTTCTGACGGGAAGTTGAAGCAGACAGGAGATAGAAAAGATTTAAATTAAAATAAACTTGGTTAGTTTAGCTAAAACCATACATACTTCCCGCCAGAATTGCGATAGTTAAACTACTTTGGTCCAAACGGACCATGTTGAAAATTCGCAATTCTAAATAGTCGAAATTTAACTGTTCTAAACTTAGGCCAACTCTTACAAGGCAATATATCTGTTTGTGAAACAAGTTTACAGACGAAATATTCTTGAACAAAAATCTTCAACATTTTTTTTTGAAGTCTTATACTTCAAACAGTCTTTTTCCTTCCAGCAAAATCTGGAAGGAAAATAACTTTAGTATGACATAACAGAATAATTCTAGGTGGTACAAATCCTTATTTTTTTTTCTGTGTAATTTTGCACACACACATTATCATTCAAGCACAATTAAATTCTTCCCCCCATCCTCTCTCACCGGTGTTGGATGTAAAGCAAACCGCCATTGCGGGTTTTTATGTGTTCGGGGGTGTTCAACTCTTCCACCTACCATCGACTAACATTAGTTAGAACTTGACATACGAGACCTGAAAAAAACGCCCTATAACCAGCTAATCCTAAGGTTCTCACTAGCTTTATGTCTAACACTTTAAGTGTATTTGGTGGAGAGCCTAATTAACACTTGCATTCTAAAATAGTGAATCTTTAACTTTTCATGCATACAAATTCGCAGTTTGCACACAACATTCACATTAATATTGCACTTAACGTGCATTGCTAGCATAATATTATTTGTTACATTTCATAACACATTAACAATTTCACAGCAATCCTGAAATGCAAATAGAAGTTAAATTTCTAAGCTTACAGAAATATAGGTTAAATTTCTAAGCTTACAGCAAGTGCTTCCTATTCCTTTCTCAAGGTACTTTCTTGAAATATCAAATTACATTGAATTAATAGTCTACAGACTAAATCGTGTTTTTCAATTTTCCGAATTTTCATTCTAGACATTTTACAAGTCTTTAGACAAAGCGTCGTACAAAATCATTTAGTTAACATATTCTTTTCAGCAATTCATTGCTTTTACAGAATTAATCTATTTACAAAATTAAGTAATTTTAAATCTTTAAGAATTACAATTTCTTTTAACAAAACATTTTACTTTCCATATGAGAACTTATCGCTCACTTGGCGTAAAAGTCAACCTCGCTTGAGGTAAAATCAGTCCTGCAACTTGCAGTATACTCAAAAATTAACTAAACTTTTGAATACGAAATTGTACTTATCTTATTATGATCGTCCATCCTTTTCTTGGCCCAATCTTTAAAACTTGAGTAAGTTGTGGCCTGGTTCAGTTTCCTCGTTTTTCGTTGTTCTTTCGGAGCCTGCTCGTCTCTTTTTCTTTTGAAATTCCGTCGTTGTATCCTCGGCAATTTCCTTTGTAGAGGAGGTTGCTCCGCTGGACGTTTGGTGGACTGGGCCCTTCTCTCCTGGGCCCTTGCTCGTTGCTTGTCCTGGTTCCTGCTGTATTCGGGAAGTTGATTCTCAGGCTGCAATCGACGTTTCTTGCTTCTCAGGCACCTGTCCGATGATTCCACAGTTCTTTTGGATACATTGGGCTTCCCTTGCCCATTCTGCTTTCTTCTCTTGGTGCGCTCGTAATTCCGTTCGTAGATTTGTTCACCTGCATCGTGAGACTTTCTTTTGAAACCACCTTTTTGGTTCTTATTTCTTTGTTGGGGGGGAGCTTTCTTCTTCTGACATTTCGATGCCGTTGTAGCTGGTTCCTGCTGTTTTTGCTGACGTATATCTTCCTGGCTAGTCGATTGCCTCGGATCCTGAAACGAATCTTTAAATACAGCCATTTTGCTGCGATTATAGAACGGTTTTATTTGGTCCACATTCGCTTTGAGCGTTTGACCATCATTTCTTTTTAATATAACCACTGCCCCCGTAATTTGTTCAATTGTGAACGGGCCTTCAAAACGCGGAAAAAATTTCCCCACCTTTTCCTCTGGGGCATTTGACAAGTTGTGTTTAATCTTCAACACTTCATCTCCCACATTGTACTTGACCTCTCTTCTTTTTAGGTCATAGTACAATTTCTGTTTTCTTTGGGCCATTTCTATATTTTCCGTCGCTTCCCGTATTAACTTTTGTATATCACTCATTTTAAATTCTTCTGCCCTTTCCTGTACAAAGAACAGTTTATCTAGGGGGGTCAAGATCTTTCTTCCTAAGAAGAGTTCAGCGGGTGTTTTTTGTGTAGTATCGTGTTTGGCGGTCCTAAGGGCAAATGCAAATTCATTTATATGGCTATCCCAGGTAGAGTGATAGTTTTTCACATAACTACGAATTATTTTCACTACATTTCTATTCACCCGTTCCGCTATGTTTGACTGCGGACGATACGGGACCATCTTTAGATGACGTATGCCCAGTTTTGCACACATTTCCTCAAACATTTTACTAACAAACTGAGGACCATTGTCTGAAATAACTTTTAGGGGCGCCCCGTATTTTAAAATATACTTATTTAGAATTGAATCTACTACAATTTTTGCAGACGCGCGTTTTAACGGAATTAACTCTAACCATTTGCTAAAATGATCCACTATAACTAAAAGATATCGGCTTTTATTAACTTTACTTCGAGGGTAAGGTCCAAGTAAATCGATGCCTATTATTTGATTTGGGAATTCTGATTTAATACTATTTAGGAACCCGGCCGGGCGGAAATTAACATAATTATTTAATTGACATGTTGGGCACGACTGGACATACGCCCTAGTAAACTTTTGCAGTTCTGGAAAGAAAACTGCCTCGCGAACTCTCTGAACAGTTTTTCTTATACCTAAATGAGCCGAAATGGCACAATCATGCAACTCTTCTAATACATTCAACCTCATGCTAGCTGGGATAACCGGTCTATATTCATGATTCTCATTAGTAGCTTTCGTATAGAATAACAGTCCGTCAATTAATTCGTAATTTTCGGCCCTATTTCTTATCGGCACAATATCCGGATGATTGAAATTCTCAGGGTCGGCCAAATAATTGTATATATTTTTGAACTCCGGATCTTTTTTGAGTTCGGCTATTACTGTTTCACGAGAATCTAATACTTTGGATGTTAACATGGCTATCTTAATTACACTTCCATTTTCATCTAAGTTAATTCTGCTTAAAGCATCTGCCACAACATTTTCTTTTCCCGGCGTATGTTTAATTATTAGGTTATATTCCTGTAATTTGAGAGCCCACCTTATTAATCTGGGTGATAAATTTTTTCCAGAATAGAGTCTAGTGACCGCCGCGTGGTCGGTATATACAGTTACTGGAGAACTTCCAAAGAACACACGAAATTTCTGTACTGATGCTAACACTGCGAGAGTTTCTCTCTCTGTTGCGGAATAGTTTCTTTGGGTTTCATTTAATGTTCGGCTGAAAAAAGCCACGGGCTGACCATTTTGGGAAAGCACTGCACCAATCGCGAAATCTGAAGCGTCCGCTGAAATCTCTAATCCCTTATCCCCTTCTGGAAATTTTAAGACGGGAGCTTGAGTCAATGCGTCTTTCAATTTTTGAAACGCCAAGTTGGCTTCTGCTGACCACGAAAACCTAGCTTTTTTTCTTTTCAACTTTAGCAGTGGCTCAGCTATTTTTGCAAAGTCTTTAATGAAAGCCCGGTAATATGAACACATCCCGAGAAACGACGATAATTTCTTCGCTGTTTTAGGAACAGGATAATTTCTAATGGCTACTATTTTTGACTGATCCGTTTCGATTCCCTTTTGGGAAATTTTAAATCCTAAATAACGTAACTCTTTTGCGGCAAATTTACATTTAGACGCATTTATCTTTAAACCAGCTTCGTTTAACAATGAAAATACTTTTCTTAAATCTTGTAAGTGTTGTTCTAGAGTACTACTCGTAATTATAATATCGTCTAAATATATGAAAGTGCTTTTACCAAGGACTGGTCTTAAGACGATGTCCATACATCTTTGGAACGTTGCCGGCGCGCCGGATAATCCGAACGGCATTCTAAGAAATGCGTACGTACCAGATTTCGTTATGAACGCGGTTTTGTGTACGTCCTCGGGTTTTACCCCAATCTGAAAATAGCCACTCGTGAGATCTAATGTAGTCATGTATTTTGTAGACGAAATATTTCGAATAATTTCTTCAATTATCGGCAACGGATATACAGGATATTTTGTAACTGAATTTAACTTGCGATAATCTATAGCAAAACGCCACCGCTTCGGGTGCGTAATCGGGTAATCATTATTTTTCTTACACAGGACAACGGGGCTAGCATAACTGCTAGAAATTGGCGTGATGATTTTATTCTTTAACATCTCTTTAATATGATGTTCAATTATTTCCTCTTTTGTCCTATCATATCTATATGGCTTTTGCCTAACTGGCTGAGCGTCCCCCGTGTCAATGTCGTGGTTCACCACCTGCGTAAAGCCTGGTACATCACTAAATAAATTCGCAAAGTGACTTACCAGACCTTGGATTTTCTCTTTTTCCTCTGCTTGTAAATGTTCCAAGTCCAGCTGCGGGGGCTTATCATTCTTCGCTTCAATTGGCTTCATATTTAATGTTAGTTCTCCCCCCTTGAAATCAATTTTTGCTTCTGCCAAACTAAAAAAGTCCACACCTAGAATAATACAAGTCTGCAGGTTACGCACAATATAAAACAGGATTCTTACCTGTTCGTTGTTGATACGCACGAACAATGGTACTTTTCCTAAACAGCTACATTTTTCTCCTTGGGCCGCTATGACATCCGTGTCTCTTGCACTAAAAATTCTGTAACGTCGAAAGTGCTTCTTAAAGAATCTTTCCGATACGAAGCTGCTTTGGGCTCCTGTATCCAAGAGGGCTGTCGCCGGTATGTTGTTGATTAGAACTTCAATCTTCGGCAAACTCAAATTCTTAACGACCACGGTGTTTAAATTGATTTTGGAAGGGTTTTGCGCTGCTTCGGACTTCTTCACCTTCCTCGAAGAAATCCCTCTTAGTTTAAATTCTTTTTCTTCTGGTTGCCCTCGGAATCTTTGCTTGTTCTTCTATTAAATTCCCTTCGTTCGCCGCTCGCTTTAGGAGACACATCTTTCTTCGGCCATTGCTTCGCCTTATTCCCGTAACTTTGATTTTGCTTTTGCTGCGGTCTTGGCGAACTCCACTGACTTCTTCGCTCAAATTGGCGTCGTCGTTCGTTGTCGGCTGTTCTTCGGCTTTCAAATTGTACCGCGAGCTCAAATAATCTGTCTAATGTTGTTGGATTTCTTAGTTCGATGAAATCTTGAACTTGGGGCAGTAGCCTAGGAAGTATAACTTGAATAATTTCAGGATCCGGGCGACTTCCATACAAAAGCTTGAAAACTTGAATTTTCCTCAAAATAAAATTAGACAAATCTTCTATTCTTTCTTGGTATCGGCTAAACAGTTCAGCTTCCAATCTGGCTCGATCTCGCACCACGGGAAATGCTTTCACTAGAGAATTCTTGAAATTTTCATACGTGTATGTGGGGCTTCCTGGTTCCCCCAAGAGATTCTTTCCGATGCACTTGAACCAACTTAGCGCTTGGCCCTTCAAAGCGCTGGTAGCAAGAGCGACTTTCTGAAATTCGTGGACTGGATATAGCATGAAGTGGGAGTCTAGCTTTTCCAGGAAATTGATTACGGCTGTCTTGCCGTCAAAACTTGCCGCTGGCTTCATGGCTGCTCGCATGGTTTGTACGATGTAGCCGAATCCTTCTATGCCAGGAGGTGCTATCTCAGGATTCTGGACAGGTACAGCAGGTGTCTCAGGTTCGTCTTCTTGTTGCTGAGGCCATCCTCTTCTTTCTGTGCGGGCGCCATTATCAGGACTTAGCATTCTGTGTGTATTCTTTGAGAACATGGTAAATTCTGTAAAGGGTTCTTATCCTTACGTTCTAAGTCCTGAACTGGAACAGGGAGCGGAAGGTACGCTATGTTCTGATGTAACTGCTGGGCTGGAGAATAACTGCACGTGAAGGGATTTGAAATCCTCTTTTATTCAATCACTATTAAATACAAACCTCCCAATTCGGGAGAGATACAGAACGTAACAGACCACACTTTGGTCGAACTTAACAATCAAATAAATTTGAATAAATTAAAATAGAACTTAAATTAAACTTTGCTTCGCAGAGCAATTCGCGGAAGTTGGCCTCTATCGAAAAGGGTGCGTAGCAAGATATACTAAATACTACCGCACTTTAATTTATTTTACAATGCAATCACGTAGTAAGCACTATGGCTTATAAATTTAAACTGTTAGCTGGTCAGGCGAACGTTGAGCAGCGTGACCGTGATCTGAGGCAAAGCTCTCACACACCGAGAGGTTTCTACCTCTGGCTTAAATAGTGCTTGGCTGAACTTCAAAAATTAGCATAAGCTAAAAACGCGCGCATCTTCTGACGGGAAGTTGAAGCAGAGAGGAGATAGAAAAGATTTAAATTAAAGTAAACTTGGTTTGTTTAACTAAAACCTTACATACTGATCAATATCTTGATCGTAGTCATCGTTCTCATCATCATCGTTAGAGCTGGGATCGCACCTCCATGGTTTTAGTTGGCTCAAATGAGCAGTGGTGGTGAAATAGCGACTTCGGTCCTTTGCTTCTAGTTGTGCTATTCTGTAGGTATCACTAGGTAATACTTCCGTTATCATAAATGGTCCTCTATATCTCGGCTGTGTTTTGGTAGGTTGACCTATAGCTTTAGGAGAACATCTCATCACAGTTATTTCTCCTTTTTCAAATATTAGTATACGACATCTCTTCCTATCGAATCTCTCTTTCATTTTCACTTGCTGTTCTTCCAATTCTTCCCCGTGCTTGTTCTTGAATTTCTCGTGGGTCATGTATCTGACTCTTCATCTGCTAACTTCCTAAGTATACCATCATTAAATCTAGGCGTGTTGTGCCTCTAGAGAAGAAGAACACAACAAAACAAATTTAACAATTTTTCCTCAACCTATCCTACCAATAAACAATTGCGTTGTGATTTTATATATTTTTTTTTCTTATAACCGAACAACCCCTGAACCTTGATGCTAGTGAATCAATGGAACTAAACATTTAAAAAAACACAATAATCAGCACTAACTTTTTTGAAAAACCTTAGTGTTTATTTTTCCAACAGATCCAATTATGTCAATATCGAGAAATAATAAAAACATTCTACCCCGTGGTGTGAAAAATAACCTGAGAAAATTTAACAGAGAACATAAATAGTTGTTTTTAACAATTCAGAAATTTTAAAATAAACAACGTAAAAGCTTCTATAACTACTAATTATGTAAAAGCATAAATATTTCATTAAGTCAAATTTATAAACTTCATAACAAAATATTTTCTTTAAATTATTTAGGTTCTTTCACCTTATTATTGCTCAGAAAATAAAAGAACATCACTAATCAGAACAATCTTGAATTTTAGGTCTTACTATTGCACGGAGAATAAAGACTTCAAACTATCAGATTCAGTTAACCGAGTTATAACAAAATCAGCCTTTTAGGAAAATTTAAGAGTATTAAAATGGAAGCAAATCTATTACAGTTAACAATTAACTTTAACCTAAGCAAGGACAGTAAGCTCCGAACAACAAGCACTGAAGAATTAAGCAAACGCAAAATACAGCCATGCAGTCAGCCCTTTCGCCTGGGCTCGGACACAGGTCAAGTTACCATTACACTGGTGTGTAAAAATTAAGGACGAAGTCGAAAAATTAGCATATCAGCTAAACGAAGAGGCAGAGCGGACAGAAAGACCAATCAAGAGATTAAGTAAGGTGATGTACGGTAGCACATGCACAGATATGCAGATAGACGTAATGGGGGAGTGTCTGAGTAGTATAAAGCATATTGTCGGTGTAAGATCAGTATTTCTGGCAAAGAGATTGCACGCCGTATAGCAGTTAAAATCACACCGAGTTGCTGCCTCAGCTAGAAATAGCGAATAATCAATCTGTTAGACGACATCTGGATGCTTTTACCCGAGGTCGAATCACTGTGAAGTTGGAGGAAGGCCGCAGTGTGACAAGTGTGTCTGCAGAGTTTGGAATTGCTCACAGCATCGTTTCACGACTTTGGAGAGAATATCAAACTACAGGAACAGATATCCGGGGGTTTAGTACTGGTCGTCCACGAGGAACCACACCCGCAGATGACCGGTATATTGCCTTACAGGCCAGAAGAAACAGGCGGCAGACAGCGGGAGAAATCGCTAGACACACGACACAGGCGACTGGACGACCGATATCGCGTTTTACCGTGGCCAGAAGACTGCACGGTGGTGGTCTGTTTGCACGACGCCCTGTACGGTGTGTACCTCTAACGCTTGCCCATCGGAGAAGGCGTTCTCTGTGGTGCCGGGAACACCGGAATTGGAGAGACAATGAATGGGGACGAGTACTCTTTACAGATGAGAGCAGATTTAGTCTGAGTTGCGATTCTAGACACATACACATCTGGACAGAGCGGGGAACACGCAATAACCCCTTCAACATCATCAAGAGGGACTGTTTTGGAGGTCGCGGAGTTCTCGTTCGAGCAGACATAATGCTTGGTAGCCGGACCGACCTTCATATCTCCCAAGGAGGTTCGTCACCTGGGACTGCTATTGTTACGAGTTTCTTCCTTACATGCTTCCTTACAGCCTCTTCACAAGGGCTATGGGTCCTCAGTTCCTCTTCATGGACGCCAACGCTCCACCTCATCGTACAGTTACTGTCGAAGAGCTGTTGGAGAGTGAAGATATTGAAAACATGAATTGGTCGGCAAGGTCTCTGGATCTAAATCCCGTCAAGCATGCACGGAACTTACTAGGGAGACCCGTGGCAGCACGTAACTTATCGCCAGTAACGATTCCGAAACTACGATTGGTGCTACAAGAGGAACGAGCAGCAGTGTCTCAACAGCTCATTAACAACCACATATCCAGCATGCACAAATGATGTGAAACCTGCCTAGCAGTCAGGGGAGATCATATCCCCTATTAAAGACCGGATGTTTCTTTCTGGACACCCATCAGAGGGATATTTCGGCCTTCAGTCGCATTGCGCTCCATGCTACTTTTTCAATAAAGCTTCTTTTTATCCCTCTGATTTCTCTTTTAGTAAGTGTTGCTTACATTATTCATGTACGTATTGGGGATCTTACGGTATTATGTGTTGATTTGGAAAGCTTTTGTACAAAGTTATACTGAAAAAACCGTCTCGTCCTTAATTTTTGCACACCAGTGTATTTGGCGGTCTGACTATTCGGCCTCTAGTGGTGCTTGGAGAATGTAAAACGTTCATTTTCTGTCAAAATGGTTAGAATATTTAACTTCAGCGGAACGTGCTGCCTGTGAAGTATCTAAGCCCTATACATTGTAGCATATACTTGCATTGTTTTCTATGAAATAATATTTTACAAATACATGTAGGGTTTAGATTCCCGTAACCGTTATGCTGACTTTTGCTAATGCATTATTCTGGAGGTTAAGAAACCACAGGATAGAATAATTTGTTGCATTATTAAAGTATTTCGTTGTTTTATTAAATAATAGTTGCTTTATTAATTTATTTTCAATATGTTTTTAAGTTAATTAACTGTTAACTTTACATTACAGAATGCAATATGAAGTACATGCAGCAACTATTTGGATAATGTAATATAAATTAATTGAAATATATTAAGCAAACAAGTTGCGTTACTGGGTATTTGGTGTAACGTGTAGAACTAGTTTCCATTAGCCTTATCATTTTAATTTTGTAAAACTACCAATAGTGGCAAATAACTTTTTGAGTTTGTGTAACGTTAGTAATTAAACAGTTGAACGGATTCATGAGACTTGTCATATAAGTTAACTATGAGATTATCTATTAAGTCCAGTTTTAAGTTATTTCTCACCACAGAAGTATTTATATAATATAACAACAATTATATTTGGTATAATATCACACCAATTCAGTAATAACTGAACTAATGAATTTTATACCATAGTATACTGAATCTATTCGGTTTCATGTAACCTTTTTGCACCTTTGTTAGAGAATTATCTGTGGACATTCATAAAGATGAGTAAATTAAATAAATTTACAGAAAACGAGGTTAACTTGCGGCCGAAAGTACAAGACAGCCGAATTGTAGTTCTGGTCAGCAGTGAATTCCGGTGTATTAGCTGGCTCCACAGGAGTTTTAGCACTTTTCTTCACATGATAATTCAGTACATTTATTTAACAAATGCTTATTAATTCACATGTAGAAGTAAATGTTTCTATTATAATTGACAACCCTGCATTAAATTTAAACTTTCGCGTGCTAATTTTACTTTGAGAAACAAAAGAAGTTAAATGAAAATTCGCGACAGATTTAGTCAATTTCTTTTTAAAAATGAAATAATATAGAGGTATTTCAGAATCCCATTATTACAGTAGTAAATTGACCCTTAATGTCACTCTCATCGATAAAAATCAATCGTTAATTTAAATTTATTTGCAAAAACTCGCAAATAGCTCTGGTAATAAGACATCAAATTTAAATTAAACTCAAGATTAGCGGAAATGGATTAACTTTTTCCTTTAATGAATATTGAAGAAGTTCTTTTATGAATAAAAATGACAGATGTTACAGTTTTTTATTCCTTTGCTAAAAGAGGACTCTTTATCGAAATTCAGGTTTGAGCTACTTTATTTTAGAAACCAAATACACACGAATGTTTTTACTAATGAAATTTATTTTACCTCCCTAACAACTTGAGTAAAAGAAGAAAAAAAATCTGAACAGAAGGAAGGAAAATATTTGTCAGGAAGGAAAAGTATTTTACAGAATTAGTCTCTGCTTATTAAAGTGGCTGAGAGAAAAATGATTTTCGTTTTTTACCTGGAAGAAAAACACTCTCTCAAATTCATAGGATCGAAAAATGCTTATTTAATCTACAGCTATTTAGAAATCAACTTTTCTTCCCCTTTCTTAACGCATTCACTTCCATTCACTAATAAATTAACCTCGAAGAAAATGATTTTATATTTTTAATTTTGATTGGTTACAGAAACTCATATAAATCTTATATTTTTTCTGCTATTTTCTAAAGCATGGACCTAAATAAATAATCACTTAAATCTCTTAAAGTGAAATGCGCCTGGTATAAAAGCTTATATTTATTCAGTCTGAATCAGTTATTCACTACTTTTTTATTTCAGTATGAAGTATATCATTCTGAATACTGATAAGGTTTCTTCTGTGCATTATATGTTTCATTATTTATGTGGAAAATCAAGTATTTTAATCTGTATTTACAATAAATACATCGAAGTAAGCATTAAATGATGTTAAATATAAGAATGCTAAAGATTTTTCGCTATTAATGGACACTAATATGAACATTTTTATATCTGTCACTCTCAATTACTTCACATAAGGCATCTATTCGAAAGAGTCAGTTTCCCAAACAAGAATGCCACCAGTTTAAGGTTTTGAATTAGAACGTTTATGAAATTACAACTGTTATGAAAACAATTGAGAGATTACGACAGATTATAATATTAACAGCTAAGTGACTTTGGTTTTTCTATCGAAGGCGCGCTTATGTGCAGATGCTCTTATAATGTGTTATTATTCTCAAGCTCATTTAATGCTCTCTACTGCCTCTTTTTTCTTCTGAAGTTGCTGCTTAGGAACTTCAGCCCAAGTTCTGAACACAGTGAACGGACTTGGGAGTTCGTCTGGCACTCACCGTATTGGAGACACATGTGTACAACGGGAGGATGTTGGCTGCTATTACGAAGGCTGTGGAAGCTACATTTGAAGACTGAGGATCACAATCTTCGGTGTCAGGGACAGGAGAAAGGATTCTGCATTGGCAGATTTCGAAAAATCATTGTGGAGCTCAGGGTAGCACGGAGCAATTAATAAACAGTTGGTGCAAATGTCAACAGGTATTGTCATTTTTTGTATTGCGGACAGCTCACCATAACATGGCAAAGACCAGGAAGCTATATATACAATTTTACTTCTTTGCCTGTATTCCTTATATATCACTCTCTTACACTCTCGTCATTGTGACGTACCATCGGTGTCATCTGGTTACTTCCTGAAATTTGCGTATGATTCTTGAAGTTGTGTGTAGTGATTTTACAGGTGATATATTTATTTTAGAGTTCGATTTCCGCGTGACTCCGAATTATCCTTAATTTATGGACATGAGTGTATTTAGACCATTCATACGTGATGTGGCATTTTGAACGACGAATATTGGAAAAAAGAAACGGGTGTAATTGCTAAGAAACAGGCAACTGTCATGTCAGACTCCTAATATTTGACAGATTTCTTACCCTTTCAGATCGTTCTTTAATATCAAGGTGGCTCTTCAAGGTGGTTTATTATTAAGGTGGGTTCTTCAGACATATTCAAGCTATCCAAAAGGACGCTGCAAGTAGTCTGTGACAGATTCCAAGAAGGGTGTTTTTTTAATGCTTTTCGGAAAAAGGAAGGGACTTCAGCTCATATGCATGTTCTGATAGATATTGCTTCGAAGGTAACTAAATTGCAAGTTTTTCAATTTAAAAAACTTCCTTACAGGCGTTCCCCACGAAATTTTGGAACGTATGAATTTTGTAAGAAGTATTTGTTAAAGTTTTATTATTTGTCAGAAAAGCCTTCTGTTTGATATTCATTAATTCTTTAGTTGCACAAATCGCAAAGGGACCACGAAGACAAAATAAATATTCAAATAATTTCCTGTTCATGTTTCACTAAACACGATTAAGAGAGTAGTGCCATATAAATATGTGGTCCAATAAAAAATATTGTTATAAAGTGAAGGCATCAAAGAAACAACGAAGAATATCCTGAATAACATATTTTAAAACTAGAAGGTGAAAAAACGGGAAATAAATTGTAGGAAAATTAAATCCCATCACCAGCAAAAAATCAGTTTGGAAGAATGAAATACTTATAAAGCATTTGTCTACGTAACATAAATATTTATTATTTGCATAATGTTTCAAGGTCCGAAGTTAAAACACGCGTGAAAAGAGACATTTTAAATGTGGAATGATGGTACATTAATAGCCGCTGCAGTCGCCACGATGTTGAATGGAAACATCAAATGCGTATTCATTGTGTCGTGAAGGTTTGTGAATTTGTGGGATAAAGTTCCATACTTTTTGCAATTGGCCAGTCAAAATCAACAAGTTGTTTGCGGATGATGCTGGATTTCTCGTCCAGTTACTTCTTCTACATGCTGTATGAGAGAAAGACCTGGTGATCTCAAAGGCCAAGGCAATATGTCGACACTATATAGATCACTTTGTTTGATAGCAGCAGTATGGGGATCAGCATTAGTCTGTTGGGAAATGCCTTCTGGAGTATCGCTCAAGAACGTACGCACATCCGTTGTGCGGTCACTAGTCTGACGTATAAATTTGATGTCAAGGTATATAGGATGACGACGAGAGTGTTCTCTGTCATAGTAAATTACTCCCCAGACCGTAACACCCATGCAAGTCCAATCTTCTTCGCTGCAGACAGTTTGGTTCTAAACTCTTTCCTGGCCTCCTTCTAACCAACAAACGGGCATCGTTGACAGAAATAGTTGTGAGTCTGGAAACAAACAGATCGACATTTCACTCCCAAATGAGGTCTAGTTGATACCACCGAAGTCACAGATGCGGTGATTTGGAGTTAGAGAAATAGCTGCTACAGGACGTCTGGCTCAGAGCTGTCCCTCAGGTAATCGCTTTGGTACAGTTCGCTGTGTAACTCGGATGCCAGCAAAAGCTTGAATGTGATCTACAGATGCATTTCGTTGCGCCACAGACATGCGGTGAAAACGACGGTCTTCTGTTTGAATGGTGGCATATGTGGTGCTGGATCTGGCCTTCGCGAGATAGTACCTTCTAGTGACCACTACCGCCAAGAATTATACTTTCCTATTAAGTCTTTCTGCAGTACTGCGAAAGGAAAATATATTTTTATACCACAATTGCACGGCTCCTTTCAAATTCAGTAAACTGCTGATGAGTGTCGACATATTGCCTTGGCCTTTGAGATCACCAGGTCTTTATAAAGGCTTGATTCAAACCCAGTTCACAACGCAGACTTCTGAACATAAACAAAGAGCAGAAGGTGTGCATTGCGTATTTAAAGCAATTTAAATTAGGAGATGTGCGTGTTGATAATGATGCTACTAACGCCAAACATATTCCTGTATCACGAAATTTGAACAGACGTATGTTTCAAATGCGCAAACGTGCCATTCAAATTTTGTTCATCTAATACAATTACTTCCTAGTGTTGGGATTTCTTTTCCCATCATTACATATGATTTTATTGTAGCATATACTGTATATACAGATTTTTCAACTGAAGCAAATAAAAAGGCTGGTCTATTTAGGGGTTTGCATTTCTTATAAAAGCAAGAAATGAAAATTTTTATGTTAACAACACTGTGTTATTACTATATAACCATATTAAGCCTCCAGCTAAAGGTCAGAAAAAATAGTAAGAAATCTGAGATATATTTCCATTTTGCGTGTTTTTCTACCTGATTCGAGCATGCAGTATTAAAGAGAAATGTGAAGAAAATATGTACTATTTTTTCTTTTTTTCTTTTTTTTATAACTCACGTAGAGCTATATGTCTTTATACGAAGATAAGACTGGCTATACAGATACATGGGAAGAACATAAATCATGCCATATTTTTTTTCAGGTCCCTTCTTGCCACTAGATGGAACGTTAAACAGCTTAGCTCCGCTCTAAATCCTGTGAAGTCACGCCTTTCACGCGAGAGTTAGCAAAGTTATAAGGTGGCGCCGTCATAAATTTGTGAAACAAGTAATAAAAGTGTAGGAGGGGAATTGATAGGGAGTTGAATGGAACGGTAGTGAACCTACTATTTTGGAAAAGGAAACATATATTTCTGACCCGTCGAGTTACTTTCATGCATTGTTTAATCCTCACTCAAGGAAGAATGTTTATTTTTAATTTCACTTCTGATAAATTATTTACTGTTCCAGATACTACGAAATGATTTATCAACAATTCATAACAAAGAGGTTTGCATGTCATTAAAATTCGTATAAATGATAAATGAAAATAATGTTAAATTATATACACTACTATTTTTTATCAATAAATCAAAAAAACCACAAATTTAAAAAACCTTTTGTCTGATTTAATAACGAAATCAGATAAAAGTAAAAAATACACTTTTAAGTTGCTCAAGATAATATTTTCTTATTCTCTTGAAATGTTTGTGGCAAATGTGACACTTCCACCTCGAGGTCCAGTATCAGCAGAGGATAGACCTCAACTGACGTAAAGTTCAAGTCCTTTGTGGAGTTCTGTACCTCACTTTAATGTCCGACTCAGGTGTAAATTTGAGTTCAAGAGGTATGAGGTTCTTAGTGGTTCTATAATCTCCCCTTGTGCAGTTTCACTAGTCTAATGTGCCTGTCGTGAGGTGGAAATATTTCCAGGATTCTAGCTAAGGGCCAGTTTATCCTTTAACATTGTTGGACACGATGACAAGATCACCAACTTTCACAGACAATGGTTCGCTGATGAATTTTGAGCTTTGTTTTAGTTGCCCTAAATATTCTGCTCGAAATCCTTTTCGTAAGTTATTTCTCAATCTAGCTCTGTAAAGGCATCTCTTATTGATGGATTTGGAATCCAAAAGATCTAATTCAGGAACTCCAGTCTCTGGAATTTCTGTTAGAAACATTGCTGAGGTGAGAGCTCTCAAATCGTTTAGGTCTTCTGACAAATAAGTGAGAGGACGGTTGTTCATAATGCTTTCGCTGTCACACATGATTGTCAACAACTCTTCGTAATTCAGAGAAGATTTTCCAAGTACCTTTGGAAGAATTCTCTTTAGTACTCCAATTAATCTTTACCACCACCTTCCCCAACAATGCGAGAAAGGAGGAATAAATTTCCATTCAATTTTCCTAACTGCTGCATTTTCTAATATAGAATTCCAGTCTATGGTCTTAAACAAATTACTTGTTCCAACAAAATTGGTTCCGTTGTCGGAGTGTACAGTGACAGTCGAGCGATAAATCGCCTGAAGGCTTGCAGGAAACTTTCGGTTGACAGAGATGAGACTGGCTCTAAATGAATTGCTCTATATATCGCGCAAATAAAAATAACAATCTACGTTTTTTTGACCTCCTTTTAAAATCAATGGACCCGTTAGATCAACACCAATAATCTCAAATATTAAGGCATCTCTTATTCTCTCTTCAGGTAGTGGCGCTTGAGGAGTCTTACAAGAATCAGAGTCGAACCTTCGACATCGCACACATTTTTGGATAACTTTGCATACTGTCTTCCTACTTTTTATTATCCAATATTTTTCACATAAAGTGCACATAACGAATTGTACTCCAGCGTGACTTAGCTTTTCATGTTCAGGTTTGATCAGTTCTAGTACTAGCGGATGATGTGAGGGAAGTAAAATTGGGTAACGAAAGTCAGCATCATGATCTCTTTGAAAGATACGTCCGTGTCTTCACTTTTATAAGGCCATTGGAGGCCTTGAAAGGTTGTAGCGCACGTATTCTCATGTCTTTCAATCCTTCAAAAGATTCTTGTTGGATCAGACGAAAAATCATTGTTTCAGCTCCTTTTATTTCTTCGACTGAAATTCTACCATGAATTCATTCAAAGAATCTTTTCAAAACCTGAATTTCTGTCAAAAGGATTAAGTTTATCTGTATTCGCGTTATTCCTCGCTGAAACTATAGTTCCTTTTCTCTCTCTATTTACTATGTCTAAGTCAGGATGTTCTTCATCTGCAAGAGGCCACTCTTCTAGAGGGTCGATAGATCCAATCTGGTACTTTCCACTATTCGGATTTTCTGAACTCCTTAGCAGAACAACAGCGAGATGGCAAATCCGCAGGGTTGAACTTTCCAGGAATGTGATGCCATTGATCTGGATTACTCAAGTTTCGAATCACATTCACGCGATTTGCTACAAAAGTAGACCAATTTTCTTTCTGTTTTATCCAAAAGAGGGCATTTGTAGAATCCGTCCAGTAGAAAACTGGAACGTCTTTCAGTTTCAGATCTTCTCTTATTGTATGAGAAAGTCTGGCTCCAATAGTGCAAGCGAGTATCTCTAGTCCAGGTATGGTGAGTGGTTTTAGGATAGCAACTCTAGCTCTTGATTGTATCATTTGACAAGTAAGTGACTCTACCCTCACCGTTGTGTCTAAGAAAAATGCAGGTCGCGTAAGAGTCCTTGTTTGCGTCCGAAAATACATGCATAGTCGTACTTTCGTCTATTTTGGGAAGTAGTCTAGGAAATTTAATGTCGTTCAAATATTTTAACTTAGATAACCATGTAAAAAATTTCTTTGCTAGATCATTCGGCAGATTCGTGTCCCAGTTAATTTTTAAATGGGTCAAAGATTTTACTCAATTCGAAGAGAACAGATCTTTTGCTCAATCCAGGATTTTCTTCATCTTTTATGTGACAATACAAAGTATCGTCAAATAGGTCCCATTTCAGTCCCAATACTGATGCAATTTCATCGTGTTCATCACAAAAGTTTAGAATTGAAGTTTCATTTATAAGTATATTATGTTTCCAACCTCTTAGGTCAAATTTCGCAATAGCCATTATTTCTCTAGATCCCTCGATAAATGAGTTCAATTCTTCAATTGATTCTACTCTCGCTACGCAGTTATCCACATACATGGCGTTCTTTAGCTTTGACGCTATTTCATGGTGTTGTTCTGGTACATTTTCCAAATGGTATTTAATCGTCGCAGCGAGTAAAAAGGGGCTGGTATTTACGCCGAATACAACCCTTCGGTGTCGATATATAGTCAGTTTTTCAGGCTGTCCTTTCTCCCACCGTAGGAACCGGAGAAAATCTCTATCTTCTGGGTTCACACCTATTTGCAAAAAGGCTCTTCTTATATCAGAAATTACCCCATACTTTTCCTCTCGAAATTTTGTCAAAATTTTTAGGATTAATTCAAGATAATTAAGACCTTTTTCAAGGCAGTCATTTAGGAATACCGAATTTTTCTCCTTTGCAGATGCGTCGAATACTGGTCGAATTTGGGTAGTCAAATTTTTCCGAAACACTCTATGCTCTATGCGGCATATAATGCCCTTTAATTTTTTCTGCTTTCAAAATATCGGCAGGTTCAATAATTGCATCTTCTACCCAATCCTTTAAAACAGTTTCATAGGCTTCTGAGGAATTCTTGGTCTGAAGGCTTCTCACGCAAGACTTCAGACGCTTTTCTGCAAGGATTCTATTATCTAGCAACTCAGGATGAATTTGAAGCCATGGAAGTGACACCTGATACCTTCCCATGTCATCTCTTTCTAAAGTACGGATAAAATAATTTTCTGTAGCTTTATCAATTTTTTGTTTTGTTTGGGAAAGAGCTGGTTCAGTTATTCCGATAGAATCAAGAGACCACAAGTTACAAATCTTTCTGTCACTAATGTGTAGGGATAAAAGAACTTCATTAAATATTTTCTCTTTTCACCCTCGTCCTCCCTAATATTGTCCAGACAAGGTGGGTATTCATTGCTACTAAACTTTCCGTTATGTGCTTTATTTCCCCTGTAAAACGTGTTCCGGCATAATCTGCTCCTATAAGCGTTTGTATTTCATTAGGGTTTTTTTCTCAAATAAGCAAGATTTCTCACTAATAGTTACATCACTGGGAAAAAATTTGTTACCCTTCAGTTTCTTTATGCAGTCCTTATCCTCCAATTTTGGAATATGTGAGCATATGGTTTTTTGACTCATAACTTCCATTTTACATGTAAATCCCGTTTCTGGATTACGTAACTTAATTATATATTTGTTATGATTTTCCCTTTTTTCTATACCTCCAAAAATCCCATGTGTCACATTTTCCTGACCTAAAGATTTTAGTTTCAACTTCTCCGCAAGAAATGCACTGATGTATGATCTGCTACTTCCGGTATCTAGAATTATTCTTATAAAATTGCTTTCACAATTTCCGCAAACATTGACAATTAAAATTTGCAAGATTACATTTTCATAAGACGAATTATTCGTTTAAGCCTTATTTTCATTCTGTTCTTCCTTAATTTCCCCGTTTTATACATAATTTGCATCTTACTCTAGAAATACAATTAATATCAGGTGTCGTGGATGTAAACAGTGATAACATATTCCTTTCGTTTTGCATTTCTATTTCTTTTTCTCAGTAGACCATAGAGAAGCTTCATTACACATTATAGACTCGTGATCAGAAGAGTCGCAGAATATACCTGGAGTTTTTCGCCCCCGCAAACTTGTATTCGTTAATTCCAGCAGATGTGTGTTTCGCAATACATCCAGTTTCACTCAGTTTGTTATGGTTTTGTGGCGCCGCCAAAGAGATCTTTGGCTGTACCATCCAGAATGTACGTTCCCGCGCAATTAATTGATCAGAAAGAAATTCAACTAGATGATTCAAATCGTAAGTTGAATTTAGAACTGTTTTATTATATTCTAAAATCAAATTTGTAGACAATGTTTTAAGTAATATAGGTGTTAATAAAGCTCCATATGTTTCTGAGGTCATGTTTAATGATTCAAGACATCGAATATGTTTCTGTATGAAGTTGAATAATTTACGGAAGTTTTGAATGTCACTAGAATCCGTTGGTTTATTTTCAGTAATTTGTCTATATGGGCGTTTATCAATACATCTTTATTTCCAAATCTTTCTGTTAGAAGTTTGAAAGTTTCATAATTTTCTTCGGTTAGATAGAAAATGTCAATAGTGTTATAAGCAATGCCACCCAAAAAGGATTTGAGATAATTAAATTTACTTATAGCGTCAAACGTTTTATTTTGGTGTATGCTGATGAAAAAGTGTTCCAAAATGTCAACCATTCACAACCCTCGCCATAAAACTTCGGAATGGTAAGTTTAGGAAGCTTTACAGTAGGACTTTCGATTTTGACGTTTTCTATCATATTTTCACTAAGCTGCTCAGTGGCCTTTAACACACTTAATTTTTTTTGCTCTGTATTAATTTCCTTCAATTTTTTGTTGGGTTTGTATTTAAATGTAGTTATTCTTTCGCGATATTCGTCAACACCGTTTAATTCCTGGTCTAGATAGATCATTTATGCTTATTAATTTTTCTATATCGGAATCTGTTTGGTTTAACTCATTTGATTTTTCATTTAAAAGTTCTAAGGAAATTTCTAGTTCCTCTGCATTCACTTCTGTTTTTGATAATTCAGTTTCGATTCGGCCAATTACTTTAGTAACAGCAGCCCTTATGTAGCCGCATTTCTTTTTCAATGCATCGATTAATTCCGTCATTGTTTAATATTCAATAATTCAACAAGTATCAACAATTCACTAATTATTTATGCATATGTTATTATCTATATCACTGATATCAATTTCGACAGTCAACAATTAATTTAAGGAAAGGCAGTTGCTGGCAATCCCTGTTCCGGCGCCATGTTAAAATTTTATCAACTCTTCGGTATTAAAATTTTTGATCAATAAATAGATAAGTGAAAAATCAATGTGAAATTGTCTTCCTTTCTATTTTCGTTAGTCTAAGCTGAAATTCTAATCACTGCGGAACACTACTATGAATTTTTTCAGAAATTTTAATTAGCATGTGAAAGATATTTACATAACATTTACAGGTTACAATCATTGCAAGCATTATGCTTCATACGGAGACGGTCTACCGATTTAACTTATATTAGCCGCGTCACACGTTCAACTAACTATGTTTTGTCTTTTTCCGCCAGAGAGCGTTCATGGGAGCTGAGTTATTTGTAAAGAAATGTGACAACTTCCTTCGCCTGTGGTATTCATCTTCGAGTCTTTGAGAGAATTTACAGCTTAGACTTTTAAGTAGATCTGGTTACACTGTTGTTTTACAAAAAAGACTAAATCGCACAACATTTTGAACAGTAACAACGGAGAAGATATGTTTGTATTTCAATCTAAAACGTATCCGTTGAGGATATATATGGTGTATGTATGTTTTCTTTTTAGTTCTATGGCAGTTCCATAAGGAGACAGATATCAGCATAAATTGAATTTCAGAAGCAGTCGCGTTTAACCTTTTCAAGCAATGTAAATGTTATTGGAAACCTGAAAAAGTCTGTGAGGTTGCGAACACAATACGGGGCAGATCCGATACTCAGTCATTGTCACGAGCGAGATTCATGCCATTGTATGGCCATCTGTCATCCTCTAGTTACAGCATTAAATGAAAGGATGCAGATGCAGTAACAAGAGAATATCAATGAATGAAGCCTGGGACTGTGTTATAGGCTTTTAATGGTGCTATACAAATTCACACGTAATATGGACACTAGATGTGAAACGGGCACTCAGTGCAATGATATGCAATTAAGATTATTTATTTTCTCTATCGTTTAAAATCTCTTCCACCTTTTGCCGATCTATTAACAATGAAAATCATAGCTCGCGCTTAAAAAAAGCTTTATTTTCGCAGTCGTTGGTTATAGGCATGTACTTCCAATCACAAGAATGTTTTAAATAAATCAAAAATCCATTTTCCTATTTTTATATTTAAATAAATCTGTTTTGTAAAAATTGCAAAATCTAAAGTTTTGCACGTTTCTCCGCCACCTATACTTTTAAGTTTAGAAAAACATATTACTTGTTATAAGAAATGAAACGCAGAAATGTTCGAAATAAAATTGTCCGATAAATTTTTCTCCAAAAGATGCTATATTTCATGTCATTGTCAATTTCCATTGACGGACTGGGTAATAAATAAATTTGAATAATTCAAGGTTGATTATATGAATCAATGCAAAAATTATATACATCAATAGTTTTAACAATAATTTGCATAGCTATATACGTCACGTAACTTCTTAACATCAGAAACCAAACCATCTAAACTGAAAATTAATTTTAAGTAAGTTAGTAGTTTTAGTTACGTACAAATGCAAACATTTTGCTCTTGCATTTGTGTTTGGTCGCTGAATACGGTCTCCGATTTTAATATCAAATATTTCGGTCATTTTTCTCGTACAGTCACTTTTTTTTGTTTTACATTTTATAAGGAGAACAAAATTTCCTAAATATAGTGACAATGGAGGGGCGTATGCAAAATTTGGTTTCATCATTTGTACAAAAATGATTTCTTAAAAAATACCCAAACATGAATATTTGCATCATTTAAAACAATTTTATAACTGTAGTGGTCAGGTAAAGACTTTTGTAAATGCATTATATATGCTGCCAATGTCGATTTCTCTGAACGTGTAAATTTTAAAGATATATGATATCAAAATTTTAATACTTGTTGTGATTAGGGTTCCTATCATTTAAGAAAAAAAATATGTTTGAAAAACATTATTGCTCCTGAAAAAAAAAAGAAGACGCGCCTGGTCGTCGAAAAAATCGATAGTTTTATTCAAAAGCTATGTTAAACTAAAGTTACTTTTTTCCCGGACCTGCTTTTAAATTGTACATTGATGTTTTCTTTTCCAATTTAAGACCCTGAAACTGGTTATTAGTGTACTATTTAATAATATGAAACAATATTTATTTAAATTTTGTATGTCTGCAAATGATATATTTGTTTTTGTTAACCTTATACTAATAATGAGTAAAAGGAATACTATGCTTGACTAGGCTTTAGAACCTGAGTAAAATGAATATATATTTGACGTTAATACAATTTTAGTTTTAATGCTGAAATATAAAGCACTTTATAACTTCAATATATGTTTTCCTAACTGTTAACATTAGAGACACAACGATCTGCACATTCAATTAAAACATTTATGAATGTACACTCCTATTTCCCCTTCCTCTTCCAAATATGCAGCTAATTCAGTATTTATAATAAATATATGAATAAATAAAAACAGCTACCACATTATTTATAATTTTTTTTGCTTATACGTTTAAAAAGTCTTTCTTCCAGACAAGACGACAAAAACCGTAAATTCTTAACACGATTCAGCTGAAGTAAAACTTTATGTTAATTAAAAAGTAGTGTTTCAAACAATCTTGTAAAATTTCCATTCTGGAATGATATAAAAAATCTCTGATTTAATTCAGAGAGCTGAGAATTAAAATAAATGCACATAGAGCGGGCTAATAAAAGTTAAAGCAGGTTGTTTAAAGTGTTACGCAAGACAGCCCAATTCCATCCTCGCATTCGCTATTATTAATGCGCAAGCGGAGCTATTAGCTCACAGTCGAGGGACATTAATCAACGGCAAGTGGTAACGTCCGACGCAATCTGCATTTTAACGCGCATGATCACGAAATTTAAGTCATGAATTTTAAGGGCTCTGACTGCTTTCGGGGAAATGGCTAAAAGCTTCTGCAGGGGGATCATAATAACGCATGTTGCTGAAAGCTTTTCCTATGTTCTTGGTCGAAATGCTTTAAATGAGACGGTGAGATATTCAAAGTGCAATTGACTAAATTCCTTTCCTGTTATCCTACGCAAGCCATCAAGCTGCAATAAAGAATAACATTTAAATGCACTTATTGCTGTTCGGCAATCGAAACCGAATTGTGATTTATTCAACCCTTAAGCATCCTTTTACATATTATTGTGTGAGGTTTAAAGGGTATGTTTACTACCATTATATTGCATTTTTAGACTGCATTTATCGCGCAGCAAATTAATGTTTATATGTCTTTCAAGAGATCGGTCAGATACGAAGTGGAAATGAGAAACACGCATAACTGAAACTTCAGTTTAAGATTGTAATCCGTATACGTTACCTATACTATTTTTATGTTATAATATATTCTTATGATTTAACATAAACTTTTCCATCCTGCGTTTAATTTATCTCCCCTCCCGCTTTATCATCCACCAACTACTGCGTTTGAAACTCTGTCTGCTCTGAAGCATCCACATCTTCATTTTTCTCTCTCGAATTACAACTTTCAGACGTTACCGAAATAATTTCGGAGGAAATAACTGAGCCAATAAAAGAAACTTCAATAAATAAATCAGCAAAAAATGGCGCATAACTGTAGCTATGAAATCACGTATTTTATGATTAACTTGAATAGAAACGGATTAAAAAATATGAACGAATGCATAATAAACTAGATACATAAGAAACGTATAAACGGTGATTTCTTATAGTAGTTTTAAACATTATGTTTACTTTAAGTTTTGATTCTTTATATAAAGCCTTATACACATGACAGACTTGTGCACATGAGGCTATTATTCTTATTTCCTTTTATATATTTCAAGATTTAGGTAAACAGCAGAATAAAAATAACTGTTTAAAAAGATAATTAAATTAGCCTGAAATTTATAATTTACATCTTTCTAAATAATTGTATATTGGCAATGGAAATGATAACGTTTTATTTAGAAATTTTAATTTTAATTAGTTTGATCTCTTATATGTGTCCAATATTTCTCAGAGAGTAAAATATTATGTAAATAGAAAACACACATATTTCTATACGTATAATATTTTATTTTTAAACCCAGCATGAAATTTATAGTTTATGCTCGATTTGAAAAAAAATTATCGTATCATATTTATTTTATTTAAAAAACATTTTGAATTATGTTACTTAAGATTATGTTAATGCATTCGAGGGTTATGTCCCCAACCAAAAGGAGTCCTTCATAGAGGACATTTTAAAGAAAACTGGCTCTTGTACATGTTATCTACATAAAGGAAAAAATACCAAATCTCTCATGTAGCCAATCCATTCACCAGACTTTAAATCCAGGTCGAATTACCGGTGCTCAGGGACTTTACTATTCAGTTTCTGGTAGGTTCTAAAATAGAAAATATAGCGGAGAATATACATCCTTATTTTATTATGAGCCTTAAAATTAGATAAAGCAACAAGCTTGTGTTTAACATAAATTTCAATTAGGACTCTATCTATTTCGAGGGCAGACAGGTACAGTTTCCTATTCATCAGGAGCAAAGAAATCTGCAACGAACATAAAGCCCCCATTGTATTTATACTCAAGAGGAGTTAAGCGAATGAGAAGGTAGCTCCATGTATTGGCAGAAATAGCAAAGACAATTCAAATTAAGTTACAGAATTTTAAAAACGTTTGAGAGGACCTGACTGGAATTGAAGTTATTAACTTATAGGATCTCGTATTTTTCGGAAATATAAACTAACGAGCTTTTAAAGACTATACCTGATATTTTTCTCAAGTTAGTCTCGGACTTTTACGAAATATAAACTAATGAGCTCTTAAAGACTGTAAGTGAAGTTATTCTCAGGTACAGAACAAGGACATCAGAATTCTCGTGGACCACAGCAAAGTCAGTAGAAGGGTGTAAAAGACCCTTTATTCAAACACAAATAGTTGAACAGAGGGCTCCATCTGGGCTTACACAAAGCCAACACTTCTGACTTAACTAATCTTCTCAAGGTAAATAAGATAAATCTTGTTGAGCTTCAAGAAAATCCTATTTACCAATGGAAGAGGTTTTCTGAATAATTTTTGCAAATCCAGATTCAAAACTGTTAAAATTTCCAACTGCGACTAATCAACGAATTTAATTTCTCTGTTTCGTACTTAAGATTTGTGTTCCATGGTGCGAAAATTTAATGTTCTATTAGTTTGTACGATATATTTCAAAACACACTGACAAGATATGCTATTAATGCCTTAAGAACTAAAGTCAGAAAGGGAATCTTTAAGAATCCAATCGTGGATTTTTATAATGTGCCTCTTTATCAACGGGGATTATTAATTCAAATTAAATTTATTACTATTCGAGAAAATAAATTCCCTCAACAGTCTTACGAATGGAATATTTTCTACAATCTTGCATAGCTATGTTAACTAATTATATCTAGCGATCCTTCTTTTGCTCTGGTTAGTTGATCTACCCCTAAAACCATCCAGAAAGCAATGATAAGTCTCGATGTGAAACTCTTGCGACTAGCAAGACCACATGACACTTTTAGTATGTGCCAAGTTTAAATACCTACGATATAGATAACTGCATCGAATTTCATGGTTTTTCTCATCTGTAAAGTGAGTACAGATGAGAAAAACCATGAAGTTTTCTTAACGCGAAGAGCTATAAAGTATTTTATGATAATCCTTATTATCCAGTCCTGTCCAGAATTTAAGAGAACTCTTTTGTAGGAAAATATTTTGCGCTTATATTATTAATTATTATTTTATTAAATTTTGCTATCGCATTTTGTGTTTATTAGAGTGTACGTGTAATCTAGATTTAAATTTTATGTAATCTAGACATAAATTTCCTAAACATTTTGAATTTTTTAAATACAGATCTAAATTTTCTGAGCAGTTAGTTTCAACTCTAGATATTACAGATGTTGCTCGTCTTCGTATTAATCATTAGCATACATCTTTCTTTTGACAAGCCCAGTTTTAATTTTGAGCTAATTTGTTTCTTATTAAAACCTATCATCAAAGTAATTCAAATAAATGGAAGACAATTATACCTCTTCCTGAAATCCAACACAGAAATTAAAGTTTCTGCTATTATTGTTGTGACTAATCTCGCTTGTCTGATATCAGAGCAAGTCCACGAAATTCATCGTGGCAAGAATGCAAGATTGCTGTTGTCGCTGGCAAAAACCTTGAGCACCATACAGGTGAAAGGGTGACTGTGATGTATGGGTGACTGTGATGTATGGGTGACAACAGCCAACAAGATGCATAGAGGGCGCTAACTCTCAATATGAGAGGCGCCAAAAGTTTAGTTTTGAAGAGGGAGACTTATTGAGAGGTCATGGAAACCTTTAGTAAAACGAATCTAACTGGAATTAGTTTAACGTACATAGTTCGGTATTAGTAGTGTAGTTTTAATATTTAGTTTTGTGTGTGCAATAAATGTTTAAAATACAAGGAATTTGGAATCATTTTCTCAATGAGGCGGCGTATGAAAAAAGGCATGATATGACAGCGACATTGCTCATTTCCGACACAGTTTTGAAGAAGAGCATCCGGAAGAGACGGGTGCGAAGATCTCCCACCCCTACCAACAACCTCTTGAGAGGATTTAAGTTTCTAATCTTCATTACTAATTCATTCAAACTTCATCGTCTCAGAAACAGTCAAAAGAAAATTTTATTGCAAGTTTTATAATTAACATTGATTTTGCAAGCAAAAATAATTGAGAAATATTATGAAAGAAAATAATTTACAATTACTGCAGAATACACGCAAAGTCCACAGAGTCACACAACAACGTTTAAATCCACATTATTTGTGCCATAACAAAAACAAAAGTGTTCTTAGTACTGGATCTCGGGTGAAAAATGAATGATGAGCACTTATGTGTAAACGTATGAATATGTGAAAAGTTCAGTTACCAAAGTATGTATTTTGTAATAATTATTCTTGCGGTACACAGAAGCAAGTACTAATGCCGACTAGGTTAACGCCGTTGATATTGCTACATCATGGAAAACAAATTCCCAAAGAATAGTTTCGTAGATGAACGTGGTATACCTTTGGCAAGGACTTAGAATCCATAAAATTGAGATTTTGTTCGCTGACACATTGTGGGCACTAACTTTTCTCATCACGCCTTCACTCAATCTACTTTTGCTAATTATCTACAACAACCAGTCTGCATCTATTACGTCACAATTCTATTGCATCCACGAGGGCTTCTACTTAAGTTTATAAACATGCTCATAACCTTTCCTTTCTGGTACTGCACAGATGTAATACGAATGAAACTACTCAAAATATCTAAGGCAATTAGAACACAAGATTACGGCCTGAAATAGTAGCAAATGGCATAAAAAATAAAAGAATAATTTTAAGAAATCCTTTATATGATTTCTATTTCGATGAAGTGTTAAGAGAAATATTTACTGTAACAAGTATTACTACCTGTTGCTTCCCAAAGAAAATCCAGTGCTTTTACTTCTCACTTTAGCAGGGATCATCTAATATTGAAATGGTGATTAATGTAAGTTTTTGTATATATTAAACACCAGTTTTAATTCCTAAGATGCAAATATTGCTGTATATATAAATATTTTAATGTAAAATGTTGTGGAAATTCTTCACATATATTACTGTTGCGTAGAGGCCAGCATATTTATTTCGTGCACTGAAAACATAATCGATTCTCAATAAGACATTTCATTATACGAATTAATGCTTTTACAATACTAAGAAATAAAAATAAAATTAACAATAATTGATTTACATGCAGAAATCTGAGTGGCCAGTTAATTTTGAAGATTTCTAAAGATACATTTTCATAAGTTTGTTCAAGTGTCACCGAAAGTAGTATTCTGTATAATTCAAATGCTTTTCCTTCTCTTACTGTCAAAGCCAGAATTATAGTGATGCATGGCATAACTTTTGCAGAGTCTGCTTTTGTCAAGAAAAGAATGATTTCCGTTCATATCAATTCTTGTGATTTAAGACTTTTTATTGGTTTTATGTACAAAAGGTAAAAATGTCCTTGACTTTTGCATTTGTTTCTATGAAAGTTAACCTTAAATTATGCTTTTCTTTTGAAATTAATTTCCATTTTAACATAATCGATATGTGATTACTTACTTTCCCGATATTTTCGTCCTAAATTTATTTTATTTTAAACATCATAAGAATCAGTTACAATTTTAGTTCTTATTGCTTTTCAAGAATAACATCTTCAAACGATATAAGCAATTAAAGCGCTCAACATTCCGTTATAAAATAAACTCCAGAAAGATACATACCATTAAATTACATGATAACCATCTAAGAAAGAAATCTTTCAAAACTCATCTTAAAGTAGAAATCATCCGAACTTAGTTTTTAAGAAAATATGTCGTAATTTATAATTAAAAGAAAACATTAAAATGTGTAGTTTATAACAGAGTAAAAATAGTTTTTAGCCCATAAGGGCTATTAGTCTCAGAACGGCATTTTGTGTCGGTTCACTATAAATGTCAGTTTCACTTTGTAATGTCCCTGTCTATGGTCAAATGCAGAGAAACCTAGTGAACTAAGTAGCGACTTACCGCTTTCCCGTGCTTGCAATGTAGACTCCAGAAGGCTTAAAATGCCCTTTTATTCACTCAAAGAAATAATAACAGTCGTCCCCTTCTCGGGTTTACAGGTAAGCCTCTACTCGGGCTTTTAAAATCAGGCTAAGAAAATGAGAAATTAATCTAATACTAACTAAAATAGGTTTAGCCGAAGCTAGACTCAAATATCTATATATATTTGTTATCTATATATATGTATGTCTCTTAATTTAAACTAGCCGGCGATTATCAACAGGCGCGTAGAATACTGGCGAGAGTAATAGATTCAAGAGCGAAGTAGCCAGAAGGCAAACAAGAGCCACTACGGACTCCTAAGCACTCTATTTCGTAGTAAGCTGAACTTCCTTTAAATACGACTTCTAACTCATTTGTATTCAGCTGGATTCTAAACACTCATTCTGGTATGGAGTTATAAGTGGGGTTCAAAATTAAAAATATCTCTTATAAAATTAACATACACCTAACAATTTTTCAAATTGCTGTCACCAAATATTATCGCCTGCATTATATTTTAAGAAACTAAATAATGTAGAATCTTCGTATATGTGTGTATGTTTGTCGAACTGTGAAGAAAATACTGTACCTAGAGCCATCAAATTTTGGGTACGGGCACTTGGAAGCCCGAATTTTGAATTTCGAATTTGTTTTATCGTCAATTTCCTATTTTGTAAAAATTAGCGAATTTTTTATTAACAAACTCAGCAACTGGAAAGCGAGCAATAGCAGCACTGTACGGGGATGTGGGTTCTTCTTATCTCCATCGTGCCAGACTCCCTGTCAGAAAATCTAAAGATACTCTGTTTTTAAGTATTTTTAACCCAAAAGAATAATAAACTAAATGCTTTCGAAACGTCTCTGTGTATGTAAATAAAAAAAAAGTCCCTTTGGGCGTAATACAAAATCTAAGAACTTTCAAACTTTTTTTTGTACATTCGATAAATTTTACATTCCCATAAAAATATTGTTAAGTGTACATACATAGCATCATTTTCAGTTCTTACCGAAGTTACTGTAAAGTTTACCTTACAGTATTTAAACATTGCAATAATAAAACTGTAAGATTTTAATTCCATAGATCCAGTTATCGTATTACCTTGACATTTCTATAATGCGCTGCTTTCGCCAATTATCACCAGAATAAAAATTAGTTTTATGTATCAATTAGCTTCCAGATCAAAGGTTTACCAGAGAGTGCCTGTCACATCAAATTGGTCACTGCTCTGTTTTAGATTTTCTGCTGCTGTAATTAGCTTGCCGCAATTTCTTCGCGCGCGATTATTCAGAGAAGCCAAGTTTCATAGTAGGCAATACTAACTTTGTATCCTGCATTAGATTAAAAATATTGTGTTAGAAAGCTGTTTACCCACTATGAATTAACTAAATTTTATTTCCGTTAATAGATTTCAGTTTTTGTGACAACCTGGGCGACTTGCCAGTAAACAATTTTATTTTGAATGCTAACCCTGGTCGTGATCATTCCATCTAAGAGGTCAGTAGTTCGGCGATCTCTCACAGTTACTTTGGCAAATTGATAGTAAAAATATAATAGCACAACTGTATAAAATGTTCAAATATAACTCACTAACTGTAAATATAACTGTAAATATAACTCAGTAAAAAGTCAGTTTAATTTGTTCTGATTTGGATTGTTTTGAATAAAGATCTATCAGTTTCAAGGATAATCGGACAGTAGCCTCCCTCCTTGAGAAGAAAATATTTTTGCCAAGCATTCTTTTTCTGAATTAAAGTCACATTTCTGTACTGATTAGATAATTAGATTGTCTTCTGAAGCGTAAAAATGGCTTAAAAGGCTGCTTTAAAGAAGTATACAACAAATTCGTTATTAGAGAACCCACTAACGATCAATCTGAAATAGACTTAAATGATAAAAAGCTTTTAAAACGTCTTCTGTATTTAACAAAATAAAATTAAGGTGTAAATGCTTCTAAAAATGATCAGTTATATTTCTGACAGATTACATGATTTAATACAGTAAAATAATAAAATACAGATTAAAAGTACTGGGAAATTTATGAAGATTGTTTTTAAATTTTTAAGTACATATAGTCTGTACATCTACAAGAAATGTACCGATGTTAATTTAAATCTAAATTAAACACATAATGATGCAAGACTGGAACTAATTTTTAGAATTAATCATTTACCATATAGTGAGAAGTCAAGTGGTACTATCAATAAAATAGGCACTTAAAAATTGGAATGACTAATATATAAGGCAAGCATTTCTCAGCTGATGTTCTGCGGGAAAAAACTATAATGAGTTCTGTAGAAAAGGAATGGCGGATGTGCTATTCATATGCAAGTTTATTTTTTGATCACCTTATAAGGGTTTCTTGAAACTCAGAATGATATTAAAAGGTTTGCGGAAAAGTAAAATTGTTTCTAATTTAAAAAATTGCCGGAAGCAAATCTTATATTGCTGTTATGCTTAATGCTTATGACTGTACTGAAAGAACCTTTTCTTAGCAATATGTTTATCATTTTGAAAACAATAAAAGAGGATTTTATTTTTCCCCTATTCCTCTAGTAAATCATTTGAAGTAATTTTTTACCAGCATTGCTCGAAATGTACCCTTAATAGACCACACAAGTGGCAGTACATGACCCAAAAAAAAGTGCTTAAAGAATTCTTTCTTCAAATCGAAAACAAACAAGGAAAGCGGATCAAAAACGCAACGGTCAAATCTTGTTCAACTGGTGAAGAGGGAGGGGAAGCAACGTAGTTGCATCATTTCTGCGACAAATCTCTGCTATTACTAACTCACGACAAATTCTAAGAGGAAAGGGAAAAAAATAGAAACATAAACTGCCTCGCATCACACAAGCATTTTCTTCAGTTCGGAAGTGAAGCTTCTCAAATGATGATGGTCTTGCAAAAGAAATAGACATAAAATTGGACCACCGATGGGGCTAGATTCGAAAAGGGTTATACTTGAAAAGCATTATTATTTTCTTTCTTCGTTTTCGTGTTTTGAGTTGGACCGAAGCATTTGTTCTATCACCCACGGTGCTATCACGTAGCAGATGATCTGTGTAAAGTGGTGGCTTTAGAAAATGGGTATTTATTTTTCATTCTTTAAGACCATCCTTTGTCTTCCTTAATAATTTCCGTACAGTAAACCATAAAATATGTTTTTTTAATTTATAAAAGTTACAAAATCGGAATTCTGTTAGGAACTTATAGAGAAGAAGCTTAATAAGGAAACATAGCGTTTTACAATTTTCACAAATGATTTTTACTCAGATTGATAGGGTAAGGAATGAATGAAGTTAGGACCTTCTAAGACAACAAAAATACGCAAATAGAATCGTATGTAATATTGCTGATACTTGACAGAATGGAAGACAAAGATTTGCATTGTATTGAATATCGCAGATATTGATAAAATATCATTTTAGAAAAAAGAAGGTAATACCGCTTTTCTACTAAATCCAAATAGAATTGAAAGAATCTAAGTCGATATTCTGAAGACGTTATTTAAATGTCGCACGCTGCGTAGCTTTTAAATTACTTTAGTGCCTTCACTTATTTTTTTCTAAACTGATGCAATGTAAATCATTTAAAGACTAAACAGTGAGAAGATGATTCGTTTGTTGTTTTTCATCGGTATGCCACAGCCAATAGTCTCCGGAAGACCGATTTTAGGAGTAATCATTATACATCAAGTATGACGATTAATTGTTGGGATAAAAGTGACAGAAGAATCTTTGCGCTTCCATTCTGATCCGTAATCTTCCAAAAGCTGTGATAAATTTGACAACATAATTCTTATCTTCCATTATTTTTATACCAAAATTACATGCATTAACACGGTCAAAGCAATTCAGTTTCTTCTCCTTTAACATAAAAATTTAATCAAGAATGATATTTGTCACTACTTGCATTAACTACACCTGACAAGATATGCTAATGTAGAAATTCAGTTTTTTATTCCCATCTAGGTCATTAACAAGCAAGTGTCCAAAATTTTTTTAAATTTCTGCTAACTTTATTTCACGATTAAAAACCGACGAATTATTAATAATGGCTTCCAAAGACGTTCAAAAATGCACGTTATCTTAATCTTTGCGAGAATGCAAATTTTGGGAAACGAAGTGAATTTTTACTTAATTTAACGTAGTTAATGTTCTAGTATCAACGTCATAGAATTTTTATTCATTATGAATAAGCTTATCATTACGAATGTTAGGGTTATCATTATGAATAGAATATTTTAAATGACAGAGACGAAATTTTAAAGCAAACGTTATTTTTTTTTGCTGATAAAAATATATTACTTTTGTACGTTAAACGTAAATCCAACTTTTTGATGATTTCCTAAAGTAATAGAATACGGTTAGCTAGTAGAGGCATTCATAAAGTTATTTGGAAGTAGGAAACATGAAAAATGAGCAATGCCTTCGCCGAGAATCGAAACTGGACCTTTCGAATACGCGCCGAGTGTGCTACCGTTACACCACGAAAGTATACAGAAAGAAAGAAGAAAATACCTTATAAGCTTGTGATGATTCTTTATGAGCTAAATCGCTCGGGTGCTCATTCTAACTAACTTATAGGGTTATATAAGCTTTTTGTTTTACGTGCGAAGCTTGAACATCATATTAGAGTAGCCTACAAACCTAAATCTTTCAAGATTGCATGAAAAAATTGAATGTCTTAAATTTTTTTCGGATTCTTTTATAGTAGAAACTGCTTTATTCCAAACACGTTAAGTGAAAAATAGCATAGGCGTAACTCGTTGATCATTGACTGCAGTGATTTGTTAACAGCGTAAAATAAATGAAAACGGCGATCTTGTTCAGATTGTTTTATAGAAGAAACTGCTAATTCTGACATCTTATTAGAGGTCACAAATGCCTGATTCGTTAATGATATTATAAATTAACTGCATATGATTAGCTTATTCTTACAGCCTTATGAGAGAAACTTTCTTCCAATCATGTTACAAGAGAAGTGCATAGGTCTACTTCGCTGATGATTACATAAGTTAAATATATACAGGGAGGTTTTTTAGTTCGCTTTACGACCGAAGCTGCTATTCTATTCATCTTACAAGTGTAATCACAGTCCTAACTTGATAAAGATTGCAGAAAATAACAGATAGGATGAGTTAATTCAAAATGCTTTACGAAAGAAACTGTCTAGTTTGGACAATACTATAGGCCACCCTGACAGTGGCCTCAACAATTTTTCTCAAATTAGTGTTACACAGAAATAAAAAGCAAAGCACTTACAGTTACCCAAATCTTACCTTCTAAAGAGAAGATAAATTCAGTTTAAACTTCTTGAGGTACAGGGGTGGTATATACAGGGGTGGTCATAAAGAAACTTTGCCAACATCTGCACTTCTAGTTTCCATTCCCGTTAACCGATCGAGATGAGATAGCAAATACAGTTATTCGGCGGTATGTGCTCGGGAATCTGTGAATGGCAACACAGAGGCGCCCACGGTTACGGTTATACTCGAAAATTTCGAATGGCAACGCCAACGTTTTCTGGTCGTAAAATGTTCACCGCAGGCGAAAACCCTAAATAATGTTGGAACTGTACCGATATGTCCAAAAAAGAGTTCTGAAAACCGGCCAACGAAACACGATCTGGGAGCACGGAGAAAATTTGCATATAACAGAGGCAAGATACCAATCACAGAACGCTGATCGTCAGATATTCAACGTAAGAAACCGATAAAATAGCAGGTAGGTACGCGAAATCGCTATTCGGGAACCCGCACATGGCGACAAAATTACTCTTCCTGGGAAAGTTCGTGGTGAATTGATAAAACTGTATTATCAAAGTGGGATGAAAGCTACTACCGGAATTGTGTAGGTGGAATGCATTCAATGACATCGTTTGGATGCAAGATGGTGCACCTCAACGTATAGCGAGGTTTGTTAAAGGGTCTTGGAACAGCATTTTGGTGAACGTATCATCTCAGGCCATTATCCTTTTCCGTGGCCTCCGCGATACCCCGATCTGGCGCCTATTGATTTCTGCTTTTGGAGATATCACAAATCCAGAGTTTACCTGTGCAATCCATAAACTGTGTCGGATTTAAATCATTCTATTCGTCGTGAAATTGCAAACATCCCTCATGCCATGTTGCGTTCAGCGGTACTGTCTACCGTCTTCCAATGCAATGCATACTTGCCTGTGATGGCACCCAAGTGGAAAATGTTTTCTCTAAATAAAGGTATTCTTTTGTCTGATATGTGTTGTCATCAGTGATCTGTGTCTTGTCTCTGTCATATGCAAATTTTCTGCGTATGCCCAGATCGTGTTTCATTGGCCGGTTTTCAGAACTCTTTTTTGGGTATGCATAACACGCCAGTTTTTGGACATATCGGTACCGTTCCAAAGCTATTTAGGGTTTTAGCATGCGCTGAACATTTTGCGACAGGAAACAGTTGGCGTTGCCATTCGACATTTTCGAGTTTCTGCACCTATAACCGTAACCGTGAGCACCCCTGTGTTGTCATCCACAGAATCTCGAGCGCACACGTCCGAACAACTATATTTGCAATCTCATCTCGATCGGTTTACCGGAACGGACACTAGAACTGCAGATATTGGCAAAGCTTCATTTTGACCACCCTGTATATAGCTTTGCGTGATCTTCTGCAGCCCGAGGTGAAAACATTAATCATAGTGGATTTTATTTTAAATATAAATTTAATCTGTGATGAGCAGGTGGTCGATAGCTGTATAGGCATAATCAAGGTCCTACTGATTAAAAATTAAAAATTAATTATTTGATAAGATATAAAGCTTTATTATGCAAATAAGTCAGTCGTATTCACAATACATGAGCGCTGTAAGTTTTGGAATTTAAAAATCACTCCAGAGAAATACGCAAAAATCAAAGTTGCTACAAAACCGATTTTGAATTTCCCTCTTCTTACTTAGTGGAGCTCACCACTGGCTGAGCGGTAAAATCGCTAAACACTGGTAGTTCGATGCCGAGGTTCGAATTCCTCAACGGGCTAGTTGCACAGGCGTTTTCGTGGTTTTTCCTATGTGTAATGTGTATACGAGATAGTTTCCATTAGAAAGTCTTTCACGAAGGCATATCTGCCGTTAGGCAATAGCTGGAATCAAATAAACAAAACGTACCTAGTGGAAGCCGGCTTTAGTCAAGTCAAGAACTTACTACGCATAGATTGAATATTTCTCAATGAGAAAATTTAAGAACTGAGTTAGGCAGTTTTCTGCTAAATATGAATATATATATATATATATGTAACGAACGCTAGCAAACAGCCCGCTGTATTGCAGCGCCACCTTATCGGACACTTCAAAAATACACCTAAGCCCGAACTAGTTAGTTCGAGTTTCGGCAGAGGACTGTAAACATGTAATTCTTATTTTGAGTATCTCTGCACTGCGTCATTTCTAGATCAATCCCTGTCATATGACTCTTACATAATTCTGATGATGTAAATGGAACTAAAAGTCAAGTAACCAATAATAATTTTACAGAAGTATTAACTGTCCAATCAAAATGCATTGTAAACCAAAACTAACTCAGTCTGAATTGGGATTTCACCCTCAACGTAACGCACTTCCTCTTTACGCTTCGATCTAGTTGGAATGCTGTCTGCTGCTTTCTTCTTTCTTACTGAAAATTAAATGCTGTCTGCTGCTTTCTTCTTTCTTACTGAAAATTAATTTAAAATGTGAGCTATTTTGGAATAGGCACATGTGCCAAGTTGATTGTGGCCACAACAAGCTGAAATTAAATCTTCTTTACTAACCTCACTAAAGTATTAGATTTCGAATTTTTAATATGATTTTCATAAAACAATACTATACTTTTAAGAAGCAGCAATATGTATTCAGATTTTCAATATAATAATAATGATTAGTAATTTCAATATGATATTTTTAGTTGCACTAAATAAAATCTTTAGAAAAAATCCAGACCACAGACTTAGAAATGAGACGATGAATAAACCTTGCAAGAAAAATCCTTCTCAATTCACTAAAATGTGTTTCACATTTGGAAAAACACCATGATTGAAGATTGAAACACTCGGAAGATATTTTTCAAGCACACACTAAAATTACGAGAAAAGCACAGCACAGCACAGCATTAGAAGAATAGAGATGTCGTCACACTACGGCCTTGAAACAGAAAAAAAAAGGAAACGCAGATACGATGAACTTTCAACACACGGCATTAAATCAAATTCCTAATTTTTATTTCGCAGTCCCGTCACTGGAAATTGGTGAGAGTTCATTGGAGTAAACTTTTGCCCAACACATCACTTGAATATCGACGAGGATCGGAGATCGATCCTCGTCGACTGATTGTAATTAAGATTAAATTAACAACGTAAATTTCTCTTCTCAATTCTAAAAATAATAACTTCTCTACGCACTGCGTCATTTCTAGATTGATCCATGCCATATGGCACTTACATAATTCTGATGATGTAAATGAAACTAAAAGTCAAGTTACCAATAATAATTTTACAGAAGTATTAACTATCCAATTAAAATTCATTGTAAACCAAAACTAACTCAGTCTGAATTGGGATTTCACCCTGAACGTAACGCACTTGCTCTTTACGCTTCTGTCTAAATGGACTGCTGTCTGCTACTTTCTTCTTTCTTACTGAAAATTTATCTAAAATGTGAGTTATTTTGGAATAGGCACATTTCATGTGCCAAGTTGATTGTGGCCACAACAAGCGGAAATAAAAAATGAAGATTTATTCTGCCTTCGCCTCCAGTTTCCTATTCGTTATGGATCAACACTTCTACGACGTTAAAATTCCTGCTGGTCAATACTTCAGACTTTTTTTTTTATTACAATGAGTCGACAAGATCGATCGCCGCTGCTAACCTCAATGGATGTGTGCAAGCGATATTCAAATAATGTGTTGGGCAAAAGTTTACTCCAATGAACTCTCAACAATTTCCAGTGACGGGACTGCGAAATAAAAATTAGGAATTTGATTTAATGCCGTGTGTTGAAAGTTCATCGTATCTGCTTTTCCTTTTTTTTCTGTTTCAAGGCCGTAGTGTGACGACATTCTAATGCTGTGCTGTGCTTTTCACCTAATTTTAGTGTGTGCTTGAAAAATATCTTCAAGTGTCTGTCTTCAAATATGGTATTTTTCCAAATGTGAAAAACATTTTAGTGAATTGGGAATGATTTTTCGTGCAAGATTTGTTCATCGTCTCATTTCTAAGTCTGTGGTCTGGATTTTTTCTAAAGGTTTTATTTAGTGCAACTAAAAATATCATATTGAAATTACTAATCATTATTATTATATTGAAAATCTGAATACATATTGCTGCTTCTTAAAAGTATAGTATTGTTTTATGAAAATGATATTAAAAATTCGAACTCTAATACTTTAGTGAGGTTAGTGAAGAAGAATTAATTATTTTTCTGGAAGGTTGTTAACATTAATATATTTTGAAATTTGTGTTGAAAATTTTGAATAAGAATTTTATAATTATTCTAAAAATGAAGTGGATACAAAAATAAGTGAAATTAGTACAGATAAGTAATATGAAATTATGGTTAATGCATGTTAAAAATTTATAGGTTGCTGTAAAGTATAAATATGTTGAGGGAGGACTGGTTCCGAAACGGAGGCCTATAATTAACTCTGTGTTCCTTTTACCCTCTTCATATAAGATAATGTTGAAGGCTCTCATTTCATGATTGAGTGTAATTTTTTATATTATACTTTTTTTTATTATGGAATGTAGTAGTGCAGTTCTCAAAGGCCAGTTACCTTATGTAAGGAACGGAGGCTTTTTCAAGTAACTGCCTAGGCACCCTGAGCCACCAGTGCAAAACACACTGGTTAGCTCAAGAGGCTAGCCCTAATGATGGATGTGTTTGTTTAGAAGTATTGACTTTTTTTTATTATGGAATGTAGTAGTGCAGTTCTCAAAGGCCAGTTACCTTATGTAAGGAACGGAGGCTTTTTCAAGTAACTGCCTAGGCACCCTGAGCCACCAGTGCAAAACACACTGGTTTGCTCAAGAGGCTAGCCCTAATGATGGATATGTTTGTTAAAAGTATTGCGAGGCCTTTCAGTTTGTTAAATTCAGAAATTGCAAATGAAAGACAATATTGGTAAAACCATAATTTTAGCAATACTATTATCAAATTTACGATGTTAAAATATAAGTTATAAGAATGAAAATTAAATGTGTTCTGAAAATTTTAAAATTTATTTTGATTATTCAAAATCAGTAATATTGTTGCGTTATAAGGGTTCGTGGATTTGAGAGTATCCGATGAAAACACGATGCAGAACAGTAAAAAGCACAATTTATTTACAAAAATCACTATTTACAGCACAGTTCCAAAATTACCTTTAAAAGCGTCGAAAATCTACAATAAATACGCTGAAACAATCAGCAACACAGCTTCAGGCTGTAACTGTAAAGGTAACTGCACGGCAACACTAAACTTATAATAAAACACCGTGGAACAATTACCAATCCACTGTCAAGCTATACTGTAAAGATAGCTTCACGGCAAAGCACTATCTCGATTGCTTTCCGTTCACAGAACTCTCGCGTAGCTTAGCACTCGCAGTGAGCAGCTATTCTCACAACCTCACACTTAATCACACTCTTCACAACTTCTCGTAACTACTCGCAACTAACTGCTCTCAGAAACGCACGGGTTTATATAGCTTTTCTTTAAGTTCGACACGTTTCGAGAAATATCTCGACAGGAAGTTATTCTAGAAGCTTCCCGATTGGACCATGGGATATCACCGATTTGGTCGCCAAATGGGCGATAAAGTCGCCAATCTGGCAACCCTACCATACACTATTTTATGGCAACCCTAGTGCTATGCCGGAAAGCTTACATACAGGCGCAACC